>VYXD01014084.1:344591-418242 GCA_013397195.1 Hylia prasina | reverse complement strand
CCGCCCGGGCGGGGCTTGGAGCCGGCCCCGGCACCCCGCCCCACCCCGCGGCAGCTTCGAGAGAGCCCCCGCCGCGTGCGCAGCTCCGGCCGGAGCGCGGCACAGACGGGAAGGGTACAGAATAGATGGCGCCAAGTCCCTTCCATAGTAGAGAGTGTTTTTAAGCCGCTAATGGGCATCAGACAAGCACTGATAATTTTCACACCCTTAGAGAGACTGAATGAAGAGGCACACAGCTCAAACCCACCTTCTCTAGGTGGGTGCTATCTAAAAACAGATGAATCATCCTGACTCAGTTTAGGGGACAAAAAACCTGAAGCAACTACGATTTGAATCAGACCTGAACATCACTGTGAAGGTGTCAGTCCTCCCCTGACTCCAGTTTCTGGAGGAAGTGTAACAAGGAGCAACTATCTGGCAGCAGAAGCCAACAGTCTGAGGGCAGGCATGGCTGGGTGCTGGCTGTGACCCTAAATCTGCACTGCAATAACTAGTTCATGCCAAGGCCCTGCAAAGACAAACACTTGTGTGCAGGCAGCTTCCTCTTGCAGCATGCAGACGTATTCTAAAAACCTGCCCGTAACCCTCAGCAGCAACTTGTGTTCAGTGGCCCTTGATTTCTCCTTAGGCTTTGGTGCTGGCCTTGCAAGACAGTAACTGGCTTCCTGCTCTTGCTGTGATCCAGACATGAAGACAGAAAATCCTGCATGATTAGAAGACAAAACCCCAGCACCAAACTTTGAGCTGAACACAGAAAGCAGTATTTTCTTTTGGCAATTGTTTTCTTTTACTCACCCTAACTGTATTGCTGTCTGTGGAGTTACAACAAAACATGAGGTCACTGCATTTTCTGCATTTTACTTATTTACATGTATGAAAATTTAACAAGTATCTCTCACATTTTATTTTACATATTCACACAACCAGGTACACCTTGGAAGAGGAAGGGGCAGGCTGCTGCCAGGCACATCAGATGCCAACCGATTATTTCCAGTGACAGGAAGCTGATACCATCACACTGCTGAATCCAACTGCCCTCGAAAACCATTTTACCCTCCCTCCTTTACCTCTGCTCTAACTGAACGACTGTAGCTACTTGAAACCAAGCTGAGGTCAGGTGATAGACACCAGCAAGCCAAGAGCTCAAATCCTTTTTTCCCGAGCACTTAATCAAATTCTGTTGAATATCAACAGCAATATTGCTCAGGTCCTCTTGGAGCCTCGATACGAATCCCACAGAGACACTCTTCACTTCTACTTCCTTGCCACAAGGTAAAGCTTCTAGCTGTCTCCCTAAGAGATACAGGCCTATTCACGGAGCACTAGCATGCATCTTGTCCAGACAGTCTGTCCAGAAGGTAACGAGCCGGCTGTCTTTGTTCCAGCAGAAGTCTGTGAAGTCTTTCAGCAAGCGGTCTGCGAACTTCTCGTCGCCGGTGGCGCTGGAGCGCCAGGTTTTGGTCAGCATGGTGTTGTAGGCCCAGTTGTAGCCGATGCGCTCCTCACAGAACATGTTCTGGTTGCTGGAGCTGGTGGAGTTGCGCCGGCGCCGCTGCTGCCCGCTGGAGAACTTCCGCTTGGAATAGGGCAGCTGCAAAAACACCGTCCCTGCAGGAAACAGACAGCGCTTCAGCCTGAGGCACACCTGAGTCCCCGCCACTGGTAGCTGACTCGTTAAATTCTGAAAGGAAACTGGTCTGAAATGGAAAATTCCATTTAATTGCCGTTTAGCAAGAGAAAATGGGATTTTCCCTACTTTTCCTCCTTGGCTCTTCTTAGGTGGTACTTCTTGCTGTATGTTACAACACCAGGAGGGACTGCACTTTGTCTGCCCTTCTCTTGCAAGCACAGAATGGAGCAAAGATGCAGGCTCTGATCTATCTTGCTAACTTCCCATCAATTTCCACTCTCTTCTGCAATTTTCCAAACACTGCCTTCCTGTCATTGTTTTCACATCTCAGCAACTGGACCCTAAAAGCTTGCTCTATCTCCCACCCAGTGTATATGGGTAGAGATCCACCTACAACAGACCTTAAGCACTGAGAACAGACTTGTCCCAACACCTTTCCCTCCTTCTAGTTTCTGGGTACATATTTATTTACATTGGCCTTGGAATAAGCTTTGCCTTATTTTTTAAAATTTCCTCGTCTTCTGGAAAGAACAGTTTCACAGCCATTGCAAAGCAACATTTCAAACCAACACCATTTGTTAGCAGCAACACCTCATGCTTTTCATACTGCCCCCTCCAGTTTTCTGGTTTGTGTTGTCTGATGCACCTACTTGTTGTCTGGTTTGGGACAGAACAGCACCAACATCACTGACACAAAACACAAACCACATGTAAAGGGATTCTCTTGTTTGTAATAACCTCCTTGCCACAGAGCCTCCCAAATATTGCTCACCTGTGACATGGATATACTGGGGTTTGTTTTCTGCTGGGAAGTTGAATGCAGAAGCTGAATATTTATCTTGTACAAATCCAAATCTGAAGAAATAAAAACAAAGGGAATTAAAAAAGAAAACAAAAAGATAAAAAGAGCCACTCCAGGTAGGATTCCTCAGCCAAAGGCAGGGGCACCAGAGGAAATCCTTTCACTGTCCCTTTCTGACAGCCTGAAGGCAAAAGGAAAAGGATGAAGAGAGCTGAGCCTCTCCAAATATTCTGTGCCCCTGACAGACCGTGTGAAAGCCTGCCACCCCACACTGCTCGCTGTCCTGACTCCAGCTGGAAACAAGAGCAGCAGCTCCAAGCAGTCTCTGACAAAATGGGGCAGCTGCACCTGAGGGAGGGAAGAGCAATAGCCAAGACAGACGTTCCCTGGGCATGTTTCAAGCTGCAACATTATTATTTTCATGATGTGCAATGTTCCATGTGCAGAACTTCAAGCAGCTTACCTGGCAGTTCTCTGCTGTTTGTAGGATACTTGTTCTTCTGCTTTCTAAACTAATGAAAGCTGATTTCCAAGCTAAAGTCCATTACAAAAGGCAGCCCTCTCTGTCATGAAAAAACACCCTGGCAGCAACACCATGAAAGAAACTGGCAGCTCAATCACACAAAGGGATAAGGCCAGATAGTGTCCAAAGCTTCCAACAATTTCTTCTTAAATTGGGCCCAACCTCCTCAGTACAGCTCCTACCCCAGTCTCCTGCTGATTGTCAATCATCAGGTGTTATCCAGTTCAAGATTGTGCTAAATACACAAGAAGGAGATAACTGTCCCTTCTCAGGAAGAATCTATTTACAGTCTTTCTGCTTCTAACTTCGAATAACAGGCACTTTCCAAAGTCAAGGCCCTCCCTAGGAGAAGAGGGTGGTTCCTCAGGAGTGACAGGCTGAAACACCCCACAGCAGCCACAGCACCACCTCAGGCTGTGTTTTAGTCTAACAGTCTGTAAGCAGACTGCAGAGAGGCAGACAGCACAGAACCCAAGTGACTCAGGAGTGACTGTTCAGCACAGGCCTTCATCCCACACTATCCAGGGAGACAGGAACTGTTTGGTCACCCCACTGCACTGCAGACACACCTGTGTGCTATTGCTTCCTGCAGCAGATGCATTCGGTCCCAATATGTTTCTGGTTCAAAGCCTGAAACAAACAAAAAGGTAACAATTATCCAGTAAAGCTACTTAATTCCCTTCCTTTTCAAGACTTCAGTTTTCCTCAGGAGGCCTCTGCACACTCTTTTTTTTTTCTCCACCATTTCTTTCAGTCACATTTTTTTGTCAGCTGTCTCTTAGAGATGCACCTTGTACACACTCCAGTAGCAGACTCATCCCTGAATTTATTATTTGTGTCTGTTGAGATGGAGGAACATAAAGGGGGGGGTATGGGAGGAGGGAAGGAACAAGAGTGGGCTGCTGTGCATCACAAGAGTGCTCTGAAAATATTTAATTCAGTCAGTTGGGCTACGGTGACCTCACCTATGGATTTGTCACATTCATTGTACACAGTGTCACGTACACGGCACACTGAGTCAAGGGTTAATTAAAATATCATATTTACTATTTTAAAACAGAGCCTGTTGCTAACCGTCCCTTCTCGTGATGCAATTTTGCCCTTCTCTGCATGGGGACAGTTCTCTGATCTTGGGGTTCCACCTGAGGTTTATCACAGCAGGCTCACTGGAAAGGGCGAGGTCACATTGCAGAAAAGGAGATTGCTGTTTCTAGTGCTTAATCTCATGTGCAAACACTGTAACCATTAAAGTAACCATAGCAACAACAAAAGAAGGATAGCCGTGGTGAAAGCCCAATCCTAGGGAGGGGGAGAATAAACAGGATACAAATGCAGAGCAGCTGTGGGTCTACCAGCAAAACAGACACAGGAGTCTATCAAACACAACAGCTACTGGGTACGGGCTCTGTAAGGGTGTAAGCAGGACTGGGGAGACCACCCCTCCTGTGTGCTGGTGCTTCCTGCTGCCCACAACCAGCCTGCCAGCACAGCTTCCTCCAGCACCTCCTTCCTGAGGGGCTGCTGACCTGTAAAAACAGCTCCTTCAGCCACCTAAGGCTGGCTGGTAAAGGAGCTTCTTTCCATCAGCTACATGCCAACAGTGACCTGTTTGCACAGAGTATCCTGAGGGGTAAAAGGAAGTGCATTTCTTACCATCAAACAAATGCTCACTGCCCTCCTTCAGCAAGCAGCTCACGTTGAGTGGGATGAAGAGCTGAGCTCGAAGTGGGTCCCCATACAAGTAACTGGGCAAAGCAAAGGGCCCCTCCAGGACTGGGACCAGCAGGAACCCACAGGAGGTGGCTTTCCGGTGCCAACCCTGAACCTGAGAACAAATTCAAACAATGAATCACGGCACACATGCCAGCTGACAAAGGGCAATGATGTGCAAGAGAGCAACTCATTTCCCAGGAATAGATCAGACATGCTCAATTCTCCACTGGCGCGGCATGGCAGGCACAACAACGTCCTTGCAAGCAAAGCACTACAAGCACAAGACATCAGGCTTTCCTTTTTCTGAAGTGCCCCATCAATCAAAAAGCACTTTAAATTGGACATTTTTCAGGAACTGATTCAGCCTACTTATCACCAGTGGCTAAACACTTCTGCTTTACTGGAACAGTGCAATTGATTTTAAATAAAAGCAAACCTAACTACCTTGTGCTGTCTGTCTGGGGTAAAACCTGGTGTTAAATAATTTGAGCTCTACAGAAGCTGCATTTGGGAAAAAAATCAAAAAATGAAATCTAAAAATTTAATCTAAAAATTAAAAAGCGACATGTTTCCAATTCAAAATGTTTTCAGCAAGTTAAAAACATTCCAGAACACATTGCCTGGAAAAGCCCTGTTATAAAAGCAATTCCACTGGGATTTAAAGTTTTAAGGTTTGAGGATAGAAGGAACATAATATGAAACAGATTTTTTTTTTCCAAAGACCTGGCTCAGGGCTTAAAATTTGCCTAAGGGGGACTTAAATTTATCACCTTGACCTGTGCTGATCTCTGCATACTGTGCATAAAGCCCACTAAAAGCAGGCAGACAGAACGACTATAGATGGTGTGATAAATGCTGACCAGATGCAGCAATGCTAACAAGCACCAGGAAAATTACTTATTGAAATAAAGGCAGACACAAGTCACTGTCCCTCTGCCTAAGACTTCCTAATACAATGTCCCCAATTGTCCAAGGGATACAGAGGCCAGACAGGCATTTCTGTGGCTGTCCAGAACACCAGGATCTCACCATCTCAAAAAGAACAGCTGCAGTCACTGCCATCCAGTGTAACTTGATTTCAAAGGCAGCGTTCAGGGAGAAATTGCCATGGTAATAACAACTGCACCACTCCAGCCGGTCCGTGCGGTTGTTCACATCCACGTCCAGCGTCACCGTCCGCTGCTCGGGCACCGTGGCAGCTGGGCAGCCAAGGCACAGAGTGTTCAGAGGGGGCATTAAAGAGAAGGTGGCAGGCAGGTTGAAGAAAACAGAAGAACCAAGGTAAGTCATTTGAAATTAATTTTTCCTCCCCTTCCTCCCCAGGTATTTTTGGGCTAGCAGAATAGTCCCAGAATGCCGCTCATCCAGATCACAAAGACAAAAATCCTGAAGTATTTCTCATGTCAGGGGTATGTGCTACAGAATCACCTCCCCAAGCAGTCAAAAGACATTTCAGCTGCAACAAGGAGAGAGAACCAAGAATCCAGCAGTTAATCAACAGGCAACTGGTGCCATAATTAAGCATGGCTAGACAACACCAGCTTCTTCACTCCCAAAACATTGCAAATGTTTCTATATGCCTCCACCAGAAATCACAACAGGGTGCTGTTCCATGGGGCAGGAGCATTCCAGGACTTTCCACAGCTACAAGAGATCAGATGCTAAACTTGTTTCTTTAGTCCCGTATCAATATCCCACATGACCGCATTGTTGAAAGTGCACATCCAACACTTTCTGTAAAAGCACAAAGAGTCAGCCAAGACATGCAGCAGCATTCTGACCACTGCAATAGCTCCTAGAGCTTTGCAGCAAGGGCTGGGATAGTGCCCAAGATCCAGCTCCCTTTGTGCCCCACACCCCAGCACACTGGTGACAGAAACCCTCAGGCATCAGGCAGGACAGGGAGAGAAGCACAGCAGTGGAAGTGACCTGGCTGGTGTCACACAAAGGTCTGCAAGGCTGAGGACAGAACCCAGATCTCCTGACTTGGAGACCAAGGTCCTGCTATGAAACACAGCATCACTTTCAACTTTTCTTTAGACAAATACATAATTTAACATTTCTGTAATGCTAAAAATTGATAGAAAACAATGGGCTGCAAGGCTTCTATGGGAAAACTTCTACCCTTTTTATTACTGCATGCATGAGGGATGGGTGTTGTTATCTCTTGCTGAAGTATATGTGCACCCCTTTATAGGGTTCAGCTTTTAAATTATCTTATCATTTGATGGCATTAAAAAAAAAAATAAAATCCTTCCTCAAGGTAGATGGAAAGTTCCCACCTTCACTTCTACTGCAAGTTACCTGGAGGCACTTTCAAGGTTATAAGGAAATCCTTTACATTGCTATTACTGCAGCATAAAATATGAAAAATAAAAACACAACAAAAATGAAAGAACTTCACCAAGTTTTGTTTCATAAATAAAACCCATTTTTGTCTTTGGGAAATGTGTAATTTCCAGTTTCTGAGTTGATCTGGTACTGTCAGACCAACGCTCTGAGAGCTTTTTTTCCTGGCTCCTTTGGATATTGTGAATATAAGACTTGTGGTCAGGAGGTTATGGTGCCAAATTTGTAACAAAGTGTGTTGGAAAACAACATCCTGGAAGCTGTGAAACCAAAGCAGCTCAGTCAGGTAGGTGTTGGTCATTAGCCAAGAGGTCAGTGATAACACCACAGCCCAGTGTACCCAAACTAGCACACTGTGAAGAATGAGCTCCCTGCTCCCTTAGACTGTTGCTTTTCCCAGGGAGTGCAGACTCCCTGTTAGGGCTGGACTGTCTCTCTCTGCCTTGTCTGCAGGTACAGTTCACAGGCAAAGCCAGAGGAACCCAGTCCAACGAGGTGAGCTAATCAAAAATACATTCAACACTGATGAGAAATGTCCACATGTTTGAATTCAGAAGCTTCTGATTAAAACCAGCTTATTTGAATAGAATATACTCTGGCTTCCATAGGTCAGACTTTAAGAGGACTCACCTGCTTCCCAATTGTCTTCTACTATTGAGTATTTAACTAATGGTTTACTAAGCAAATCGGAGAGGAGCAGGCAGGTTATTCTCCAGTCACAGACTCCACTACATACATGACTACAGTTGCTAGTGCATGCACTGCTACAAATCAAAGGGACAACATTAGCTGTATCACAGGTCAGACTTCCACTGGGAAGGGAAAGGGGACAGTCACTGGGCAAGTGATTGGGAAATTGGGAGGGATAAAGATTTGAGAGATACATGGAGCTTGTTCCAGAGCTCCCAATGCTTGCATGCAATTTTATGTCACAGCCTGACATTTAGGGAAGGTGGGGAGGGGAAGAAATAAAAACCACAACCTAATCAAGACCAAGAGAGGAACAAATGAAGTCACGTGGACCAGGGGTCATCTGGGTTTAGTAAAGCTCTTTACCTCAGATGAACTGCTGAAGTTTTTTTGGAATACTGTTTAGAAGAGAAACAGCACAGAAGCATCATTTAAACCAGTTCTTCTGTAAGAAAGAATTTCCACACTCAATTTTTCTACAGGAAACTCTAATTCCTGGAAAATCCAGACTGCATGAGAGCAATCTGAAGGCATTTATCACTCCTCATTCAAGGGCTGCAAATGAGTTAAATAGTAAAATGGCCATAATCCCAACTGGAAGGAAAAGGAGAGCTACACAGGTGTGCAATACCCACGTGCTGCAGGAATACACTTTTCCTGGCTGGTGTTAAATGAAAGGTGAGGGGGACACTGAGGCACACTTCTACTCATCCCCATGGGTGCAGACCTGCTGAGTGTCAGTCTTCTCAGCTCACAACAGAGCACAGAAAGAGGAATGTCAACTGGTTTTCTCAGGCTAAATAGTGAGTAAGAGATCAATCCATGAACAGGATCTGGCCCCAGTACCTCCAGCCTCCTCAATACTTTCATGCCAGCCTATGCTCAGGCTTCAGCTCTGGCCAGGCACTGAGCTAATGAGGCTGGATACCAGCCAAGGCAACAGATTTATCGTGTGACAGGGAAAATAACCTGCATATGTTGACTTCAGGGAATTAACCATTAGTTCAGACTTCCTATCCTTAATGCTTTCTCATTTCTGGTGCTGTTCCTCTTCAAACAAGGCTCTCAGAAATACTCAAGGATTACTGTGACTTCAGGTTTAAGAGATACTACACCAGCAACAAGGCATTTCTCTTCAGAAAGTTAAATACACACAACAGGAGAACAGCAAAATTTTTCTTTTCATCCTTAATTGCTATCCCTTTAACAGATGCATCTAAATAAACCTGAAGTTGCAGTTCCATAGCAATGATTCTTCTCTTAAACAAGGAAAGAAAAACAAAAGCAAGCGACTCAGGCTGGCCTGGAAATGCAACAAGAAGCTGACAAAGCAACAGGGTCAGTCACGCAGCCAGTGTGTTTCAAGGGCTGTTAGAGGCAGGCAGTGTCACTCTCCACACATCAGAGAACACTGGATACTAACGGGATCTTGCCCAGCAGCAAGATCTTCCTACTGCTTCCATACCACAGGGATCATCTGCAGCTGGGCTTCACAGATATTAATGTAAGGGGTCTGGTTCAGATTAGCTAAAAAGCCTCCAGCACATCACAGAAAACTTCTAACACATCTGGACCTCACTGTGGCTTTTGCCCCTAGGAAGCAATTAGATATGTAATTTTAAGAACAGTTTGGCTGCTTTCTGTTCTCACAACTCATCCGTCCATATTCTTTACAGGTTGGGAAGAATCTCTCTGGATTTGCAAGGAGACAAAATATCTTCCTCCCTAAATTCCAGAGGTTCAGAGAGAAGCAATATTTTAAGAAATACTTTTTATTGTATTTCAATACTCTGACGTAAAAGTTTCCTGCCCAGCCAGTGAAACACACCTCCAGCATATGAGAACGAGTCCACGTGCAAGACACCATAAGGCCAGCATGAAATTTGCAGCTTTACTGCTGGTCCACGTGAGATCATACCCTTGGCTGGCTGCTCTTCCCCTTTCAAACTATCCCCTTGAACTTCCCCAGCTGTCACCTGTGCTGTGCATCTACCTAAGAGTGCAGCTGCCTGGCTCCGTCCTCCGAAACTGCGGCTAAAGGAACTGTGCCTACTTGCATAGGAGGCGGGGCGGCTGGGCAGCCAGGGCAGCAGGAAGGCCGGGATCTCCGAGTGCAGGAGCTCTTCTGCCACAAAGGCCACCTCAAACCACTTCCTCTGGAAGGCTGAGAAGTCATCCATGGCAGCCGTGTGCCACATGGCAGGCTGTTGCAGCCCCACTGCGCAAGGGGAAGGGCAAGTCCAGTTAGAAACAAGTGGACAAGACTCAGAGCAGTAGTTCTTGATGAAAAAGAGGCGGGATAAAAATTACTTTAGGTTTTCTGCTATTGCTTTTTTTTTTTTTTTTTAAACTTAACTAAAAAGGTCGAATTTCTCAGACTCTTGAGATCAGCGGTTTTGGTTGCTCCCAAAGTGCATTCCTGCTGCAGCACCCCTAAGAATCAACATCACCCTAGTGATTTTGCAAAGGGATAGTGAGGAAAGTCTTGTAATAACAATGCTGACCTCGGTCTGGTTCTTTGTCCACAACAATCTTGTAAAAATAAAAGCCATAAATAAAGGTTCGTAAAGCTTCTCCAGATGCATGGACAATCAGCTGCTCTTCTAACATTTTCTGCACAAGAAAGAACAGAGCAAACATGATGAAAAAGAAATCACACTTCCAGTTACATAAAAAGGTTGCTAGAGAACATCAGGAAGTAATTTTCTTTTCCTTGACATCTTTTTGTCCAGATATGTGCCTAACAAGAATACCAGCAAAGTTATCTCTTGATATTCAGTAAATGTAGCAATTTCTTATCTCTCTGAGAAATTACATTTGACCTTTCCACAGATGTCTGTTTTCCTCCCATACCCTGCCCTGGTTTTATAGATGGATTTATAGAAGGTAAGAGTTTGGAATTCTAAGTTCTCTGTTAATTGATATGGGATCTCAGCAGAGGAATGAACTCCAGAACGTTTCCAACCTTCTGCCCCGACACAGTTCAATACAGAAAAATCCCTTGATGAATACAAGCAGTGTTCCTGAATAAAGTGTGTCTGCTTCAGCATCTGTAACAGAAAGGTCATATGCTGGTTTTATTACAACTTTATTAACTAATTATCAGAAAGGAAAACCAAATCACAGCCTAGTGCTTCAATTCCAACACAATGCAGTGTAGTTGGTAAGTACCAGCTAACTACAGGTTATAAACAGAACCATCATCATGTAAGTAGGAAAAAAGTACGTATTACTACTGAAGAATATGTTGCTGTTTTGTGATAGGGAATCCAATAAATGTCATCATTACCTCATATTCTGTTGAGCACTGCTTTCAATACTCACCCATAAGAAGATTTTAATAAGTAACAGAAATTATTGTTATGCTTTGCTCTAAAACTTTACTTTCTTCACAGAGTGAGGCATTTCTGGCCCTCCATATGCTGCTGGATAGTTTCCTTACCTGCATTATGTCAATGGCCATGGCCTGGGTGTGCACCCCTTCCACATTATTCACCAGCCAGTGCACAACTTCTGCACTGATGAAGCAGTAGGGGGAGAGGCCCTTCTGTTCAGAGAGCAGCTGGATCCCTGTGCTGAAGCACAGAAAGTCACACGTGTTAACACAGCTGATCAAGAGCTCTTTTAAGCAACAGAGACAAAAATCACTGCTGGGGAAAGAAAAAAAGGGGGGGAAGGATAGAATACAGGACAAGAAATACACAGTGCCCCTGGAGTGATGCCTCACTGGCTTTTGGTAACAAGATGAAGAGCTGACATTGACAGCACTTTAGTGACTTACTGGGAATTCTTGATCTGAAAAGGTTCTGGGACTCTAACAACTGAAGTCTGCTTGTATCTCAATTTCTATAAAATTCCTTATTAGAGAGTCTGGAACTGAATAACAAAAGGAAGTTTAAAACTCTTCAACAGCTGACATGGGGCTCTCCTCTGAGTGACTCCACTTCTCATGTCCTCTTGTTAAACATCTCATTAGATGGAAAGCACATTTATATTAAAAACTTACGTGGGGTGTTTCATGGCTTCAAGAATCTCTACCAAAGTGGAGGAGGAGGTCAGAGCACTTGTCGAACACTGCTGAGAGCTGCACAGTAAACAGAAGCACGTTCAAAAATTAAGGAAGTTGTCAGATTTGTTCAAATATGTACATTAAAGAAAATTGCTCTCTCTTCTCCACAATGACTTTGCCACATTTATTTTCTTTTTCATCTCAAGAAGGACAACTAAAAGCATCAGAAGAGTATTTCCCCCTGAGGTCACCAGGACATTGCTATATGCCCCCATACCTCATTATGTCACATTCAGCTGCACTCAGCAGTAACTGAGAGCAAACATTTTGAAGCTGGCTAATTTTCTTTTTACTGTAATATACAACCACAGGAAACAGGTGCTAATGAAGTTTATTTTCAACACTGTTTCCTCCCCGGTGTCTTGCTTCCAGGTTAGAACCTCTTGGATTTCATCACCCTACCTGATCCAATCAGACCTGCAGGCCCCCACCCCTTGCCAAAACAGACAGAAGATGTCACTTCAAAGCCTGCTTTCCTACTAGCAGATTTCAGAAATGGAATTTCTTCATTTCTTGAAGAATGAAGCCCTTCCTGTGGGTGGAGAAATCAGGCCTTGTATTCATTTCATTCTGGAAAACTGGGTTGCAGGGCTTATTTTACTACCACTCTCTCTGCACGTGGAAATGCTGCAGTAAGGTCTTGTGACAAGTGCCTGCTCATGCTGACAGGCTCAGCACAGCCTGTTCCCAGGTTCCTGTTTAAGTGCCCATTCCCTGACACCAGAAAGGGGCTGGAATTGCACAGCTCTGCAGTACATCACTGCTGTGCCTTACCTACCTGCCCTCTGCAGCAGCAGCTGTGCTGTGTCCCGGCTCTGCAGCGCTCTGGGTGCCCCCCAGGGCCTGGGTGCTGCCCCTGTCAGGGCCCTGCCCCGTGGGTAACAGGGTGCTGCCATCTGAGGCTGCAGGAACTGATTGATCAATAGAGACCTGGGGGGAGCAAACACAGCAACATCTCCATGAAATTCATCATCTAACCCATTTCCCATCATCTCCCCTCCCCACACCATCCGTGCCTCAGCCCAAGTTAGTCAACATCAAGCAATACTCTAAGGAAGCACAAGCATATGCAGAAGGGATAAATACAGACTTATTTTGTCATCACTACAGAGCTCCTGGCAAACAACAAATTCAGACCCAAATAAAGATGAGGATCACCAACCCAGTAACAGTTGTGTTGAGAGAACTACTGGTAAACCAGCAACACCAGTCCAAACCTGACATTTTCAACCCAAGGGAATAGCCCTGATTATAAGCACACAATAGACAGAACAGGACACTTTATCACTATGGGAAGGTAGTATGCATTTAGCAAATATAGTTTCAAGTCTAACTCTGAAAAATATGCAAATGTATCACACGAATTCAAGTTTCATAATGCCCCCAAAAAAATCAGCTCATCTTCTTCCCTCCTTTCTCAGGGCAGTATGAGAAGGCTGGTTGACACCCACCCACACCTATGTCGCCAAGACAACAGGAACACTTTCCTTCTGCAGGAACACTCGCACTATTCCAATGGTAGACTGAATAGTTCACAAAATTACCATAAAATCATTTCAGAAAGAGCATGCATGCTGAAGGATTCAGCTAAGTACAGGCTGTAATTGCCATCTGTCATTAACACGTATGGTTTAGTAAAGGCACATTACATAAAAGCTGGAGAGGTGGGGGAGAGAACACGAACGGCAGAGTAACTCTAACTCAAGCTGGTGTAAATATGGGGCCTGCTCTGCTGTGATGAATCCACAGCACATACACAGCTAAAAATTACAAAGCTGGTATCTCGACTTAGGTCTGACAGCCAAGAGTCCTTTATTTATGCCATTTCTCACATCCCAAAAATCTCTAATGGCATATGTCCCTTTCTGGGCAGCCAAAACCAGCAGATGCTCCAGGGTCAACTCTACAGTGCCCACAGCCAGCAAAAGCCTTTCTGCCTTCTCAGGGCTCACTTCAAGCAGCAGCACTTCCTATGGCCACACTGTGTTACTGCTAATTCCTAACCGGTGTTAAGTGGACAAATGACTTCTGTCACAAGGACTCTTTCACACCAAGATGACACTATATATTTTCAGCCTCAGCTGTTCAGGAATCCAAGGACACTATTTGACTTGGATATCTCCAGAGTCACCTGTCAATCAAACACCACAGAAGAAATTTAGCCAAGAACCAGACAAGTGAGCTGTTGCCATTTTGTTCAGCAAGAGAAGATGGAAAACAAGCACTTACTGAAAAACAAAAAGAGCAGCTTTAGTAGTTGACAAGACAGTACTGCAAAGGACAGTGAGACAGGGCACAAGAACATCCAAAACACAGCACAAACATTCAGTGGTGGAAAAAAATGGTTGCATCTGCCACTTATGTCCTGCCAATGCTGTACATCTCACTGTCAATGAGAGTATCTGGAAACTAACACAGGTTCCCAGTGTGGCAAGCTCAGGACACAAATGCTGTCCATCACCTCAGTATAAAAGCCAGAGATGCCAACAACCCATTCCAAACTAACCTGGGAGTAGAAGGTTGAAGCTGTGCGTGGGCTGCGAACAAAGTCCATAAAGAAGGCCCCATCCTGAAGGCATCAGAGGAAGTTGGCCCATTAATGGCAACAGCAACAAGGAGTTGAAGAAAAGCAAACACAAGGTTGTGCAAGTATGAAATGACCACGGAGAGAAAGTATGAGGAGAATGCCAATCCCAGACCCAGAAGGTCAGATGCAGCAGAATGCACAGCATCAGGAATTACTCACACACACATCTTTACTTTCTCTCTCTGTAACAAGACAGTGCTCTTCCTGGGCACAGATGCTCTCTCAAAATGTTTAAACCCACACTGATCAGAACCCAACTGAAACTGCAGCCTTCCCTCCACACTTCAAAGGAGAAGGTCTCGAGCTCTGAGGTATGGGGGCTTCCATCCCAATTACAAAACTGAAATACAGAAACCACAGGTCTAATGACAAATATCCAAAGAAGGACAGGGTTTTTTTCTAATCTGTTAGACATTCAAACAATAAAGAAGGAGAGGCAAAGGAGCTCTTTTCAGGAAGCACCCTCTTCCTCTTAAATGCAGGTCTGGTATGGTGCAAAGGAAAGGGAAGAAAAACTCATCACGAAGATCCTTCCAACACTGTTTAATATTTCATGCAAAATTAAACAGACACTGCCTGTGCTATGTTCCTGCCTACTTACAAACCCCGGTGAATTTATCCCCAGCTGCTATTCAAAGATGTGTCAAGATTCTCTTATCACATAAGACAAAGCAGTGGAACTCATCTAGATTTTCATTCCCTATTTGCAATTCTTTATTCTGTTCCCTTGGCAAAACATTTTTGTCTAGCCTGCAGTTAAGATGATGCTTACCTTGGTACATGCATATAAAACATCTTCTGGAAAGGATCAATGCCAGGGTTACATGACTGGCAATTTACATAGTGCAAAGGCAGAGCCCAGCACCCTGGATCCATAAGGGCAAAGACTTCCCCAACAGACCATGGACCAAGTGAACTCACTGGGTTAAAACCACACTTCAGCCCAGTAACTGGTTGAAATGACTGGTAATTCTACTCTAAAACAAAGTAAAGTGAAGCCAGTGGCTCAGCTTTGGTCTGGAGTAACTCGAGCACTGAAGAGCATCCTAGCAAAGCACTTGCTCCCTTGGCTGCTGGCAGAGCTCACAGCTGTGATAATTTGTCAGTTCTCTAGCTGCAAGTGTGTGGAAAGCCAGACCTCCCTGGGCTGAGGAGCCCTGCAGGGGCTGTGACAGGAGGCACACACTTGCTGCTGAATGCTGCCTGCCCACTGGCATCTTTCCAACAGGCATGAGCCATCAATTAGGAGATTCCAACTGCTTATCTCCCAGTCCCTGTGTGTAAATATTTACAGAAGTGTTTACTGCTGCAGCATGAAAGGCCTTCAGTTGATAACACACCCTTCCAGAGTCTCCAGTCAGCCTTCCAGAGAGGCTTTTGAACATTACTTTTAACATTACTCACTATGGCATTTTCTGGTAGCACAAAGTCTGCTAATTTGGTCCCAGCACACTCCTGTGCCACAGCTAGGGAAGCCCACTTTGCCTTTTCCCCCCTCTGCCACACAGAACAACTGGACACAACATTCTTCTCTCCTGTATCTCACATGGAATCTTCACCAGTTCTACTTGTAGAAAGGGACATTTAAGATTTCTGTATTTAAAAAGAGTTGACTTTTCAAAATGGTAGAAGAGAAGCATGCAAAGCCTGAATTATGATGTGGAAGTTTATACACATGCCTCAAGTCAGTTTGAGCACCTACTGTTTCCAGGCCTAGCACATCCTGCTCCAGACTCTCATCTGTGCTCTCCAAGCTCTGATACTACAAGTGTCTAGTACTAAGGTGATCACAGTCACTCTACCACTTCAACTTTCAATATCTAGGTCTCCAGGATAACACAATACTTGTCCCTGGTAGTGGCACAAAACAGTGGATGTAGAAACATTAGATGCTTAGAGAAAAATGCTGAAAATAGTGGTTGATAGTGGTGAATCTGAGAACTTTTCCTTTGCCATATTTGAACTGTTGAAACCAAAGACAGGTCACATTTAAGTCTTTATCCTTATTCAGTTCCTTGTTACTTCTGTTGTAAAACCTCTGTGTCAGAACATAGAAAAATAACCAAGTAATGCTGGTTGGACTTGGAGGCAGAGTTCCTGCTCTCCTGGGTCTCACAGGACAGGTGACAGGAAGGCTGAGGGATAGCCCAGTCTTGTCTTCAAAAGTGTCTCAAGAGAGCTTCAGGAAGATCACTTTCTCCAGCCTGGAGTCCAGCCAGTGAAGGAATGACATCTAAATCATTTCTCAGGAACACACCCCCTCCTCTAAACAGAGGCAAGAGACTCGAGTTCCTGCTGTTAAAATCCCACTCAGTGTTCACACAGTCACAATCTAGAGGTTGATTTTGCTCTCCAAGACAGCCTGCACACAGATGCACACAGCACTGTACTGGTACACCCAACAGCCAAGCCAGGACTGAAATGAAATGTGCTACCAGCAGAGGAAATGCACTAATTAGCAAACAGCACTTAGATCAGCAAAATGCTGATCCCAGGGATTCCACATCACTGTCACACTTACAGAATTGAATTCCTCTGCCCTTGCACACAAAGGCCAGTACAGGAGCAGCCCTTACTGGATTAGAGAGTAAGACGTGGTGTGATGTAGCCAAGTCCTCAGAGAAACAATCTTTGATTATTTGAGGAATTTTTATGTAGAACCAGCAGCTAAAGAGAGCCCAGGAAGCCCTTACCTTCCGAGGGCTGTCCATATAGGTGGGTGTGATAGCAATGCTCCCACTCTCTGAAGGCTGGCCAGAGCTCTTCCCAGAAAGCATTACTGCTTGCTGCTCCCCCAGGGTCCTAAAAGAAAAGGAAGGAATATAGAGTTTATTCAAACATACTTTGTGTCAGCTTCCCCCCAAAAGGCAACTGTTGCAGAAGGGTACTGCTGCATTTTCAGATATTTGCATTCCCACACACTGAGGCACAAATCCAACATCCCACAAGTATCTTTTACCCCCACAAACAACATGGACCCTTGAACTCCATTTTATTATGTATGTGTGACATTAATTTAGCATTAACAATATTAATCTTTTATGGATTTAACACAATGAGGCAAAGTTCCCCAAATGTGCTTTAGCCAGCCCAGGTGCAACATGCAGGAAGAACGTTCTGGGCTCTTCACACAGCCTGTAGAGACTCACTTCTGACTGGCTTCCATCTGCAGCAGAGCTGACAGTGCTGAGGTTCCTTTTTTCCCAATGGGAGGCCCAGACTGCTCCAGAGAGTGAGTGGGAATTGGACCAGCAATCTGCAACCCTTTCATGGCAGACCCTTTCTAACAAAGAAAAAATGGAAGCACAGACTTAGTCAAGCTAGGCTTAACTAGCAGCAAGAGCAAAACACCTCATGTCAGCAGGGCTTTATTAAGCACAGTTTAAAAAGGGAGTCAAACCGTTGGTACACAAGAAGTGGAATAGCCTAGTGTCTTGTGTGGATGTTATTCTGAAAATGTTTCTTATTCTGGAAAAGGTGAATTTGCTTCAAAATAAATTACCCCATTTACTGTGAGAATGGGAACAGGATTTAACACACATTAGCCAGTTTCTCTTCAGCCTCTTCAAACTACTGCATACCAAAAAATTCACTCATGTGTTTCTCTTTTCCTAATCCTTCTCCTGAATCTGCAGCACAGAACCAGAGCAGGTTAACCCAGAAGTGACCATCTTAACTACCTCAGACCCCTCTGCTCACAAGGCAGAGTGGTGCACCCAGGCTAAGCCCACCTGCAGCACAAAGCAGAGCACATCTGCAAAGAGGAGGCATCAGGGGGAGAAACAGACTGGCCACGGTATAAACGGGAGCAGTGCCAGGCCAAGACAGAGCAGAGCCTGGCTTGTCCCTGAGCAAGAACTGTCCTGAGCCTGGTTCCAGTCACAGCAGCACGGGATGCTCATCCCAGGGAAATTTCCTTCAAGCTGTTACCAAGCCCCACAGTGTGCAGGCTGACACAGCACACGGGTCACTAGTGTCCTTCAGGGATGGATGATGGGGACACCGCGCCCCAGCCTGCCTGCCAGGGACTCATTAACGCCTCATTAGCGGCTCAGGTCCCGCCCAGCCTGGCGGGGACTCACTCGGATCATCCGATCGGAGCGGTGGCGGCGGCGGATGCGGTTCAAGCCCTCCACGAAGCGGATGAAGCCATCGAGGAGCTGCCACTCCTCCTCGTCCGAGCGGGGCTTGTCGCCGTACACGTCGCAGTGCGCCTCGCCCTCCATGATGCGCTTGGTGGCGCTGATGCAGGCGGGTAGCAGCAGGAACCGCGTCCTCCAGAACTTCAGGGACTCGATAAGGCTGCAGGAAGGCAGGAACAGAGCTCAGCAGTCTGCTGGGAAAGGTTTTCCAGAATCCGAAGTATAAATCTACCTGCTGCACGTCTCGGTGAGTGCAGCGACCACCTCGCTGCTATCCCTGAGACAGAATGAGCACACGTGCAAAGGAATGGTCAGCAATTTGAGTATCACTGGCAACAAGGCTGTCCTCAGAGTAATTGTCACACAGAGATATACTTTCTTTTCTGTAAAAGATAGGCCCCAAAAGCTTTTTCTCTAAAAACATGCAAGCAAAAAGGAATTTTCAAGGTGCACATTAGCGTAGGAGGTATTTTGACTGAGACCTGAAAAGAAAAGATGATAAAGAGTGGTTGTGTGGAGGGAAGATATCGAAAAAGCTATTGATACCAGTGGAGATATTCCACATTTCTGGTAAGCACTTGCTCCACAGCTTAGGAGTACCACTGCAGTCAAGCCCAGCACTCAAGCAAACCCACAACAGCTTCAAAATAAATGGAAGCTTTGAGTCAGATCCAGAAATCAGTAAGAAGCCAAGAAAAGCATCTGTGTGGTACAAAATGCCATCTTATTTCTTTGCATTTGTAGCAGAGGAAAAAAGAAGTTCATGCTGAATTTTGAGATCAGGAGTCTGTATCAAAGGTCAGATAATGCAGCAGCAACACAGAGCAAGGTTCCCACAAAGTAACAGCTGCTGGGAGCTGACAGTGAAAGCAGGCCAGATATTCTCCCTGGAGTACTGAGCATTCCTGGGTTGAACTTGATGATGAAATTTTAGGTCATAAAGGAAAAGAGGCAATTAGGACACAGAACAGTCTGGATGGAAAAGGAGCTCTCACCTGAAATCCTCTGAGCCAGCAGAGCAGATATACTGATCCAAGTAATTCCACTTGTACTCTTCTAATCTCTCATGGGAAAATTCTACCCAGCAAGAGACAAATTCAGAGTCAGAGTGTGAGGGGCACAAGCTGTAGGTGTAGTTTATCTGAGCAGATTCATATGGATACCTAAAAGACCAAATACAAGCATTAATCTCAGTATTACTGATACTGGTTCTTCTCTTTCTTCTAGAAAGAAAGAAGGTGTTCTTTCAAGCAAGCACAGAGCTGGAGAAGAATGTTTATCTGAGCACTGACAGCAAACTGTTCAAGCAGAGAGATACTCACTTTGGCAGGTACCGAGTCACAGTAATTATTTTGTCTTTTAAGGTGACTTTGTGGAAAGTACGGCCCATGCTCAGCCAGTACTGATCCTCTTCCTCAGGTCTATTTCTTGACACAAGACCTAGGTGTAAAAGGCAAAATCCTTTCAGCTTACTGCAGTACTCACAACTTTATCAATAAACTGTGCCTATGCAAAGAGATTCCAGAACTGGAGTCCAGAAGTGGCTTTCTGAACTCAGCACAAGCCAAAATCCAACTTTCAGGCCACATTTTTAGGGAGCAGTTGCACAAGGAGTCTTTTGCTCTTACAGTTAAGATTTGCTAATAACATAACAACACTTGGGATTCATACACCACCCATTTAGAACTTCTCTGGGCAGAACCACCAAAGAACAGCCAACATAAAGTGTTGAGCAACTGGTGGATGTGCCTAACTGGAGGTTACTGGGACTGGCAGAAGAGAAAAGCCTGACTTGTCAAGTCCAGGTCACTCACCTCTGCTGTAGAGGGGACTGCTGCTGAGCGGGGGTGGCACGGCTGGGGCCGGCTTCTGTGGCTTGGACTGCACAATAATCTGATAGCCTTGCATGAGACGCTGACAAATAAACTCCTCAAACACCTGCTGGGCTGTCATCTGCACTCCTTCCTCATCCCTCCTGGACACAAAGGTTAAGCAGACTGGAATAAGGAAGCTGACCACACACCCATTCTTAGCTCTGCTCTGGGCCTTGGAGCCCCATGCCTGGGAACACCTGCCTGTGGGAGCAGGAGGGAAAGGGGCACCTTTTGACACAGGGCAATTAACTGTCTGGCAATATTTACTGCTGCCTTTGAAAGCTCTTTGGCAACTAGTAACAAATTTGCCTACAGTAGCTGTGAAACAATAAATTCTCCTAAGATGACTTTTCCAGCACTTTGCAGGCAGCCTCAGTGCAGTTTGTACACGTTCAGGAGAGCTCAGAATGCCAGTGGGCAGCGATGCTGCAGCCTCTCCCACACAGGGAAGTGGATAGCAGGGAGGGATTAGAGGACACATTCATCTCCATGCAACTCCTGCTCTGAACTTTGCCTTCCTAGTGACATTTCTTTTGGGTGTCTCTTCATTAATGCTATTATTTCCTATGTATTTTGATCACCCTGATTAATATTTTTGTTTTGCTCCCATAAAGTAGCAATACAAGCAGGTATTTTGATGTCTTACAGTTATGGAAAGACTGAGAAAAGTTTAAGACGACGAGACTGCTTCAGTAAAAAAACAAAACCCAAACAAACCAACAAAAAACTAATTCTATTAAAGAAGAGTTACCAGAGACCTCTGAGACAAAGCAGAGAAGTTCTATTTGTCCAACTAACACTGTTTTCTATCAAGATTCTTTAGACTATACATCCTTTAGAGTGAGGGTAAGCATCTTAAATACTGTGTCCACAAGCATTTGCTCATTTAGTGTTTCCAAAACACTTGCGAGGAAGTAGATTAACACAGATGATATCTTGGGGTTGAATATTTTGATCAAAACAACAGAAAAGAGACATAAAAATTTGGATCCAAACAATTTCTAACATAAAATCTACAGAGAACACCATACTGTCAGGTGGGCACATCAGAAAAGGTCCAAAGCTATCAGTGGAAAAAAAAAGAAAAACGTAAGTATTCCGCTGCTCTGTTAGCAATCCATCATTCCCTTGTACAGACTGCAGTGATCCTCTTCCATCACCTGCTCCTTAAGCACAGGAGTGTGGAGAGGAGGTGCTGGCCAAACCTGTCAATGTCAGCCTCTGGCAGCAGGTCATAGCAACCCTCCGTGTAATCGTTCTGCAGGCTCTGGCGGTCGGGGAAGTAATCCGTGGTGAGAGGGAGGCAGGCTGGGGTCGTGAGGGATTTCCAGTCCACTCCAACTGTACAACAGAAGCCTGGCACTATGGGGGGAGCAGACAGCGTCAGAACTGCCTCGCCGCGTCACGGGGGCACACAACGGGGGGCACCCATGGAGAAACAGGGTGCAGAGCAGCATGAAAGAAGTGCACCAAGAGGAGAGTTAAAAAGAACGAGAGACGAGAAACAGAGTGTGGCATAAAGTCAACAGGGACAAAAAGGGGTGTGGAATGGGAAGGGAAAAAGAAAATAGGATGGGAAGAAGGGAGGGAGAGAAAGAGACAGAGTTTGTTAAACAATGCAGTGCACATGCAAAAGGCATTCAAAGTTAATACATTTAATTTCCTCTTGATTGAAAGCTAGAGCTGACATAGCCACTGCTCTTCCAAAATTACGGCAAGTCAGGTGCAGTTACTGATTATTAATAAACAGATCAACATTCCAAGTCTGAATAAGAAAATCAGACCAGTTTTGCATCCTAGATAACTGCAGAAGGAGCTGGAGAGGAGGACAGAAAGAATGACAGACCAGCCTCTTTCTGGAATAGTACAACAGCAGAAAAGAAAGTATTTCCACAGTTATGAAAACAGAAGATCTATCCAGAGGGGTGGGAAGACCAGAAAAATATTAACTTGGAAAGCAATCTTTTCCCACACCCCTTCCTAGAGTTACGCTGCAGTTTGGAGATGACAGGGATGTAAAACTAGACATTAAAAATGTTAAGCTAACTGGATTACACCAAATCATCAGCTCACTGCTGCATTACATTCTGACCCAATTCAAACAATCTCTATCACCTACTGATACTTAACCTCCTGTCACAGAGATCCTACAGACAGAAACTTATTTTACTATAAAAGTGTTAACACCAACAGCAGGAACACTGCTCAAGAAAGCAATACAGGACAGACTGCTACAAAGAAAATGCTTTCTTAAGCAGTGACACACTTGTTTCTCTAGGAAGTGAAGGCAGATATTTCTCAGTAAATGGTACCAAATTCAGAAACTGACTGTTCTAATTCCACTTCAACAAGCTGGTACCAAACAAACTCTTCATACTGAGAGGCAGATACGAGTTCAGCAGCTTTAGCTTTTTGCATAATAGTGTCTGGTAAGGAAAGAATTTCAGCTGTAACCCAACAAACAGCTTCACATATTCCTAAGTGAGACAGTACAGGCAGCTCCTGCAAATTACTGCAGGCCAAAATAAACCACTGCCAAAAGCCAAGGAAGCTCCTCAGTTTCTTGCCTACCACCTCCTGATGCCTCTATATATGTACATGCCCTTTCCCGCCCCATCTTCCCACCTATGCAAACTCTCTTCCAAACCTTTCTCCTGCTTACTTGGATCTGGAGAATTAGAGACAGCATCTTCCAAGGAATCCTTGTTCTGAGTTTTGAGGTTCACCCCTACAAGAAAGAAATGTGTTTTATTTTAAGCAATTATTCACTTCTCTTAAATTCCAAATAAAAATAAATCAAAAGCGTGATGATGTTTTAAGATACAGAATTTCTCTGCATGGAAAATCTCAGGGTTCTGCAC
Source organism: Hylia prasina (assembly GCA_013397195.1). Classification (NCBI taxonomy): domain Eukaryota; kingdom Metazoa; phylum Chordata; class Aves; order Passeriformes; family Sylviidae; genus Hylia; species Hylia prasina. Next base: position 395,002 of record VYXD01014084.1, on the reverse strand, counting down.
AGCATAAAAAACCACTAAGCCAATTAATGAGGAAAAAATTCGTCTTGGATCAAACTTGAACATCTCACTAGAAGTGCTCAGTAGCTAAAAACCCAAACAAAACCCTCCTCCCCACAATGGTGAAACATCTTGAAAAGTAGATGCTATTAACTCCTATAAACAGCTGGTGTGGCACATAAGAGAAAAAGAGCTGCTAAGCAGACAAGAAAAACTGCTGCCTTCAAAGCCATTTATGAAAATAAAAATTTCAGCAAGCCTCCAAGCATTTAAAAGGAACTATTGCTTAAAACTATCCTAGGTAGCTTTACCCAGGAAATGGGTATGAACACCGTAGCTGTTCTGTATGAGAAAGGGTGGATATCTGCTACGTGGTGATGGCAGAAACCCGCAGGGGAGCTGGCTCTGAGTGGTGATCACCTTTCACCAGCTCCTCCTGCCATCTGCCATCCACACCGGGAACTGCAACAGGATTAACTTGTCTGAGCCACCGCCTCCATCCGCGGGGCAAGAGCGACAACATCCCGAACCCCAAGGGAAATAGATGGGATCGTTTTTCACTCTGAAGCCCGTGATGCACCAAACCACGCTGCAGGCAGCAGAGGAGAACCAGACTCAATAAGAAATCGCATTTTTGGAAATTTAAAAGAAACACAACTCCCCCCTGCAAGCTGCTTCATTTCATAGGTGACTCAAACCATAAGGGAGAACTCTCAGTCCAATCACTGAGTACCCAGTGTGGCCCCTTATAGATGGGTGAGGGTCTACAGACACAAAGAAATTCTGTAAAATGCAAGCACGTTTATTGCCAGGACATGCTCTGCATTTACACTGTGCAAACTGCATCCAGCTGAAATGCAGTTCAGCAATTGCAAAAACAAACAGAACCTATCTGGAAGCGAGTAAATACTAAAAATGTAAAGCAAGAAAATTAAATGTAATCAGATGAAATTCACAGAAGGAAACAACAGAAAATAATTTTTAATGTGACTATGTGAATACAAGATGAGGCACAAGAAAATTAAGTCTGCCAACTTCTTTATGGCTCTGCAAGGCATAAGGGAAAACAAAACTGTCTTAATCCAATGTAATTTAGAAGGGCAAATTTATTCTTAAAAAAATCTTTAAATTGGTTTTGTGAAAAGAACATAAGTTTTGAATGCTGTAGCCCTAAAGTTAAACTTTTTTCAATGTGCTTAGCTAAAATGCATATCCACAAAAGCAGAGGGTAGGTCACAAAAAAACACCCAACACAGCAGAATGCTTAACATGGCATATGGTTCCATTTAAAGGGCTGGAAAGAAATGTTGAGAGTTTCCACTGATTCAAGTCTCTGGGTAAGTTAAGGAAGATAGAGGTAATCTTCAACTGAAAGTACAGACCCATCTTCTCTCTAAAGGATAACAGTTAAGGCAACCCCACCAAGAAAAAAAAGAGGTTTCTGAACACCAGTGCATATTTAGTTATTTCTGGAGTCTGAACATCACTGCTTTGTTATTATGGAACTGCCTGAGAGCTTATTATCAGTAAACAATGACCATGTTTCTATAATAAACCTTACAAGACACACATAGAGAAGTAGAGACACATTAAACAAAACCAAACTAAAACCAACAAAGCAACCCGAAGAACTACCATACACCAAGAAGTCCAAGTGCCCTAACAGATTGTTATCTGTTGATCCATTTTTTTGACTCTTCCCTCCCTGCCAGTCCTAATCCACACACATCCTCATCCTGCTGAACACCTTCAGCAGGGTCACAGAACTATCCTTCAAACTAAAGGAGGAACAGAAATACCAAAGAAAGAAACAGATGTCTGTTTTCCCATTCCTGACTCTGGCTGCTTTGCAGTGCCTGTCCCCCCACGCGCCGTGTCCTGCCCATCCCCCGAGCGCAGCCGCGGCCCCGCCCCTGCCCCGGTACCTGCGCCGGGGCCGGCCCCCAGCCCGCTCCCGAACTCCTCCGCCCCGCCGAAGCTCAGGAAGGAGCCACCATCCCCTGGATGCCGAGAGCTGACGTGTCTGCAGAGAAACAGAGCAGCCTGTTTTCTACAGCCTTCCTCACTGGTGCCATTCCCTGCTGTTAGCAAATGTAACAAGCCCTCAGCCCCTCTGCCTCAGCCGAGGCTCTTCCCTCGCTGATGCTGGCGGGGATAGAAGGGCACAAGGGCAGCACAGAGAAGGCTGTGACAGCATTCCCTATCTGGCCATACTGTTTGTTCTTTGCCTCCAGCAATCACCAAAGCACTGCCTTTGCAGGACAGCAAAGAACCAGCGACTGGCGTCCCCTCAGGAGACAACTAAAGCTTTGCTGGCTATCTCCAGATCTGATTTCATGGTCTATAAACCCCACATTGAAGACTGAGCGCATGGCTCACCTGCCAGTTGCCTCATGGTAAGCCAGTTCCAGCAGCTCCGCAGAGGAATGTGTCAAATCCTGCTGCCCGCTGCCCTGCATTTCTGCCATGTTCTGGCGGGTTTGATGATGGATCTGGATAGCTTCTCCTGAGGGACCTACACAGTTACAATTGGATCATTGATCACCACATCTGCACTGGTTCCTCAGTTGCTTGTACCCTTCTTTTGCCAACAGCATAGGTAATGAAAGCTAATGGACATTAAGAAAGCAGGTTCACAAAATCTTCAGAGCCTTGAACCTCTGCCATCTCCTCTGAAGCAAGTGAAGCAAAACATTTTTAAAAACATTTTGGAGGGCCTACTTACAAGACATTAAACAACTATGCAAACAATTCAGCACCAGAAAATCAAGCCAATTTGTAGTTACAATTCCCTGTTGAAGGGAATTATAACTACAAATTGGCTTGATTTTTCTGATGCTGAATTCTTCGCGTAATTGTTTAATGTAGCCCTTCAACAGGGAATTGTTCTGTACCTGTTGCTGCTCATTTGCAAACAGAGGTATTTCCCAAAAGAGGATTGCTCAGGCCCGCACACTCATTTGGGTACAAATGAGCACACTCATTTGGGTACAAATGAGCGTGGTGTGCAGAGCACTTTAACACTCCAGAGCTCTTGTTGTGCAAATCCTGGCCAAGGAGAGAGCCCCCGCAGGCTGTGCCGTGAGGCAGCTCACCCACAGGGAAGGTGTGCATCCAGCGCCGGCGGTTGGACGTCAGCTTCATGGGCATGCGGGACGGGGCGAAGGGGTTGATGAGGGCGCGCTGCGGCGCGAACCCGCCCGGCCGGACGTGCAGCAGCGACTCGGCACTGCCCACGTGGAACCGCCCCGGAGCGCTGGAGTCGCGCTGCTGCGACTCCAGCGTGTTCTCAAGGAAATCTGCAAAACACAACCGAGCCAGCGTGAGATCCTGCAGGAGCCCGGCACCAGAGAATTAACTGCGCAGGGATACAGAGGTTGCTCGGGGGTAAGGGGAAATAAGGAGACCTAAGAAATAAGCAGGCAGAGAAGCTGAAAGCAATTCCTATCCGGCCTGAAAGTTAGAATGTAAACAAGAACCCAGACAAGAAAAAGCATTACTCCATCTGCCACTACAGCACTGCTGTGAACTGTAAACTTCTACTAAATGAATCCACAAAGAAACCACTTGCTAAGCCAGTTCTGAAGAATTACTCAGACCTTTGAGAATTCTTGAGAAATCAAAAGACTGACATAACAGAAACTTCAGGATGAGTACCAAAGACACACTAGAAGCCATAGCTGAGCCCTGTCCACATGCCTTTTCTGTGACACTCAGATCTGAGCACTGAAATCAGGGATTACTCTCAGAACACATGGGACATGATCTTCACAAGATACCAGTTAGCTGTGACTATTCAGCGTAGAACAGAAGTGCAGTTATTTAGAAATAGGAGAAAAATATTTAGATAGCTAAGTAGCAATTACTCTGCCCAACAAGTGGAAATACCAAAGATAAGGAAGGGTCTCATTTACCATTCTATCTTGTCATATACAACATATGAAAAACCTCCATTTTTTTGACTCTTCCCTCCCTGCCAGTCCTAATCCACACACATCCTCATCCTGCTGAACACCTTCAGCAGGGTCACAGAACTATCCTTCAAACTAAAGGAGGAACAGAAATACCAAAGAAAGAAAAGAGTTGCATTAACTGACAGAAGGGGAAAACATGAATGGTAGATTTGATGTCAAGTACACTGTGTGAGAGCAGCCCCACACCAGTAACTGTGATTCCTGTGACAGGATAAATATGGTACCAGTGTCATACAGCATGGCATGAAAAAACCATGAAGAGCCTTCAGGGATAGAATTTTATAGAAGATGAAGCAGTTGCAGGAAGAATACAATTTGCCTCGAAATGAGCTGCGTTTGTGGAAGATACTGAATGCTCCCTGAGAAACAAAATTAAATTGGAAAGGAAGGGGAGTGCCAGCACTGCTAACACACTGAGACAGCTCAGCAGTACATTGTCAAAAGGAAGGATCTAGAAAGTGAGCCTTAATGACAACAAATCCCCACAGAGAGATGTTTTAAGCAGGGTCTCCCAGGGCTCACTGCTAAGGCCAGTTCTCATTTGACAGATTATAGGTGACCTGGATAATACAAGCTCCTTGTGTATGTCCACACTTGCTGGGAGGCACAGGAGAATAGTCAAGTACTAAAGAAGGCAATAGGCAAGGGAAAAGAGCAAATCAGTGTCAGGACACTTCTATTTGGGACAAGCCATTTCAAAAAAAGCAACAGAATTGGACAAGGATGACGAAGGGAGAACGCACATCCAGCTGCAGCTGTGGAAAAGCTGTACCACGAGTGCCAACACAAGCACCATCTCCTCTGCGCTGGCCTGGCAGGGGCCAACACAAACCTCCCCTTCTCTCCCCACGTGCCCCAGGCTGACCTCTGGTGCTGGTATAGCCCAAGGAGCTGCTGACTTCACACTGGTGCAGGTGAGGCCGCGGGATCATGAGGATGTTGGAGATCTTGCCCAGGGAGCTGTCGTCGGAAGCCTGGCTCCTCACCTCCTCCGGGGGCAGCGCGCGGCTCTGCAGCGAGGGGCTGCACGACACGTCGTAGGAGCTGGAGCTCTTCCTTGTGCGGCTTTCCCTCTCCCTCACTGACCTGCTGACAGGGATGCCCAGAGACAGCAAAGAGAGATTCACCCCCAGCTTATCAGGGGGCTGGAATAGGCCCAAGTCATGCAAAAGACTCGATGTTCAGCAGGTGAACTCAAGAAGAGCATTACAGGGAAGCCACCGTTATGTTTTTTGACTGCTTGGGTGATTTATACTTCTGTGCATCACACACCACAACAAGAACACTGCAATGCTTCCAGCACAAGGGCTGTGGAAGGGCCTGCTCAACGCCCTCTGCAATCCTACAGACACCACACCAACCTGGTAGAGATGTGGCCTAGTAGATACCAGAGCTCAGCCTACAGTGCCAGGAACACGTAGCTATAGGGAAACTACTTGGAATTATGAACTATTTAACTTGTGCTGGCATCTTTCAGCATTGATTCCTACAGGCTGCTCAAACTAACGTATTAATGAGTCCACATGCTCTGAGTTAGGCAATACTACTGAAAGAAGCAAAGTAAAAAAAGTACTTCAAAACAAGGTCATCAACCCCATATTTCTGAAGAAGCAATGAAATTTATAGTTTAGTTTATTCAGTGAATTTCAGGCCAGGACCTGAGAATAATCAGCCTTTCTCCTCAGATAAAAGGACACGGAATAGCTGAGAACCTGCATCCAGCTTTTCTGCCTCTTCATTCAGATAGACATCATTTTCAGGGAGGATTCCTCACCACTCTGCTCATCAGTTACTAAGCAGTGTATCAAACAATCTATTTCTACAACTCTGTGCAAGTCTAATGTGCAAACACTTTCTTAATCCCCTAGCAAAATCTGTTAAGAAGACTAGCTTTATTCCACTTCAAACAAAATTAAAGATTTAAGGAAAAAATATACTTATGCCTTTTCCTAGACCCCACGCACTATTTCAGAAGTAAAACACTAGAAAACCGGTCATGAAGATCAGGCACCGATGAAGTTTTTTGTTCAACTGTGTGGAGATCAATTCTCCTTGTATTGTCCAAGTATTTTCTGTATCAAGTACACATAACATGGCTACTCCAGAAGCAGTGCACTCCCAAGCCTCTCACCTGAAAGTGCTGCAGCGCTGGGCTCTGGATGGGCCTGGCAGTCGGAACACCTGGGCATCGTAGCCATCATAATCTACCTGGATAGGCAAGGCATTCTCAGCATCCTTTGGAGCTCCTAATGCTGAAATAAAAACCATACAGCACTGGAACCTCTTTCAAGAATGTTCAAGATCTGCCAGTCAAGAGTATCCACCCCTCCCACCTAAGAAAAGTATCTATTCCAAAAGAAATCCCCAAGTGTCATGAGCAGAGGAGCTGGAGCAGCTCATTTATCAAAGTTGGTGCCTCTGAATCAGGCTGGCTGATTTTGCCTTTCCCCCATACATCCTAAACACTAAATGAATAATTGCCAAGAAGCTAACTGGCACATGCACATTAGCATCCCGAGTACCAAACACAGGTTTGATGGCTTTCTGTAACAATTGTCCTTTCCTTGAGCTGAAGTGTCATTGTCTTACTGCAGCTGTTTGTTAGTCTGGGACTCAGTGGGACAGATCATTCCAGAACAGAATTACTCACAGGCGTCACGACTATTTTTTGCTTTCTCGGTCAGTGGCTGGGGGTCCAACAAAGGAAGCGTGAAGTGATCAAAAAAACAAACAAGAAAGAAAAAGAAAAAAAGAGAGCAACAGAAAAGACAGAGGGAAGGGAATCAGTCAGCATGTTCTAAGGAAACATCCCCGGTGTGACCAAGCAGACAAAGTTCAGCTTGCTGACCCAGTGAGGCAGCCAAGACAACTTCAGAAATATTAAACACTGGTACTTGGTCACAAACCTGTGTGAAAAACACAATGCTCAATACCCTTCTTCCTCTCCATAGTGTTCTTTGTTACCAAATGAAACTAATTTTTATCATGGCTAAAACATTTCTCACCCAGTTTTATGTAGAAAGGAAAGACCTACAAACTAGTCCCTCATTCACAATCCCTACAACAAATCTTGCAGCTTTGCTTTCACAGCCTTTTAACACGGAAACTTAGTTCCAGCTGTTGGAATACTTGTGATGCTTGACTAAGAAGGATCAGACAAACTAGTAAGAAAATATAAATCAGAAAGATTCCCACCTTCCTTCCTGCCAGCTTGATCCGTGGAGTGAAGCTGTTACACAGGAGTTGACTTTTGGATGTGTAGAAACTGAAAGAAAAAATTGTGGCTTTAAGAACTCAACACAGTTGGTTTGCTACAAAGTAAACAGCCCAGGAACCAGAGGTTCTGTATTGGATACTGAAAATGGGATAACTTCCTGTGCATAAAAAAAGTACAGAAAACAATGAGGGATGGTTGAGAAAAGCTCCTCTTTGCCTAAAGACAGGGCAGACTTTGATATTTGTACAGCCTCAGCCTAGACACTTCTTAATATGCTTAACACCTGTATCGCCCAGGTTCATTTTCTCTTTCTACAGAAAGACATCCACTTCCACCTTGCCATTCACACAACTCATTCAGATTTACACAACTGTAGTGATTCACACCAGCTGTTTGAAAACTCTGTCATTTCTGTTAGGTTGCATTAATGCCCAGAGTACTGCAAGAGTAATGTAATATTTCCTTTGCTTCACAAGGAAAGCAGAGGAGATAAACAGTGAAAGAAGGAAGAGAATTCAAGAGATTACAAAGAGTAAAACAAACCAGAAGTGCTTAGCAAAAGCTGATAGAATTCACCTACCTATGATTTATCCAGTGTGGGATATTGTAGTCATCACCCATTCGTGAGTCACCAGGGCCACAGCGATTAAACAAGAAAGAAAAAGATTCAGAAGTAATTAACAGCCAGTAACCAAATTAACAGCCAGTCACCAAATGAGTAACGTTTGTAGCAGGAACAGAGAGAAGGGAAAGCAGCCTTACCTTAAAGAGTGGTACAGCATGCAAGGGCTGCTCTCCCATGCACACCAAATCCACACCTATCCCTGTAAGCAAACAACAGTAGAGTTCAGCTGTTGACCAAGCAGGACTGATATGCTAAGACAAAATAGATCATCTGTTTGAATTGAAGACCCAATATGTATATTCATATAATATCATAAGAGGCAATAATACTGAAAGTGGTAGTTAATGGTCCCACGTATGGTTACAAACCAACAGTACCTGTGGGATATAAGAAATTATTTTTCTACACTAATGCAATTCTTGCAAGATTATGCTTTAAGAGAAAGATTTGCATAGACAGGTGAAGCTCTCTATCCCAAACAAAAGAAACTAAGTGCCTCTAAGTACTCTGAAAATCTGCTCATTTCAACGTGAAGTGCAGAGTCAAGTCTTGCAACTGTAACCTTTCCTCCCAGAGCACACAACTCACAGTAGATACTTTCTCAGAGCCAGAGGCAGAGGGATCTTTCCCAAACCCGTGTCTGCCTTCAGAGAGACTGCAGGCAGTTCTTTACCGTTGTCAATCATGCGCTGCTTGGTGAGGATCATGAGGAGCCGATCCACCTCGAACACGCCCACACCAGGGGTGATCACCACCGACATCTGCCCCGTGCGGTCGAAGTTGCGGTTGATGTAATGCTTGTCAAACACTGCCAGAGAGAATGCAGCAAGGCTTTCAAAACGCCCCGGAGGTTTCTTTTCAGAGCAAGGCAGGTGGCTGCTGGGACCCTGGTCACTGAGAATTTTAGACTTTCTGTGCTGACAGGTGCTGACTCCCCAAGAGAACACCGCACTTGACCTGAGACCATGGAGAAGGCTTCCAAAATTGAGTGACAGCACTGGGATTATGGGTGTGTAGTTTGAATAGAAGTGTGTAATATCACATGGTGGAAAATTTAAGAGTTTAAGATTTTAGAATATAGTGACATATATATAAAGCAAGATGGAGGTTTTAGGGCATAGGCCAGTCCTTCCTCACCTTTTTCTTCACAGATCTGGGTGGTATCTTGTAATAGGATAGAAAAGTCCACATTGTGGGCCATGAGTGGTTGGTTATTGGGTTAAAAGTAAAAATAATTTAAGTGTCATTTCTTAATTGGACAGTTTATCCTTGAAAGGCCTTGTAGAGAGAGATAGGGCTCCATTTTTAGTTTGTTAGCTAGAAGTGTTGTAGACCTCATGGTTTGTGAGACTGCAATGTAGATAAGAATTAATAAAGACTCTGAACAAGAAACACCGGCTCGCACATTTAATCCCAACCCTGGCAAAAAGAAGATAGAACACAACAGGAGACCACCTGATATTCCCCTCCTCTTCACAGTATTAAGGAAAAAGTAACAGAAGTCCACAGCCATTTACTGACAGGTGCTTGAATTGTTCTTCCTCTGTGTATTTTTACCCATTGCTCATAACTTACCATTGAATGAAAGATTTATCGCTTCCAGGTAGTTCCCTTGTGCTGAGGTAGAATTGTCACCTGGAGGAAAGCCCTCTGGAAAAGTATTCAGAAGGGGGGAAAAAAAAATCATTCCTGTACACTGGCTTTATGTAATAAAAAACCCATAGAAAAACACATCTGTACTAAATACTATTAGTTCAAAAAATTACAGGCAAAATTATGTTATTAAGTTCCACAGAAAGACTGAGGCAAATTGCCCAGCCAGGAGAGCACTAAGTAGCAGGACACCAGACTCCAACTGAAACTGGATAGTTTACTGACAAGTTAAAAAATAACAAAAAAAAAGAGAGAGCAAAGGATAAAAGCAGGGAAAGGTGGATTCTTGTACCTGCTTGCTCGAGTCGTACCAACACAGGATACTGGATGAAAAGCTTTTTAATGGTCACAAGCAAGGAGGTCCACTCTTCCCGCCTCTCATTCTGAACTACAACTCTAAAAAAAACACAACCTAATGAGGCCCATGAAAGGAAGCTATGAGGGAAGGTGAGAAGGGATGAGCAAACTATAAAGAAATGCACTAAAAGGTGCATTGGGTTGCACGTGCACTGTGGGACAAGGGGTGAAAAGAACTGAGAGAAAAACATACTTGTAAAAATCTTCATAAAATCTTCCCTCATGGTCCTGCCGAATTGATGCACGATGTGTTTCAGGAAACTCATCTGAAATGGAAGGAAAAGCACATGTTATCTCATGCTCTCGTATAGAAATGACTCATCTTTTCCAGCAAGAAGCTGTTATTTCCATTAAAAATAAGCCCAAAAAAGCCTCCAGCAAGGAAACAAAAAAACCAAAATATTTGGAAAAATATCAGGCCTGCCCATACAATATAAAAACTGCTTTTAAACCAATATGACAGCTTGAGTATGATTAGGAAAAATTGCAACATTGTTCTATGTAAGGTTTTCACTGCAGTACTTTTGTAACAATGGCTGCCTACCTACTGTGCTTGACAGAGAATACTTCAAACATGGCAATTAAAAAAGGAGAAAAAGTCCCTATCAGCCTGTGACCAACTTTCAAGAGACAAGATAGGTTTAAAAATAGAAACATGAAAATGGAGAATTTGCATACCTATAGATTTTGCTTCATAAAATGTTCTTGAAAATAGAACCACTGTCACTTCATGGCTGCAATTCTTCTCCTGTCCAGGAAGAACAAATGCAAAGAGAAAACCTTTAAAGTCACATTTGGTAGAAAGTCACGTATCTACACATATAGTAACATCCTCTCTTCCCTCACACCTAGAAACAAAGGTAACTAACAAAACCTAGACTGTTGCATTAATGGATCTGCATTAGTGCTCCATTTGCCTCTCTGAAATAGCAAAATGATCTGTCCTGCAGATTCTGTGCTGCTTGGCCATATCACATTTACCAGGAACACTCACCACTAAACTCTAAAGAAGCTCTTCTTTGTAGTTGCCAAGATTTTTGTTAAGAAAATAGACATTTGACAGTTTGTTTATACCCACAGCAATTTGATGTTCTGATGTGTTACTGTTCAGAGAGGTGCCCCTAACAATTCCAGAAAAATAAAAAATTAAAACTGAACTCAGTCAACTATTTACCTTCCATTTTGTGAAGAGGTCAGCAAGGAAACCATTCACAGCTTTCTCAAAGTATAGATCCCCTGCAAAATAAAAATCTCCCAAGCATCAGATATGCTTGTTATCCAGGTAACAACAGATACTTCAACCATGGGGCATATCTAACCCTAAGATTCTAGGACAATTACATTTATTAAAATTTGAGCAGCTGCGTGCATAATAAAAGCAATATCACTAAGATAAGATGATAAAAAGATTAAAAAGTATGACTGTTTAGTGATAAAAAGGTTGAAGAGCATCATTTTTTTTCAGAGGATGTAAACATGACTCTTACTGCCAGAAGGATCTGACCTTCAACTCATTTTTCCAACACATTTGTAGCATGCTGGGAAAGCATCTGTACTGTCTTTTAGGCATAGAATGCACAACTGATCCCCTGCTCTGATTTGAATAGTTGCCCAGTTCCATATGCCCAAACACATGGTCAAAGGAAGTGGCAAGAGGTTTGCTAAAGAATTAAGCCAGAAAAAAAATAGGATGACATAGGGAAGTGAGTCATTCTTAATGCCTAAAGTTGTAATACTTCCAGCTGAAGTTTCCAACTTCAACCTGGGCTATGGCAGGTTTCACTTCCTCAATAAGCCAATGTCAAGAGAAGTCTAAAACACTGAGGTCCTCTTTGCACAGCACTCCCACACATTTCTGGCTGCAGAATTGACAAATTTTCACCTGCCCTCACCACCCATCATGTTCCTATCCATAGAAAACCTTTCCAGTGCTCACAGTGATTTTGTGGCTGAGGTAATGGTACCCAGGCTCTACAGGGACAGGAAAAGGATGGCACAGCCAGGGACAGAAATGGGTGGCACTGCAAGGGAGGATCTAAGGAAAGACCACAACACACCCTGGAGCACTGCTTAGGCCAAAGGCAGGATAGTTCAGTTTGCTGATAGTGACAGAAAAAAAAAGCAGTGGCAGTTTTGTAGTAGGGGCAGGAAGGACAGCTGCTGCCATCCACAGCCACAGGCAGGTCCTGTGGTACCTACGTACCATAAATATCAAAATCCCACATTTCACAGCTCATCTGGATGAAAATATAAACCATGGCAGAAGTGGAGCGGAAGACCACCTGCAAAGGAATGCAAGACCTTATTTAAAACCAAGCACATTCATTATAAGGCCCAAATGAAGAGGTTAACTACACAGCAACTTATACAACTGTGGCCCTTGCATCACAGGGAATTTCTCCTCTAACAAGTTGGCATTTCCCCTCTAACAAGCCATTTCTAGTGCTGCCAGCACAGCAGAGCTGAAGTTTAATTATGACTCATTATGTCCTGAACTTATTGCCATTCTTCACCTTACAACACTGCTAATTCCAATGATCCATACTAACCTTGCAGGCAAGATAGAATTACAAAAATCCTGGCAAGGAAAGGAAGGGAAAAACTATTTTCCCCGTTTCCTGAACTCTTACCCGGGTGTCCTCACTGATGTATCCACAAGTGACTTTCTCACTCTTTACCCACAGTTCACCTGCCTGGGCCCTGGAAGAAAAGAAGGGCAGAATATTTGAATATGAAGATGAGAGAATCGGTATTTGAGCTAAATAAGAGATGTACCAAAATCTGTGTTCAAGGATGACTTATTTGGTTAAAACCTGATGTTCAACCCAAAAGATGTCAAACAGTCATTTCCCTCTGCATCTGCATATTTCCTTGTCCCTGTGTCACCCCAAAAGCAACTGAAGTAATCCCTTCTGAACTATTAATACAGCTTGGGCAGGGGGGGTAAATACTCTGAGAGATAAAAAGAAAACTATTTGGCCTTCAGAGTGTAGCTGGCTGCCCTACTATGAGTTTCTTTTACCCCAAATCAGATAGAAGGCTTCCCCCACCCCATGGTGCAGACAGAAATCTGTAGATGAGTAAGAGAACAATGAAACATGAAGTATTTTTCAGAGAAGAGTCTCCAGTTGGACACTTAAAAATCATGAAGCTAAAGCAATAAGTAACAAGAGGCACTGACCTGATACCTGCAAATTCGACTTTTTGGGTGACATATGCACATGTGCTGACCTAGGAAAGAAGAGTTACATGTGTTACAAGGAGAGCAGGCTCAGAGTGAGAAGAATAATGTACATAAAAACCACTTGCACTCAAATGTGATTTGTATGACAGAAATCAGAAAATCCATTCAGTGTAGGTACTACTAATAGCTCAGCCTACAGAACCTCTGTAAGAGACAACAGAAAACACTTTTAACACAGATAAACTCTAACTGGGATCATTTGCCTAATTCACTGCACTTAGAGGAGCCAAGGACTGCACTTCAGAGATAGAGGCAGAAGATATTCTGATAGATGCTTGTTAAGGGATACTCTCAGAGAGGGGACACGAGCACACTTCTACTTGAAAAACATTTGGATTCAATTCCTTCCAAATGCAGTATACCATTAAAATTCAGAATATAAGCAAAAAATTGTGAACAGCATTGTCAGTGCCCAAGGCAGTAATCCACATTATAGCAGCACAGTAGGAAATGATGGGATTTGTTTTTCTATAACACATTTACATCCATTCCTCCAACTCTGATGTGCCACTCACAGCACAAGATCCTCAGGAGCTGCTGGCACTGTCTTTGTCTTTGGTTCTCTGCATTTTGTAAAGCACTTCTTTTCTTTCACAGTAAGCAAAATACAAGGTTCATCACCTGCACCCAGCCCAAGGGCAGCAGGGGCCTTACCAAACTCTTCTTCAGTCGCCACATATCCCCACGCCCAATATACTGATCTTTAAATGTCAGCTCCACCAAGTCCAAGGTGACCTCCTGGGAAATGAGTGAAAAACACTGCTTAGATTTTACTGGTTGTTTTTAAGTAGGGCCCAACAATCTGTGCATTTAATAACCAAATGGTACCAGAAGGACCATTCAGAAGCAAGCCAATATCCCTAAAACTGCAAGATAAAGGGGAAGCCCATACAAATAAATACCAAAGTTGTGCATGTACCTCAACTACTGTGAGCTGCAAAACAATGTGACCAGAAAAAGCCCAAGGACTAAATCTGTACTACAAGTCTCAGTGCAGATTGGAAGCTGAAATAAAACAAATTACTGCCGTTGTTCATGACATTAAGGAAGGTTCATTTCCTGCAGATTTTTGTCTTGTGCAGAATGTAAGTTCTGGCTGCAGCTCTTTTAATAGTTGGGACATTTACAGGAAATGCCTCTCTGTAAGAGGCTCTGTGGTATCAAATAATGCAAATCCAGGCCATGGCTTTTCTTTTGACTAGGCCACTTTCTGTTTTTCTTTACTGCCTGGTTCTCATGAATTTCTGAAATTTAAAAATATGTGAAATGTCTACATTTCTACCAAGCACTGTTGAAGCAGGATCACGGAGTTCAACAAGAGAGCAGAGGTGGTAGGGAGAGAAGAGACACATACCAAACCAACAAATAATTCAAAAGTCTAAGGCTCATTTTCTTAGGGAAGAAGACTAAATATCTTTCAATACAAACAAATATCTTTTTCCCCCCCAGACTACTGTAGATGGAAAGTCACAGGGCTCTGATTTGAGTCAAGTGACGGAATGGATGGAAACAAGTGGCAAAACCACACACCTTTGGGTCAACGACATTGACATGGACATCCTGGTAGGGCCGCAGGCGGAACACTTGAGCAACGGTCTGATCCACACTTATCGTTTCTGAGAACAAGGACAGCAGAGAAGTGAATGTCCCCAGCAGCTTTCCAGTGGTTTACAGGTACAAAACCAACACAGTGAGGCTGTCATGAAACACAAACTTCAGGCTAAAAAGCCAAGTTTGTTTAAATCATACTCACATTACTCAGACAAAAGCAGATTTAGAACTAACGTCCCATTTTCTGTTAAAATTCTAATCCTTCCCTTGCTAAACAGACAAAGCATTGATTTTCTTATGAAATTAAAATACACACATTAGCCAATCACAGGTACAGCTCAGTCATGTCACCCTTCCTATGATTTTACTGTGCATAAGTCTGAAGTTTTACCTTTCTGCAAATCTTCCTTAAGTGACTTCACTTGTAGAAGCAGGGGACTAGAATGGAGAAGAGAAAAAGGGTAGACAAGTTGAGATACCAACAGTTTCTCTGGTAAATCACACGCTTAAAATTATTTTGTAACACGGACCACAGGACAAGCTAAAAACAAGCATTAATATTTTCTGGAAAGCTCCATACACCATCCTCTTCACCTGTCTATCTGCCTTGTTCCTTACACTCCTCATAATTGTAAGGTAGTCTTGAGGTAAAGATGATACTACAAACGGGAAATTAGGGCACACAAGAACTTCTCAAATCCTCACACAAGTGTACCACTGCTTTTCAGATATAGGCTGCAGGATGAACAGGTTCATACAAGGCCACAAAAATTTAATTTTGCCTGGGATATACTGTAGGATAGGAGAATAATCCTTAGGTAACAGCAGATCTAGGAAGAGGATAGAGACATTGTCAATTCTATATTCAGGTGCTACTTGGCCTATGGAAGATCAGCAAACTAACACCACACACAAAGAATTCCACAAATTTTAAGGAAGCACTCTCACAAAAGTTAACCTCTTTACTTCTCTTTAGGCAGAAAAAAATTATGGCAGCATCCAGAAGCAAAGTTATGTCAGCTCTTATAGCCTCTCACTCTAGAAACCACTATACATGAACAGATCCTTTCAGTGCTCCAAGCTCACTGATATCTGCAAAGAGAATTCACCTGTATTCATCATTGGGATGTGCAATTTCCACAACATCTCCCAGCTTGATTTGAAGAAATACTTTAGGATTCACCACCAGTTCATCATCTACAAGACATAAATGAATGAGGGCAGTGAACAGATCTATAGAGACACCTGCATGTTTGCACACAGTAGCTCAGCATGCACAAATACACCAAACCAAGATGAACACATCAGCAAAATGCTTTCTGCTCACCACATGACAGGGTCACTACCCAGTCACTTCAGATCAGCCACTCTTGCAGGCACAAACAACTCAAATAACAGAACTTTCACAAAAGAAGTGTTCAGGAAAAGACTGTGCCTTATTTAGGCAAACAGAATCATCTTCTGTACTTTTCATACAACAAACACCAGCAGGAAAGTAGACAGCTATAGAATCTCAACAAGACTTACCAATGTGCTGTAAGTCTAGAAGTAGGGAGCAATCTAATCAGTAGCACTGCTATTAGTGCTCAAAAACACATCTGTGGGCAGTCATAAGTCACTGACATATATGTCACTCATTAGGGTGACTAAAACACCAGATTAAGAGAAAAGTGTTGCAACAAAAGGGGGGAACACTCAAATAAAGCAATTTTATTTTTAGATACAATCTTGGCCTCATCCAATAAAAGTTCATTTATTTTGCTGTATCCTGTTATTTCCATTAAAAGAAACCCAGAGCTTTCCAAACTCTGGTTGGCAATACTGTTTGTTACATCAAAGTTCCATCTTCACTCTTTTGTTAAAACAATCGATAAAACAATTGCTTTCAATTAAGTGAGTGCTGGTCTCACTGTTATGAGCTAGGAGATACTGACCACTGCCTCCAAACCCCTTCTTATGTATGACGAGCTTGTACACCTTGTTGGTTCTCATCTTGAGCTCCAGTTCCTCTCAGACACTTCGAGCCAAGACAGTTAAAGGCATCTTGCATATCTAAAAGAGAAATGAAAGAAAACACCCATCTCTTGTCAACGCAAAACGATTGTGTGTGTTCGGCACGGGAACACGTGAGCACGTTGTCCCGGCCGGTTTCACCGCGGCGCGGCAGAGCTGCGCCCAGCAGAGGAGAGTGCCGGGCAGCGACATGTCCAGGCACAAGGAGAGAGGGACCTAAAAGTGTGCTTTTCAAATAGATTAAAGGGTTCAGCTGGCAGATGTGCTTGGCAGAAAGTCAATTACCGAGCTACAGAGTTGTGGTGGGGAAAAAAACCCCATGTACCCAAAATTTGTTAAAACAAACTGTAATTTGGAACTGATGGGGAAAGAAGCGCCGCTTGGTGCTGCGAGCCGGCAGACGCGCACCGGGGACGCCACAAAGAGCAGGGCCGGAGCGGAGAGCAAACCAACCCAAGCAGTTACAGTCCGCTGCCGTGCCTACAAGCAGCTATGGAACCGCTGCGTCCATTCGGCCGCTCGCTTATAGGGAAAGAGAAAGCCCATGGAGACACCCGAGTTCCTGCCCGGAGCAGCGGCGAGGGGCGGTCTGGCACACCGGCCCGCCAGGTCCTTACCCGCACGGGGGACAGTAGCGCAGAGCGAGCAGCGCGGCGGCTCAGGCCAGAGCCCTGGGGGAAAGACACCGGGGAGAACGGCGCAGTCCGGGCGCGAAGGGAGCTCGGACGCCTTAAAGCTGCGTGCCACTCACAGCCGCCGCGGGCCGAGCCTGCCCCAGGGCAGCGCGGCCGGGGCCGGCCGTGCCGCGGCACAGCCGAGCGGAGCGGAGCGGAGCGCAGTCCCCCCCGGCTCGCGGCGCGTCCCAGCGCGGGGCCCTGACCTGTCGGTGCCGATCCCGCGGGTACCGCGCGGCACTTCCGCGTCCGGGGCCGCGCGCCACGTGATACCCGCGCCGCCACCGTGGGCAGGAGCGGACGGGGCACGCCCACCGCAGGGGGGCGNTGCTGCCGAAGGGCGGCTGCGGACCCTCGGGGCCGGCCGGCGCGGAGACTGCTGCCGCGGAGAAAGAGCGCGTCTGTCGGCGCATGGAACAAAGGGTGGTCCCCGATGCTGCCGCCGGTGTTCGGTGATGGTGATCGCCGGGCGGCTGATGCTGTCCCAGGCACGAGTGGCCTCGCGTGTTCCCGGGAGGCTGGTGCGAGTTTCACCTGTTTCCGTACAGGCTGCTCTTGCTTAAGGAACATAGCTCAACGCTCGGCTGATCAGCCCGTGTTTTGGTAAACTGAGTGACTGATGCTCTTCTGAAGGCCTGGCTTAGCCCGTTCCTGTCCGTGAGCCTTCAGGAGCGATTTGACGTCAGGGTTTTCCCGGTGCCGACGGAAGCGGTGTCAGCTCCGCCGGAGCTCCTGTCCCGTGCTCGCGAAGCCGCTGCCGCGCTCTGGGCGTTCGGTGCCGGGCCGAAGAGGATCCGGGACCGGGGCTGTGTCCCGGCACAAGGCATCCTCTGTACTGCGTGTCAGGTGCTCACATGAGACAGGCTGAGAGGCACAGTCTGCTGGCTGATGGCTTAGAAACTGTTCGTTTGAGGCAGAGAATGTGAAGAAAAGTTGGAGCTTTTTTCCAAGGACTAGAAACTCGGGGAATCAAACGATGCTTTAGTTTTAGTGAAGGAGGAGGATGTCTGATACAAGCCCCAGTGATTTGCCTTATAACCTCAGGTTTTTCAGAAGATGTGGTTAAATCTGCAGAGAGATTTGAATGTGAAAAGGAGGCTGGAAATATCTATTTGGCTTTACTCTCTTATTTTGTTGATGAAGCATTTCCTTAGATACTCAAACGCCTCAGCACCTTACTCAACGCCTTTCTTAACGACATATTTGGAAGTATCTTTCTTAAACATATATACTTGAATCTTGAGGAATTAAACTTTTCCTTTTAATCCAGTCCAGGAGTTGGACTTCAGTGATCCTTGAGGATCCCTTCCAGCTCAGGGTTTTCTATGGTTAATCCAGTGTACGTTGATTTAACACTGCCTTTATTTTTAGGATAAACTGAAAAGCTCAGGGCAACTGATCTTCAACAGCCCTGATGCTCTCATCTGGGGTGGAGTCTCTCCTTGATTCTTCTGCATCTGCTGTAATAGAGGAGTTGTACACTGGAGTGCCAGGGAGCATCTCCACGGAACTCATGGCAGTGCCGGGGCCCAGCCTCGGACTGGATGCACCAGCTGATGGACCAGTACCCATGCTGGCACACAGGGATGGGCCATGGACTTCTGCCACAGGAAACTTGTGCCAGAAGACAGAGGATTTGGGTGATATGCTCCAGGTGATATCTCATGGGCCAGCAGAATCCTTTCCTGAAGAATTACTACAGGCTGGAGACCTTGCAGAGGATGAAAAAAGCAGAAAAAGACACTTTAGGAAACTAGACTGTTCTAGTGGTGGATACCAGAAAGAAGATGAAGAGGCAGAAGGTGCTGAGGACCATCATGCTGAATGTTGTCCTTCAACTCTGGAGGAAAGTTGGTCAGAACAAGTAAGTGAATGCAGAAATGAATCTCTGCGTGATAATTTGAATTTCGGGTTAGAGTTGCTAGGCAGTGGGTTTGGCAATGGGTTTCCTGGTTCTTTTTTGTGTGTTCTAGTATAGAATCATAAAATGGTTATGGTGGGACGAGGACCTTGAAGGTCATCTTGTCCCAAGCCCCTGCCATGGGCAGGGACACCTTCCACTAGACCAGGTTGCTCAGAGCCCTGTCCAGCCTGGCTTTGGACACGTTCAGGGTGTGTGTGTCAGTGTCTGGATTATTGTGGGTCCAGTGGAAAATTAGACTATAGTTCAGTAGACCAGCAGTATTTTAAAATATCAGTGTTTTCACTTGCTTCAGTACTGTTGGAATGGTGTAATGTGTAACAGAACAAGGTGCACAGCTGAGTGTTTTACCTTAATTATTGGGTGTTGCATAATACTAAAATAATTTGTGTGTTTAATTCCAAATTTTAATATCTGATTATCTGATTTTTTTTAAATGATTTATCACTTTTTTAAAATTAAAATTACTAAATTCTTTATAGCCATTCAGTTTTGCAAGATGAATTTTCACATGTTTCCAAATGCAGGTAGTTTGGTTGTGGGATCATGGTTTCGTGGTTTTGCTGGCAGCCTTAGGTCATCTGTTCCTGGGTTTGTGGTTTTGAACCCAAGGAATAGTGGAAGGCGAGTTCTAATAGAGACAGAAAATGCACACATCTTCCCAGAAGTCTAGTGGTAATGGTTTGGGGGTGTGAACTAGACTTGGAGACTGGATTACTCTTCTCATTCCAGTTTCCAACGATTTGCATTTTAAGCCCTGTACTTACATTTTGGCTGCCACATCACAAGACTTCATTGCTGCTAAATACAGGTGTTTTGGGGATACATCCTTAGTGCTTGGGTGAAGCCCTTGCAATGCAAGGCTGCCTCTGGCCAAGGCTGGTAAGTCTGGAGGTTTCTTAGTGAATTCCTTATTCTGAACTAACCCCGCTGGGCAGATGCAGTCCCTAAGACATGACACACTTGAGAAAACCTAACCACTTCCACTGCTATTGCTGTCTTGTTTCAGGAGGACCCTCACTTAAATGAGCAAGGGGCCAAGTCTTTGAGAACCTGTTGCACTGAAATTGCAGGATCTCTCAGGAACACAGGTAGTTATTTTGGCTGTACATCCCTATCCAGCCCCTGCTTCTCTCCCTGTCATTTACTGTTGATTTAAAATGGATGAGTGATCGTGGGATGGCTCGTTTATTTTGTTTTATGGTAGAAAGTATTACCCTGTGTAACTATAACAATCTCAAAATTTAATGCTTTACTTTACTACTCCTGGCAGGGTATGTACTTGCCTGAAGACCTTTTCTGTAGAAGATGTGTTTTAGATATTTGTTTCCAAAGCAGAAGACATTGTTAATAGCAGATGTTTTGCATTTCTTTTTGTTTCAAAGATGGAGGTTATGACAGCAGTAATACCATATATATATGGAAAAGTATCACTCATTCATTTTTGAGTGTTCTAAAAAATAAAATTAAAAGTGCAGAATCCAAAGAAAGAGGACAGCTAAAGTAATTATTAATTTCATTGTGATCCTCCATAATCTTCTAGGTCCAAGTACTTTGGTCACTTTGCCTGCATCTAGTAATTATTTTCTTTTTCCCTGCCTGCTCTCTTTACCTAAACCTGTGTTTAGCTGATTAATCTAGTCAGCCACTAGTCTTGGTGCTTACTAGAAAATGGGGAAAAGATCTGCAGAAGTCTGAGTAAATATGTCCCCTGTAAAGTTCTGAATATGAAGATATTCTACAGTAACTGTAATTTTTTTAATTAGCACCTTCTTTGTGATTTTACACAAAAAGTTTATGAATAATCCAAATTGCTTGGGCAGATGAGATATGTCTTGTTTTCCTCTGGATGAGTTACTGACAGACGTGTCTTCAAGGAAGAAGAAATGGAAATGGCCATACAATGCACAGCCATATTTCTAGGCTGGAGCAGATCAAATCCCAGCCTATGCTGAATTTTGATGTTACAAATAAGCATTATTTAAATGCTGGCCGTGGCTTCCTGTGTGTTAAGTTACAGGACCTGCATTCATCTAGCTTGATATCACAGGAATCTGAAATATACAGGATTGGGAATGTCTGTATTGAAAGGGATTGTCTTCGTTGGCTTTGTCGTGGAGTAGTTTGTTTTTTCCTCTAAAGACTTGTAGTAAAATTGTGAGCATCAATTTTCACTTTTAAGAACATTTTTGGTAACATGGCACGGAGTCTTGTGTACAACAAAAAGTACTTAATAAGCTGAATGCCTTCTAAATTTAGCATATGATTCTGATTTGCTTTATTTTTTTCTTATGCAGAAGAAAACCAAGCAAATGTTCAGGTGATAGCTGAAACTCTGCCAAAGTTCACTGACGAAGTACAAGGTATGAAGGCTGATGGGACTAGGATATTTAATAAAGCAGGATACAGGAATGACAGAGTGAGTAAAGGTCTTCCACCTGAGATCAGTCAATGCCCAGATGTAGACACAGTCATGGCCAGAGCTGGGGTTTCAGAAACCAGCATCTTAGGGGTTTTAGAGCCTTTAAAAGTCATGGACATTGGAGCTGCTACTGATCATCCACAAGAAACAAGTGACTATAGTGGGTCAAAAGCCCATGCTGCCCTGCCATTGAGAACAGGGGGGAATGGTGTATCTGTTTTGGAGATTAGAGAAGAAAAGTTACCCAGACAAGATCCTCTTAATGAATTCAGTACGTCATTTGCTAATTGCCAGACTTGTCAGCAGGATGAAGAAAATGATGCTTATGGCTACTTTAAGGGGTCTGGACCTGAAAAAAATGGACCTCATGAGTTGTTCTTAGCAGAAAGCTGTAGAACACTCTCCACACAAAGTTCTGAAGTTTTATGTCCAGTTCTGAAAAGTGTCTGTTACCTGGACTTTGGAAATATGCCACTAGAAGGCAGTTCTGCAGTTCATGGAATTATCAATGAAACCCCCCAGAAGTACCTTCCCCAAAACATCAAACATCACACCCCTTATGATCATGGAACTGGGTTTTTAGAAAACCAGACCTCCACATCTGTACCAGTAGAGCAGATCTCAGTGGTAAGGAACAAAGGATTATCTAGTGGAAAAACTGATCCTAGGGAATTAAGTGCTACTATAGGAAAATCATACAGATCTGAATCTGAAGAGACTAGTGAAGTTTGTAGAAAAATTGCTGTGGGAGGTAACAGTGAAATTTGTAGCTGGCCTGAACCTCAAGACGCTGCTAATTCTGAGCATTGTCATTCTCCAGTTTTTAGTTCTGTTTCTTCATCTGCTGAGGAGTTCTCAAAAGAAAAATTTAAAACATTCCCATCAGAAGGTGACAAGTTGAAAAAGGACCAATGGCAATTCTCTGTCAGTGACCCATGCAAGAATAATATAAAAGAAAATTGTTTGTGGGTGGAAAAGAGTAACACTGCTTCCCATGAAACTGGGCAGAGAGACATATGTTTCTATAGTACTGCCAATAAAATTCCTCCTCTCAGTAACCACAGATGTCTTGATATTAGTACCAAGCTAGAAAAAGACTCACCCAAGGCACAACTGCTTGAAAAGGAATCTGAGAGCAATACAACATCAGAAGAGTTGGCTGGTGGTTTAGTAGGAGCTGCAGAAGCTGATAATAGTGACAGCTTATCCACTGGGAACAAAGCAAATTTGTTTTATACGCTAAATGTAACTCTACCTCCTGTTTTACAAAAATCAAGAGAACCTCCTTATAATGAGTGTCTTCCTTGTACTGCTAATAAAGTTTCATGCAGGGACAAGGCTTGTGATAATCTGTCTAGAAAAGAATTAATTAGTGCTTCTGGAACAACAGCAAAACAAGTTGCTGAAGTTTTGCTTCATAAAGACAAATTCAAATCTTCTGTAAATTCCATGGCTTTTGATAACCCTAATACAACAAGCAGAGTATCCCAAATAAACACAAAATCGTCTGCAGGAAATACAGAGAGAGTGGTCACTGGTTTAGAAAATGAACATAGTCACACATGGATTTGCAATAATCAGAGTATAAAAAACCAGTGTACAGCTGCCAGTACTTTCTGTATTTTATCGGGGAACACACATGTGGATGAAGTTTTCCTGAACAGTCATTCTTTTGGTGTTGAAGGAAATGATAATTTGGAAGGAGAGTCTTCATCAGGATGTAACAGTAAAGAGGCAATCATCTGTCCAGAAGCACACACCCCTTTGGCACATGGATCTCATCTTTGTGAAAATGACTGGGGCAACAGAGGTATAGCTCTGCATGGGATAAATGACATTCCCACAGGAAAAAACAGGTTTTGCTCAGCATATACTGCAGAGAAGTCTACTGCTACCTTGGCAAGAGATGAGATTTCAAATAAGAACATGGAGGTTGTGGAACAATTTGATCTTTGCAAAGTGACGGGCAGTGAAATTGTTTGTGACAGAGATGAGGCAAAAGAACAGACTGGCATGTGTGCTTCCCAGACAGATGAATTTGATAAAACAAGAGCTGTGGATTCCCCAAATGCTCCTGAAGGCAATCAGAGAAATAAGACTAGTGAACAGCTATTAGTCAGCTATTTTAACAAAAACACCCGTGCTCATAATTTTGGCTTTTACAAGTCTGTGTTAGGCCCATGGAAGAGAGAACTCGACACATGTGAGCAGGAAGAAATGCCATTGCTCACAGCTGATCCCTGCGAGTGTAGCACTTCGACCTGTGATCCACACCCAGCACCTGACAACGTGAACATTCCAACACAACACGCTGGCCAAACAGAAGAGACCCTTTGGCCAATGGGAAATCAGTTTCATCCATGTCAGAGTGAGCCTGATGTCCCAGTGCTGGGCAGTGAGCAACATTTAGAAAGTTCAACCAACCAACCAAACACTGGCTTACAAACCGTGGGTGGTTCTGTAGAAAGAGACAAAACTGATCCTAATCACAGTGAAGTGGTTCTGCTAAAAACAGGTGGTGACCTGCCTCTGTTAGACCATAAAGACACAAGAGAAGCTAGGTTTAAAGGAGCTCTACCAGAGAATGTAATGGGTTTGGACACTTCAATTGGTGTGAAAAATGAAGAGTCTTCAGGATACATGGACTCCATCAGTGATCTAACTGAAGAGAAGACAATCAGACTACAAGAACATGAGAACAGATGTGAAAGAAACAGTAAAGGAACTCTTGAAGAAAACTTTTCTGACTGCAGACCACACTTCTCACTGCAAGCTCATTTTATCAAATGTACAAAAGAGAAAGCAGAGCTGGTGTTTGCAGGAAAAACACAGCAATCTTGGCCAAAGATGAAGTGGTTGGTGGAGAACCAGGAAAATACAATTAGTGCTCAATTTCTGCCCGTTTCATCAATTCATGGGAGTCTTTCAAACAAGCCAGAAAATAGGAATGTGCTTTCAGATATGGAAAACGGAGAAAGTCTGAGTATAAATCCTATCTTAAATAACTCTCACCCACAGTTAACTTCTGAGCCTGGTAAAGAAACTGATGCTCAAAGTGGCATCGGTCCACCTCATTTTGGAAAGTCTGACATCCAAGAATCTTGTGTTGAGACTCAGGCAGATTCAGAAACTGTGTCAGCTCTGAACTCCCACATCTCTCTGCCTGAGAAAGAAAGGCTGTGCACGTCACCTGAGAGTACACAAAGAGACAATTGTGATTCATCTGCAGCTGAAGATTTTAGCAAAGATACTTCAATGACAAAAATTCTTTCTGTAACAATTTCTGTTAAGAAAAAATCCAGCAGTATTGAGGTTCCATCTTCAGGGAGTGAATCAGCAGCTGGCTCTCTGTATGGTGCCAAAAGCTCAAGAGTTTGTGGCCACAGCAAAGAAAGTCTGAAACATGAGAGGCTTTGCACACCAACCTTGAAAGACACGGACATGAGCTCACCAAAAAGTCCTCCCGGTGAGGAGACGTTAAAGAATACAGATAAGCCAAAAAATAGAAATGTGCTTTCAGATAAAGAAGACAGAGAAAGTCTAACTCCTATCTTAAATAACTCTTGCCCACAGTTAACTTTTGAGCCTGGTAAAGAAACTGATGATCAAAGGAGTATTAGTGCATCCCACTCTGAAAAGTTTGACACCCAAGAAAATTCTAGTAAGACTCAGGTGGATTCAGAAACAATGTCAGCTCTGAACTCTCACATCTTTCTGCCTGAGAAAGAAAAGCTGTGTATGTCACCTGAGAGTACACAAAGAGACATTTCATCTTTGGACAAAAAATTCAACAATGATACTTCAATGACAAAAATTCTTTCTGTAACAATTTCTGTTAAGAAAAAATCCAGCAATATTGAGGTTCCATCTTCAGGGAGTGAGTCAACAGCTGGCTCTCCATGTGGTGCCAAAAGCTCAAGAGTTTGTGGCCACAGCAAAGAAAGTCTGAAACATGAGAGGCTTTGCACACCAACCTTGAAAGACATGAATATGAGCTCACCAAAAAGTCCTCCCAGTGAGGAGAAATTTAAAAATACCTGTGTAGAAGAGAAGATAGGAAAAGAGGTAGCTCCTAGAGGGAGGTTGCCCAAAGATTGTCTATGGGCCTTGTTGGAAGATTCTAAAGAGTCTGGTAGCAAAATAGCCCCCCTCAGGACTGAGAATTATGGAAAAGTTTTGGAAGAAATTCCAAGATCCAAACTAAATAATCTTTCAAAAGAAAGACAAAATGATACAAAGCTCCCAAACTTAGTAGGTACCAGTGCACTTTCAGAAACTGTGCATGATTGTGAGGCTGGAGCTGTATCTGACACAGAGGCTGCCCCAGAAGTGCAGGATGATACAACGCCCACATTTTCTCCACCTCTGAGCACACTATCAGACAGTTGCAAAGAACCATCCCCAGACTCTGTGGTTTGCAGTGAAGCGTGTGTGCCTTACAAATTAAATGCACAGAGCAAAGATAATGTAAAGGAGGTAACAGAAGGCCAGGACAAAGTACCAACACATGCAGTTTGCAAGGAAAATGGGGCTTTAGGTTCAGAGAGACTTGATCAAATACAGGAACTTCAAATGCTTAAACAAAAGAAATACGGAAAGATGGAAGTACGTCAGTTGGGCAAGGCACAACAAGAACAGAAGTTAGAACATCAGGAGAAAACAAAAATCATACTGCAACCAAGTATGTTGCACTGTTCTGAACTCTTATGCAGCTCTTCAGCTGAGTTGATGACATCTAGAAATGCGAAGTTTGGAGGCACTTCAGAGGAGATTTTTGCTGTGAGAGGCAGTGAAAGTAAACTATGTAGCACTTTACAAGAAGTTAAAAGGCCAAAGATTACCACAGATTTTATTAGTTCACAGTTTTTGAAGACTCAGGATTCAGAAATGGAAAACCTGAACCTTAATTTAGGGTGTGATGGGATCCCTGGTGCCTTTGGAACTAAAAATAAACGAAGAGGAACTACAAATAAACTGAGAGGACCTCTTCCATTAAAAATACAGCCTGGAAGGACATGCAAAAAAGTTCCCACATTGTGTCAGCTAAAAACCGTAAGAAAAATCAAAAAAATTAAAAGTTCACCTTTCTCTGATATTCCCCTGGAAATATTCCCTAAACAGGAAAACAAGCTTCTGGATTCTTTGTACTTTCCATGTAAACCACTGACAGTGGAAAAGGAAACAGCCATGAGATTTGCGCATATGCCAAGGCAGAGGGCCAAGAGGTGCAGTTTGTTGAACAGCTTGAAATTTAGAAAATGTACCAAAGAACCAGCATTGTTGAGCAAGTTGTCTGCAATGGCCAGCAAGCTCCTGGCCCCTGCCAAAAGCAGCCGTAACTTAGAACCTCTGCCATATTCTTCTGAAATTCTTCCAGTGGGTGACAGGTACAGCCAATGTAGATCTAAAAATCTTTTGGAAGCCTTTTCCTGCATTAACAGGAACGTACACTCACGCTGGGCTGACAGCTGGTGCACCAAGATGTTCAGCTTCCAGCCTTTGGCACTTTATCCCATAGAAACTACCAAAATACTTTCTTCGGACTTAAGCCACACGCCTCCAACGTCTTTCTTGGACACCTCGGTTTTCCCAGTTTCTTTTCACATAAAATTGGACTCCAGTCCTGTGACAGACCTCAGAGGGATTACAGCCCAGCACTCTGTACATCACAGCCCAGTTTTCAGAGAAACTCCAGCACCAGCTTCAAAGTGGACTTTGTCTTTTCTCCTGTCTGAGAGCTGTTCAGATACAACAGCTTCCAAGGAAGATTCCAGTGTAAATAATGAGCTTCATTCCCCTCACTCCACAACAACCCCCAGGACTGTTGCTGTTCATCCTGACCCTAGAAGAAGCGCTGTAGCTGGAAGAAGAGGAGGTTGTTCCACGTTTGGCCTTCACACAGTGTTAGCACTTTCTTCCCCTGGATGTTACAGGATTTGGACAAGAAGAAGAAACTTAACCAGTCACATTCCCACCATCCAGAGACTGTTCATATCGCAGCTGGCACAGGGTTTGAAAGGGGACAGGTACCCGAGGTGTGTATCCGATGAGCTCGTCTCCTCCTTGCCATACTCCCTGGGCAGGGTGTTGTCCATATGGAGTCAGCACGGTCCTTCTGCCCGTCCTTCCGAAATCACTCCTCTCCATTCCAGTCACTGCAGGTGGCAGCCAAGTGTGGGCATCGAGAACAGGTAAAACCCATCAACTTATTTCTGAGGTTAAATGTATGCAGGGTATATACTTGCTCCTTTTTGGGAGGGAAAGGGTAATTGCAGCTTGCACTGGAGGGTCAGTTTCTCCTGGGCCAGATCTACACATTCTGCTCCAGCAATGGCTCCGTGTGGAAGATCCTTTATTACAGAACAGTCTGTTAGCTGAATTTAAATATATTTGCCTTCACTTCTTTAATACTATCCTGTTTTGGCAGAATGGCTAACTCTATTTTCTTCTCCCTTGCAAAATACACACACCATGCATCAGAGTATATAATGCAAAAGGTGAGCTACTTCATTAGGTCTATTCAGAGTGACTGCAGAGGAACTGGATTTCTGAGGTAGGAAAGTTTTTTTCAGAGGTCTGAGCCACAAATACCCCTTGGAACCACTGTAAAATGCTCAATAGCAGGTTAGGAAGAATTGTAAAGGGTGGGGGGTGTCATTCAGTAACATTTTTAATTGCCTTCCATGACCATTCTATGCTAATTGAAACCTCTTTATGCATGCTATGGCTTTTCATATGTGATGTTGGCACAAGCAAATGTAGCTGCAGTAAACACTGGTAATGAATTTTTCTCTGTGTTTCAATCTTGTCATGAGTGGGAAGAGGACTGAAATCTATTTTGCATATTTAATTTTACTTTGCAATGAGCATTTAAGATCATTTTGCTAATTAAAAAAAAAATGAAAGAAGTTCCTAGCTCTGTTACAGAACTTTTGCATGCCCTTGAGCAAAGATTTTGCCCTTTATCCCTCAGTAACACAGGACAGCTCAGTCCCTGATTTTGTCACCTTGCAATTCCTGGACAGAGAGCTCATGAGCACTGTAGCCAAGTCTATTTAATTAATTGTTTTGATTAGTGTGGCAGTCTGTTGAATTTAGCCTAAGTCACAGATTGACACAAATGTAACCAAAAATCTTGCCAGATAACCAGTGCTGCGCTTTGCTTTGTATAGGTGGGTAACATATCTAAAAGTTTTTATCACTTGTTAGTATAAACTCTAATATCTGCCAAAGGTGTGAGTGAGCTTATGAAAGCACTGCTCCATTCTGGAGTTGTCTGCACTAAAATAATTAAGTTGAATAATGGCATAGAGACAACTTGCAGCACATTCTATGGGACTTGCTTTCATTTTCATTCCATGCTCTGAAAGAGATCATGCCAGTAAAGTGCAGTTTGAGCACTAAACTTAAAAATAACACATTGTTTGAAACAAAACAAACATCTTTTTAAGACTTAGTTTTGTGGATGAGGTGAATTTAGTGTTTTGTGTTGCTGAGGCATGCTGTCCTTGGACTGGGAGATCAGAACTTGGGAGTTTTCCCACATCCTTAAGTGTGCAGGCTCCTCAGCAGCTCGGGGCAGCATATCCAGTTAGCTAATGTGTAAGAGGATTTCATTCCTGATGTAAAGAGTAGTTGGAAAACTGCATGCTTTGCTATGAGTGATCTTTTTCCCCAAGGGAGAATGTTCAAATCAAACCTTTTCCCTTCAAGTGAAAAATAATGCAGAGTTAAAATACCCTAGAATTCAGTTTGGTTTTTTCCTCTAAAATACCTTACAGCTATGTATATGAAGCAGACATAAATCTGTCCCACTCAGATGAGGTAAATATAAGAGGTATATTTGGTGCAGTATAAAAGCATTTTCAGCTCCCACTATGACAGAAATCTTTGCCTGTTTAAGATGATTTAAAATCAGAAAAATAAAAACAAGTTCCCTGCAGGCCATTTTCATCTGGAAAAGATTTGTTCTTTTTTAAATATTTCACTCACAATTAATGTTCTTAATAACCAGGAGAACAAGGAACTAAAGTAGTTGCCCTACCTGACTTCTATTGCCCCTTCCACTGTCAATAATAGAAGCATTCTTTTATTAAAGTTTTTTTTCTAATTAATGCTTATTTGAATTAAAAAATTCTAAAGTGATTTTCTTCTGTCCTTGTAATTTTGTATTATTATTGCATAAACAATGAGCTCTGTCTCTAACAGAGAGGGCTCTACTGCACTATTGATACAGGTTCCAGTAACACTGTAATAGTGAGTGGAATGTTGAAACAAAATGTTACAGTTCTCACATAAGTGACAGACACAAAAAGTGGGTCTTTCTGACCTCTTTATGAACATTTGGGCTTCCCTGTGCTTCCAGCATGGCTGGTTTTAATTTCCTTTGTAGAATTCCAGTCTGGCTGTAACATCTTTGCTTTAGAATGTGAAGTGCATTTCACTGCTGGTTTGAGGGAGCAGCAAATACAAGATTTGCTGTTGAATGTAATAAAAGCTGTCCCAAGTGATTTCCTGCTATTAACAGTATGGGCACAAAAGTAAAGCTTAATAACAAAGGACGTAGAACTGCTGTGCTGACTTTTATGCCAGAGAATTCTGGTATTTACCAACCAGTATGGAAAGGCCTTTTCCTGAACCTGTTGAGGCAACAGGGAGTTAATTCACCTGTTACTGTTGCCATTATGCACTATTTTCTTCAGTAACCAAATCCTTCAAGATTTTTGGTTACTTTAATTGTAAAAACTTGGGGTTTTGAATAAGGAATATAGACTTTCATAGAAAGAATTACAAATTTCAGACTTCAATAATTATGTAGAAATAATTATGACTTTCAATATTATTGTCTGTCTTTCTGTGCTTTTTCCATTACTACCATTTTAAAATGAAAGTAGGACAGCTTCCCTAACAGTGAAATCTAGCGGCCTAAACAGCACATGTGGCTTTCTTTTGTATCACTTTAGTCTTTCATTCTCATTCCTGATATGAGCATCTTGTCTTAGAGTCCAGCTTATACTAATAATTTTTCCCTCATCTTTTTATAGTGTAGACCTAATTTCTGCCCGTCTTGTTTTGTTTTGTGTTTTTTTCATTGCTCTTTTGACCCAGCTGTGCCATGTTACCACACTTACCTGTCCAGAGTATGGGAGCACTGCAGACCACAGGCCACGCGATACGGTGAGTCTCAGGATGTTGATGTTTGTTCTGAGTAGTGGGACCATAACCTTCCTCAGAAAGCCATTGCTTCTGTCATTTTGGCTTACAGCTTCTGGCAGCTCTCCCAGAACAGCTTTCTGATTAAGAAGTGGGTGAGGTAAGCTGAGGGGGTGATGTCATGTAGAAGAGTAGAGGGGCAGTTGTGCAAACACCACATAGATCATTGCACAGAACAACAGTTCTGTTACTTTCAGCCATGTTGTGCCTCACTTACTATGAAACAAGTATGTGAAACTACAGAAGTTTGATTCCTTACTTGGATATAAGTCCTTTTTGCCTGAGCAACTGGATGATAGGTGCTGAAACTTCTTTCTGTTCCTTCTAAGTGTAGGGATGGCAGGTATCAAAGCTGTATTTTAGGTTTATCTGTAAAGAAAAAGTATGATTAATAGTTGTGTCAAAGAAATTTGCTGGCAGAAAAGGAGGATTGATCCCTTTCTATCAGTAGCTGATAAATAGAGTTGTATACTGTTTAGCTGTGTGAAAAGAGTGGGTTTAAAATGACATGTTCAAATACTCTGGCACTTTAGTTGGTGTCACTATCAGTGTAGACTGCAGCAGGTTTGGGCTGTATGTGTGTACCAGAGTTCACTGACTTGGGCAATTTCTGTGAACTGTGTTGGCTTTTTGTGCCCATACTGCAATTTAGGACCATCTCCTGAGAGCATGGAATGCTGTTGCATTATCAGCTGGGTATCAATCTACACGTGTTCCATTCTTCTCTGTTACAGTCTGGAAACTTCATTCCCTTTTCTGTTACCAAAGCCTCATGCACTTCCAGAGTCATTGCCATCTCCCCCCAGGCTTTCAGCCTCAGAACTCCAGATCCCTGCCCTTGATGAAGCAGATGCTTCTGTTCCAGCCTGTCTGAGATCCCAAGATGACACAGAACTGAAAAAAGTGAGTTTGTTTTATGTTTTAGATCTCTCAGACTCTTGGTTCTCCAGAAGCTGAAGCTGCTGCTTCTGGATATTATCAAGTAACTATTAAAGATGAGGAGAGAAAACAGGCTGCAGGTCCTACTCTGTGCTGCTGCTTGCTTTGATTCAAGCAGAAAGGTGGCAAACCAGAGAGGAATGTTTATTCTATAGATAATATATATTCAAAATAAAAGGGAATTTGACTACTGTGATTTTAATTTCTTTGATTTAAACCTTTCTTTTCCTTCTTTCTTTCTTTCTTTCTTTCTTAAGACTGAGCCAGAAGAGAGGCCAAAGAAAGTCTCACAGATCCGAATCAGGAAGACTGTTCCTAAGCCAGACCCCAACCTTACTCCCATGGGACTGCCCAAACCAAAAAGGTGAGCAGTACCTCTGAAATGGACTCAAGGCATATGAGTGTAATCATGTCCATAAATGTTTCTCTTATCACCACTATTTTATACAGCCCTAGTTGAGTGGCATCTGATGTTTACTTCCTTTACAAGAAATGATTGACACAGCTCTATCAACTGGATCAAAACTACTGACTGGAGTTTAGGCAAAATGTGAAAAAGCAAGCTGCAGTGCAATAATTTTTCTAAAGAAGAAAGAAGTTTTTATTGATCATTATAAAGTGAACATCAGTCCACCTGCAGTGCACAGTGAGATAAAGTGATCTATTAGAGAAGCATTAGTTCAGTGAAAGTGTGGGGAATCACAGTGCCAGATATTGATGAAGTTTTCCAATCAGTCATCTAGTGTGACTGCTGGTCATAGTGGTCAGATTATCATACTTCATCTAGTGTGACTTCTGTCCTAAACACAGGTACTACCTTTGACAAAGGAATACGTTTCTTCAGAGATCAGCTTGGCAATTGTCAATAACTCAAATCAGTCTCGAGATGAAGTATTAATCTGTTAAACTGTAAGATTTTTTCTCAGCTTTCACAAAAGACTGAAGGGGATTTCCCCTTTGGAGCATCATTATTTCAGAGCATCACAGAATGCTGGAAGGAGTGTCGACCTCTGCAGAAAGGGCAGGTCTTGACACCGACCTTAGAAAAACACTGTATGAAATTATGTACTTCATGAGCTCGTTTTTCATTCCTCCTTGTTCCTAATTACTTAAAGTGTAATTAGTTAGCATTTAGGCATAGAATGCAAACAGTACTTGTTTCTTGTAAATCTGCTTGCTGTGAAGAGAAGTTGTTTTGAGATTCTTCCTTCTAGATTGATTTGTCATTACTTTTTCAGGCTTAAGAAGAAAGAATTTAGTTTAGAAGAAATTTACACAAACAAGAACTATAAGTCCCCTCCTCCTGCCAGGTTGGTTCTGCTTCCTAATAAGAAAACTTAAGATAAATGTAAATTTATTGGGGGGGACAGAGAGGAGATGAAAGGTGTATGAAAGCTAAGAGGGAGGTATATTCTTAAAATTGGTCTGGTTTAAACTACTAGAGAAAGTTAAATTGAAAATAGTATCTTTTACTGTTTGGATGGGAAAAAGTGAAATAGAATATGAACTAAGAATTTGCAGCTGGTTAAGTATGGATTTGTATATTTTTTCATCTACCTGTTCATTGCAGTCTCCCTTTAAAGTATGGTACTTTTCAAAATTCAAAGGGAATTACATGTTCTTTAAAATACTAACAATAATGGCCTGTCATCAAATGTTCAAACCAATTTCTTCTGTCAAATCAAGATTCTATAATTGTGCTTTTGAACTGAAACACGAAGAGATTCTGCTGAAATGTCTGTGCAGCAATAACTCAGCTGGCAGTAGTGTGCATTGTAGGAGGTGTAAGGTGTAGGTAACATTACAAGAGGTGTGGAGGGGCTGTGAAAATGTAAAAGTTAGAAGTGTGTTTCCCTGGGTTATGAAATGCCCCAGTCTCCCTATCAGCCTAAGGTGGCTGCTGCTGAAGTATTCATGAGTTCTGTTCTTGCTTTTCCCAGGAGCTTGGAAACAATCTTTGAGGAGCCCAAGGAGAAGAATGGACACTTGATCTCTGTCAGCCAGCAGAAGAGAAAGCGGATTCTGGAGTTTCAGGACTTCACTCTTCCCCGGAAAAGGAAGACACGAGGCAAAATCAAAGCAGTGGGGAGCTTCACCCGAGCAAAAAGAGCTGCACTGCAGAGTGCAGAGTTAGATGTTCTTCTGAGTCAGAAGCTAATGGACCTTGAAGCCTTTTTTGCAGGGGAGGTTGAGCAGGAGCAGGCCTCCAGCATCTGAGGGAGCCACTTAGCTGGAAATGGTCTCGTCAGCTTCTTTAGTATTTTCTTCTTGGGAGAATTCTACTGACTTCTTCATACCTTACTCTGCCACTCTGTTCTAATATCTGATAATCAGTTTTTGGCTGTGAGACTCTTTAAGGTGCTAATTTTTTTTTGTTTTTAAATGCTGTTGGAGGGATTCTTTTAAGTCCCTGTTTGAGTGTAACACAGCCACGTGAAATTTACCCTTCCTTTCTCAACCTCTGGAAATTACTGCTTATATTTAATTAATTATGTTTAAATATCTTTTGGGGGTAGAGTAGGAGTGTCAAGGAGGGAGTAGTGCACCTTCAGTGATGCTAGAACTCTGTACTCCAGATCATTTGCACATTTGAGTCTGCTGTTGTTACTGTAATGGCTATTTTTAACAAGCTGACAGAAGAGATATGGTGTTTGATAAAGAAAAATTCTAGTGAACACATTCTTGATATACCACTAACCTTTTGATAATTACAAGTAGCTGTCTAGGTTTGCATTCAATTGTTTCTTCCTTCTGTTAACTTAGAAGGCTCCTTCTAAGTTTCTTTGACCTTTCTGGCTCCAGGCAGCAGAAGCCCCTCATAATTAGACTTTAAACAACTTGCACTTTGTATATGTTTCTTCTAACATGATTCAACTCCAAAAAGGTAATCTTTTAAGGAAAAATGGTGCCCAGTACTATTTTTGCCCAAACAGCAGATTTTTTTACTTACTTGGCTGATGCCAACCTCTTCTCCAGAGGAAAAGGTAATTGGTCCATGAGGATGTTAAGCTGCAGGATACATAGGCAGAGATTTTTATTTAACTGAGCTGAGTTGCTGCATGCAGGGAACACCAGCAAAATCTTTGATACTTGTTTTAAAGTTATTTTAATTCCATTCATACTAACTTGATTTTAATGTCAACAAGAAGGGGGTTTTTACCATTTAGATTTATAATCCCTGTAGCTCATAATTAGATATTCTCTGCATAGCACAGTTATGTATAATAGCCAGTGTTGTACAAAGAGCCTCCAAGTATGTGGACATTATTTTCCTTAGGTAAGGCCATATGTAATCATCTGATGCAGCACTGGGCAATTTCTCAGCTCTACCTTTGGAAGGAAGAGAGCTCCCTTCTGGCATAACTTCTGTGAAACTTAACTTGAAGCATAATTCCAATGCTGGCTACAGTTCAGGTAATTGCTGTCCCTTAGTGCCTAGAGAAGTTATTCAGGCAAAGCTGTCGTTGCTGGGATGCTCAAATTTAATTAGTCTGTTCTTTCTTTCACTTGTCACTTGAACTTGCACTTTCTTATTTATCTACCCCTATAATAGAGTTTCTATTTACCTTCAAATTGAGCAAATATCTAGTGGGTGGGTATTTTTTATAAAGTCCCAATAAATGCAGGACTGCAAATACCATCATTTTCTTCTGTTGCTCTACCACTTCTGTTCATGACCAAACAGAACACTAAATGTTGACAAGCAATCTGTTGAATTTCAGAGCTTTGAGAGTAGAGAAATGGAAGAGGATTATTACACTGTGTGTGCCTGAGTCTTGAAAGAAATCTAATCTGGGTTTGTTGTGCTCCCAGCTTATGTGCTGGGATTTCTAAAAGTTTATATTCTTGTTTTGAAGGCTAATTATCTTTAATCAGGAAGACTGAAGAAAAGAGAGGAGTGCACACTTAGAATAGTAGTGTTTGGAGTTTGAGGGTAAAATAACAAAGCAAACTTTGAACATATTGACATAGTATTTTTCTGGTTAACCCATTGGGCTGTTGTAGAACATTCTAATTGATCCTCTTTATTTTTGTAAAAAGAAATCCCTAAAAAACAAAGGCCAACTGCCTCCTAAAAAGTGTTTAAAGTGTCCCTATGCTGGCTTATTAGGCCAATTACTGACTAGTTGGAAGCAGTAGCAAGAGCAAGAGATATATTTTTATGGATTTATGCTATAGAATGGGATTGTTACAGAGCATTCATTCACCTTCTATGAATATGGGAGGCTTCCAGTGCTGTGACACAATTAAGCTGTAACCTTACTGGGGCTTTCAAGGAAATAAAGATTGGGGTAGGGGGGTGGGGAAGAGACTTGGGTCCAGGAAAAGTTCAGACCTCTAAAGTGCTTCAAAACATGGAATGTGTGGAGTCTTTTCCTTTGGGTTATGTTGGGTTTTGTTTAGGGTGGGGTTTTTATTATTATTTTCTTCCCTACTTTCTCTTGTTTCTGATTGCAATGAAATAAGATTTCTTAACTTTTTTTCTACAAGCTACAGTGGAGAGAGCAGAGCAAAGAAAACACTCAAATTCTCTTCAGTTTACAGTAATTGAAGGAGATACAAAACGGTGTTGCAGATGTCTGGCTTCTCCCAGACCTTAGTTTGTGGAAACCCAAATACACAGCATTATTCCCTTTTGGTTTAGTGTTTGTATAACAATGTAAGCTAGTGGAGACCAAGCATCTCTTCCCCCCTCCAGCATACAGGTGTCAGTCCTGCTTGTGCACTTTTTTGGTTTTTTCCTTTCCCACCTCTGTTCCTGTTTACAGCACTCATGGGACAGCCATGTTCCTTGTGGCTGCTGCTTGTACACTGGGAGTGATGACTGGACAAAAGCTGGGCATTTGCCATTCTGAGCTGCTTCTGTCACAGATAATTGAAAGAAAAAAGTGTAGAGGATTCATCTTTTGGGGTCTTGCATACATCCCCAGCTGGAGGATATATACACTTGCCTTTTCATTAAGCGAACCCACTCCAGTGAGGATGTTTTTCTATCACCATAGAAAATACATCATAGACTGATGACTAGAACAGCTTGAGAAGGATTGCAAAGCTTTTGCCATGTCCTGTCTCTTAGTAGCAAGTTATGCAGAGCCAGGCAGCTCTTTGCTAAATTTGCTGATTGTTAAAGACAGAAAGATCACTTTCAAAAAGAAAAAAAAAAAGGAAGAAAAAAAATCGTTTTCATCATGCTATGACTGGAGCAGCTAAGGCTCCTTAATGTATGGTACAGCATTTGCCTGGCTGGCTTTGAGTTCTGGTATTTGCTGGATATGATTTCCTGCAAGCAGATCTCATTCATTGTATTTTATTTCAGGTGGGCCTTTGGTATATTTTGTTCCAGGTGCTTTTCTAGAATATGGATGGTTAACTGTGGATTAAAAGTCTGTATGATGCTATCAAGTTAACAAATAGCTCAATGAAATTTGTACACTTGTGCCATTAGCCTCCATCATGCTCTTGGCATTTTGTTTCTGTTCAATATTGTGTGAATCTAAAATTTTACTGTTTCTTTTGTGTGTGTTTTTAATTTATGGAAATAAATTTTTCTGAGAACCTTTCAGGTTTTTAAGGCCTTTAGGCTTGTATGGGTAAACATGCAGGAGAAAATGTCTTGCGTGTGGGGGGAAAGGTCAAATCTCCAAAGAGATCAGCACTGTTAAGTAACAGGGCGTGCTGTTATTGAGGTACAGAATTTCAAAAAGAATGTTCCTTCATCCCAGCCTGGGAGATTTTAAGCATGATCTCAGCTGCTATTCAGAGCACTGAGGCAGCATCCATCTCTTCAGACAGCAGAATAGCAGGAGCCAGGGAGCACAGAAAGCACAGACAGTTCCTGCTCAGCTCAGAGCTGAGATTCAAGGCTGAGGCTGGCCAGTGGTTCATGTAGCACAGGATGTGCAAGGCAGCACACTGATGTTTGTGAATCAAAGCTGGAGCACAGGATCATCAACAAGGCCTGGTAAGAGCATTTGTAATGTCTGTGTCAGAAAACAACATCCCTGCCCTTCCAGCTCATAAAATCTTGTGTATAACCCAGAACTTTAATTTATCTCTGATCAGCTGCACGCTGCTCTGGCAAAGCTAGGCTGCCAGATGCATTTCTTCACGGTGTTCTCAGAACTCCCTTCTCCCGAGTGCAGTGTCACACAGGCCCCCACAGATGGCAGGGAAGCTCCAGGAAAGCAAGGCAGGAACACCTGAGGGGCCTAAACAAATATCCTGCTCTTTTCCTGCTCCTTCAGGGCTGCAGCTTGCTGGCTGCAACAGCATATGAGGATTTGCCCTTGTCACCATTCTGGGACAATACATGATACAGATGGTTTCTGTTCAAAAGGCTTCAGATCATGTTCAGGCAGTTTCTGCTTGTAATACTTGTGGTGTTTAATTGATAGATAACATTTTGACATTTCAGAGAATCTTAAATTCAAAGTGTCAATATAAAGTAATGGTTGGAGGTCTTGACAAAGAGGAATATCCATTGCTGCAAGCATCCAGTTCTGCTGGCTACTAAATGTCTTAATACATGTATTTGTGAGAAAAAAAGTTGATTTACTAGTAAAAATCATTGGTTAAAGAAGAAATACCTATGTGCATTCAGGAGGGACTATCTAGCTGCAACCAAAATCACAGATATAGGAAGACAATGTTACAACTACCAAAATGTAGGCTGATTGGGGGTTTTGCATGGGAACTGTTTATAAGACAAACAAGGCAAAATGCTACCAACTAACCTGTGCCACTCATACCAGTCTGTATTTTAGTCCAGGGTACTGGCCCTGCTCTTTCCACGATGCTGATCCTGGTTCTGAGCTGTTGGTTGTGCTGTTCCCCATGCTGCCATACTCCAGAAAAGAAAGGGGTGACATATGAGTAGTATTACATCATCATACACATAAAATCTTCGGAAAAAAAAGACAAGAAGAGGTTCAGCATAAATTCCTAGAGACGACTGTTTCCTTGCTGATTGCTTTGGAGTGGTTGGACTTGCACATTTTCCTTGTTCTCAGCAATGCTGCTGATGTTATGTGCCCTGCAAAGCCTCTGTATGAGCTGTCAGTTGGATGAGGATGCACAGATATCCTGTTTGCAGAAGTCCAAGATGCCTACAAACCAGTAAAAAAGTATACACTTAAAGATGCTATCAGCCTCAAAAGTAGTAAGTTCTTCAGATACTATTCATTAAAACAGCAGAATAGAGGTCAAATTCCCCTTTTCAACTGCAGTTACCAACTTAGACTCAGGGAAGTCTAACACAGGACTCCTTACAAATTTGTTACAACCAGGA
The DNA here is from genome assembly GCA_013397195.1 of Hylia prasina. Lineage (NCBI taxonomy): Eukaryota > Metazoa > Chordata > Aves > Passeriformes > Sylviidae > Hylia > Hylia prasina. The sequence continues at coordinate 355,914 of VYXD01014084.1, read as the reverse complement.
TTAGGTAGAACATACTTCTCCATGCATTCTAAACAAAAGGGCCAGAGCTGTGCACAGAAGGCTGCCTATTGCATTTCTCCCTAACGCAGAATTAAGAACTTGACTTTACCTGCAGGTGTGCAGTTAAACACTGATTCTGCCAGCTGAACAAAAGACTCTCCAAGGATCTCCTGATAGCTCAGGTGGCTTGCATGAACAAGGTACTGAGTAGTGTCTTTGAAAAGCAGATCACTTTCACCATACTTCCACGACTGAAAGAGCTGGAATTCAGAATCCAATTTGCTTCCTAGAGATTCCTGAACAGAAAAGGAATAGAAGTTTCACAGCTTGGGTCATTAATAGTACTTTTATCTAGCCCTGTTCTTAGTACAAAAAAAAAATGCACTTTTGCAGTGCCTTATTTCTCAGCAAAAGTATGGCCTCTGTGGAATGGGAACTGGTGCCAAAATACCCCTTAAGAGAATCCAAATAATTATTTTCTCAATCGCCTACGCACATTTTAAATTCTTTTGTACTGGATCTGAAGGCACTAGCATATAAAGCTTTTATCTTGAAAGGCTTTTCAGCAGTTGTACATAACAAATGGTGATGTGCCAAGCTATTCCCTACCACCTGTCATACCTGGGACTGCAGTAGAAAGTCTGAGATTTTAGTGACAGTGACTGGTCGAGTCATGACTGTGCTGGGGGGAATGGGCCCAAGGGTACAGCCTGCCCATTCTGTGACCGCGGCGCGTGTTCCGTCCGGACACAAGAGTTCAAAGTCAAGGGGGGTATAACCTTTTGCCCAACCAGAGCTGCCCAGATCTGAAAAGAAAACAAAGTGAAAGGTAATCCTTTTGAAACAGGATTAAAGCAGAAGAGAGGGTGAATCTCAAATAAAATGTTCAAACTTGAGAGGGAGAAGTTCAGTTTGTCAATGTGTTCAAAACAAACACAGCGTGCTATGTGGTCATTTCTTAGGAATGCATAAGGACCAGGGTAGTGTTTTCACTGAGGTCAGGGAACTTAAGCTGCACCTATCAACTAAACTAGAATAATATCAAGGCATATGAACAGCATATCATGTCTCATCCGTATCTGTAATCAGATCCCTTTCTGGAAACAAAGCAATTCAGCCTTCATGCCCTTTGCTTCCCCAAACAAACTGCTAATTGCTGCAGGAATTCCTGTGGGTTTCCAGCCCCTTATACCTTCATTTGATTTTAGAGAGATTCCTCTCTTAGAAAAATCTCTTCTCTTGCTGAAATTGCCTAAAATATAATTTTATTTTGCTTTAATGAGGCTTCCTTTTCTCCTTGACTTTAAGAAAAACATATTTTGGGTTGTCTTTTGTCTTCTGAATGCTGAGCTTTACTGGAACACCTACATGCAGAAAGCTTCTAGCAATCTTCCGTTTACAAACACTACTTCATGGACCTAGATTAAACCTGTAAAGGCTCATCCTCACAAGTCGTGGTTGCTTTGTGGGAAGTAACTGACATTAATGAACATTTATAATGAATATGTGCATCTCACCCTCTATGTTCTGGAGCAGGTTTGAGTGTTCCAGGAAAGCTACATCTCCAAAGCTTCTTCCACTGGGATTGCCAACTAGGCACCTAGTGCGAGAAAAAAAACAAGTGATCAAAGACAGCACGACATGGTGACTGACATTTGGACAGTAATCTGAAGCTAAAACAGGAGTAGTTGGAAGTATCCCTCCCATCTCTAATCCCTTGGAATATGTTGGTGATCTCAGCACAGAGATTTGCTAAGAGAATCCTTTTCATCTGTTACAGCAGCTCCCAAGTCAAAGCTGCTGCAGAATGTGCACCTTCACCCATGCCTATGCAGGGAAGAGAATGGAATTCAACTAAATGCATTATGTGTATTTCATAAGAGTGCTTTCATCTTTAATAGTCTTCTCTGCCTCTTTCTTCAACTATTTATTTTTTTATATCTCCACTCTATTTAATAATCTCCTATATGCTACACTGCTTCTTACCACATCACCTCTGCTCTCTGATTTTTCATCCCTTCCCTTTAATGAGTCAGTACCAATGCTCTAAGCCTTACAGGTTTGGAAGCACTGCCTTGCTTAGGAAATGGTTGCATGACCATTTTAAATCATCAGTCAGCTGAACATCCCACAGCAACTCCAACCAAAACAAAATACACACTAGCAAAAGTTTATACAGCCAGATGCTTAACAAATAGGAAAAAAAAAACTTCAAAAAAAATTTTAGCAAAATAATAAGGCAATTCTGGCTGTTGCTCTGCATTTCTGACTCTCACAAAAAGCTCACCTGAGTGCTCCCATATTGCCATAGTAATGTTCGTTGTGACTTGCAGCACATCTGCTGGACACTCGAGCCCCTTCCACCTCACCATCTCCAATGCACACCTTGCACAGGTTTCCATCTGCTCCTGGCATGCAGCCCTTCCAGAAATAATTCTGATAAGCTGAGTAAAGAAAACTGAGATGAGATTAAGGCAAGGTGTTCCCAAGGCTCTTCGCATATGGGAAAAGACAGGAAAGGAATTTCATCCTAACAACTAGCAAGAAGAGGGCTAAACAGTGTGACACATAGTCAAATATGAGGAAAAGCTGCTTCAACACCCTCTGAAACTGTAGTCACCAGTTGCTGGTCGGATCCTCATGGCCCTATCTCTCTTTTAGTCCCAAATTTAGAGCTTCAGATTTTTACGGTGTAGTTAAGAGAGAACCCAGAGCAGCCCTTACCAGAGGCAATATCACAGTTCTCAGTATCATTCTGCCGAGCTCCCACTGTGTGTCTGGACAGAAGTAACCACCCTGCAGGACTGTACAGGTGACTGTGGCAGGATCGCCTTCCCCTAAGGTTATGGATGTGAATCTGTTTGGCACTTCTCTTAGCTAGGGCAACAGCATAAACTTGTGGTAGTGCTGTGAAACAATGACAACAACCAGTTATACCAAGGCAATTAAATATTCCAGAAAGGTACATCCCCTCTTCCCTCCCTCATCTTATCACAGTATCTTCAGTTACAGTACAGGACCTACTCTCTTTGCTTAGCCACAAACCTCTTGTCCTTGCACAGAAAATTCTAGTGTAAACCAACACACAAATACATTCCTACATAAACTCAGAGCAGTCTCAGGAAAATCTAGTCCTTATGCCCTCTCAAAGTTTCTGTTACCTTTGTGCTTAAGATGAATTAGTTTCCCTGTTTTCTCCACAGTCTCAACTGCTGGGGCACAATCTCCCCCTGGAAGGAGAGAGAAACATTAAGGATCTCGCAGCTGTTGTCATTCCTTTTACATGGCAGCATTCTTTCAAAACCCTTGTTATGCTCTCCAGCCTTTATCCCTTTAACAGAAGGGACAAAATAAACAGACCAAATGCTAAAGCCAGTTAGTGGAAGAGCTGGGAATAGTATTTGGACATGTATACTGACTCCTGCTTCCATCCCAAAACATCACAAACTGTGGAAATTTAACTATATTCTTACTGGTACTTTTTTGACTCCTTCTCTTCTTGATAAGGTCACATGAGAACTCACCATAGCATTCTGCAGCTACAGGCACCAGTCCACATCTCCCTGCAATGTACACGTGTGTTGCGTCCAGGGTGACTGCATCAGCCTCACTACTCTGCCAGCAGCATTAGAGAAAGTAAAAAAAAAAACAGGATTTGCATGAATTGTGTATCCAAGCAGCAAGATTTCTCCACTGGCTGGAAGTTCCCACTCACTCCCACTTATTCCTCAAGCTAGGTTTCCTCTCTTTAGTTCAGGCAAGACACACACACCCTGTGAATTCATACACCCTGAGCAGAAGGAGTCTCCTACCTTGATCATTTCAATGCATTTGGTCATGGAAGTTGCTTGGACACAGACCAAGGGGTCGGATTTGATGTTCAGTGCCCACTCCTCACATTTGCGGAGCTCAGCATCACTGATGCAGCACCAGCGCACCACGCTCTTGTCCAAAGAGCTCCCTGAAATGGAAGCACATCGTGTCACCAGGGCACCAATCTGTTATATGTTATGGGTGGGGATGTTCAGGTAAATGCATTTGTGCCTGGAGGGAGGAATAATGTGGAAGGAAAACTTTCTCTTCCCTTTCCATGAAGGTTCTCACCTTCATGGCCGAGTCCCTTAAGGAGAGCTACATAATCCAGACCAAGGACATAGGCAATTTCCAGCTGCTCCTCAAGAAGCTGCAGGTGCTGAGTGTCATCTTGGAACAGCAAGTTCTTTCCCCCAAAGGGTGCTGAACTGAAGAGTTCAAATCTGGCTCTTTCCTTTCCTTTACGCCCAAAGAGGCGCTAGGATAAGAACAACACTTTTAAATTGTAAAAAATCTGCTCATTCTTCCAGCAACAGGCAGCCTCAGCCTTCCTTCCCTTTGTATCAGTGGTCAAGATATCAAATACTATAAGTTGAGAAAAAGAGATGAAGAAAAGTGAGCCCTGCCTGAACCTCTGAGTCTCCCTCAGCTACCTAAAAATTGATTAAAGTTCCACAGCAGGATGAACATCATTAGCCATTTTCCAGTTAATGTGTTATAGCATCTTTCCCTTCTTTACTGATTTATTCCCAGCCTCCTACAGAAGAACACTTTAGGAAAAAGCAAAACCTTACACAAGCCAATGCAAGATCCTTCCCCGGAACAAACAATTTTTAGCACTTTATTTACAGTAGCCACAAATTTCTCAAGAAAAAAGGCAACCTGGGTCATAATTGACAAAGAAAAAACCCCAGTGTCTGGACACAGCTTATAATATTCACACACTTGGATCATGCTAAGAAATTTGTTGGTGATCCTCTGGAAGTTGCTGCGGGTGACGATGGCGCGGCCAGGCCCCTTGCCCAGGTTACAGGTGCTGTATTGGGTCAGCTCCGCTCTGGAGCCATCGGGACACAAGAGTTCATGTTCCTGTTGTTCTGACTCTGAAACAAGGAGACACCCATGAATCTGGGAGCCAACACTTGGCAGCAGGCACAGAGATGGGATATAAAACGTTTTTCAGTAGAGGTTGCTAGAGGTTATGCAGGCAGCACAGTGTACCAAGCACACTTGGGAAAGTCGTTTGGGTAAGTACTTCCCTTAACAAAGAGAGGGACCTCAGCCAGAGCTGCTCAAAAATACTCTTTAAGCTGTATCCCTGCAAAGAGGTTTATTTAAAAATACTTACCTGCAAATGCTACTGCTAACCACCTTTGGTACAGAGCTCAATTGAGTTTAAAAGTACAGGGCAGGTGTACAGGAACTTCACAGTTATGCAGCTCAATATGCTGAATTTTAAAAGGAATGTTGTAATTCAGGCAAAGCAAATACTGACAGCTGTGTCAGAGACACATCTAACGAAATCATCTGCCTGCTCCCATTCTAAGAATCTCCTGTGAGCAATCATTGCTCACCCACACTTTCCTGTTCTGTTTCTTTCTGAGTTGTGTGGAGGGCCAAGAAATACCCCTGAACTGCCTGCAGGGACTGAATTTTCCCTGGGAACAACAAAAATATAGGCATATCCCTCAAACAACCACCTGTGCAGGAAAGAGCATAGCCAGAGATCAAAAGAAAACTGCATTTTTAAGATTACCTGTGGCACTCATAATTCTTAGATGATCTAAAAAGGCAACATCTGCCACTCCATCCTTCAAGCACCTACAGGAAGATAAATGCCATCCTATTAACATTTCACCTGGCTTTCCTACCTTATAAGTTCTTTTTTTCCCAAAAGTGAATTCAGCCCCAGTGTCTCAGAGCTCACCTGAAGGCTCCCTCAGAATCATAGAAGGGTTCATTACTGCTTGTCTCACAGAAGTGGTTCCTGTCTCTGACATAGGATTTTTGTCCCTGGCAGAGAGCACACAATTGGGGAGCAGCAACACCAACCCCAGGGATGCAGCTTGCATTGAAATACTCACTAATTGCTGCAGGGGTAGGGGGAAAAAACAAAACAAAACAAGAAGAAAGAAAAAAGTCAAATGGAAACAAAATCAGAAGAAGAAAAGGGGCCAAACATACCATGGCCATAACTAGTTCATCCTATATCTGCTGTCATTTCAGTTACTTTTGCTGTGGCCAGAGGGAGCCTTATGGCTCCTATCACCTACCTTGGCTCAAAGGTTGTGCCTCATCCCAGGAAAGATAATTTCTTGCAAGGAGAAAGCCAAGTGGGATATTCCAGCCCGATGTCCACCTGGCTCCATTGTGACAGCTGCGCACACCTCGCAGACTCTGGATGTCCAGAGTTCCTCGTTTGGCAATGGCCACAGCAAACACACAATTTCCTGCAATAGCACAAAAGCTCAATTCTGCAGCTTCCATCTCTAGAGAGGAGCTGAACTACTTCAAGTGAGCATGGCTAAAGAAGAAATTATCTTAGGCCCATTCAATGTAGGTACTCATGCCAGGAACCTAACCACATACTGGCTACATGGCACCTTGTCAAACAAGCAATGCAAGTTTGTCAGTACCACAGGCCACTGGGTACAAAGCACCACTGATATTTTATTCAGCATCATTAAGTATTTTAGAAACAATTGTTAGCCACATCCATATTCCTATAAAGTTAATAAAAATATATTGACTTTTTTTTTTCAAGAAATCCAGAGCCATTCCTTAGCCAAATCAGTGTTTATTCTTCAGCTTTACCAGCCTACCTTGATCATAGATCTCCTTTGCCACCACTGCCAAACCATACAGCTTTACAGCAGAGTAAACATCTCCAGCATCCAAGGAGGCAGCATCTGCTTTATTTGCCTTTAAAACAACAGCAAAACCCTTACAGCAAGTGTGTTTACAAAGAAATAAACAGAAGGTTCAAGACAGTAGTTTCTGCCTGAACAAATTTTAATTTAGTAGTTTGCTTGTGTCTACTTATTTCCAAGCAGCTTTCTCTATTTCTTGGAGATTGCAATGACTGGTAGAATGCTCACAGGATTTAATTCTTGCCTCTCAAGTGACTGTGTACTTTGTCACATAAGCAGTTCAATTATTTCTGTATCATTTTATGTTCCCACAGTTTCTGCTTACCAGTTACTTTTCCAAGAGGATTTGGACACAAAATCAGTTTTTAAAGTCTCTGTGAACTCACCCTGATTTTATCAATGCAGTCATATGTATTGTGGGCTCTGATGCAAGAAATCCTGGTAAAGGAACTGGCAGCAGTGAGGGGCAGCACAGCTGTAAGTGCTTTGGAGAGCTCAGCACATTTTCTTTGTTCCAGGTCAGAAAGGGTGCACCATCGGAATTTCTTCCCTGTAGGGTCAAAAAAGAAGTCAAGATTTGTAGGATTTCACCAAAAAAAACCCCCAGTTTAACACCTTATGGAAGAGAGAGGTTATTCTGTTTCATTTAACTTCCCAATAGCTTGATTGTGCTCACACACACCCACATACCCACACACTTAGGGCGCCCAAGAGATGTGCCCACTTTTGCCCAACATGAGGACAACATTTGATGCTGAATCTTCAATGTGTCTCTCTGCTTCCTTTTGAGTGAGAGCAACCAAATAGTTTTTGGCAGATTTTTCAAGAATCAGCACTTATTATGGCAAGATCTTTTGCCACAGAATCTTCATCGTTTCAACCTTAGTGAATTTTAGGTAAGGCTGCCACCTGAAATTAGGAGGAACCAAAGGTAAGGATGTGTTTATGGCTATGGCAAGTTCTCCTGTTGGAACAGCAAGAGAAGGAATGGCACTTAAAACGTAGGGAAACCATCTTCCTGTTACCAGAGCAGTTCTTCTCTTAACATGTCAACTGGGATGTGACTTTATCAGAACACAGACCTTCTAATCTTGATGTAAGCATGCATTCCCTGGTATTTATCAGTTTTACTGCTGTCCTTGGTTATCAATACAGGGCCATTCTCTTAACCTTTGCTCTGCTGTTTCCTCTGGTGCTTTCACACACCAAAAAGATGCAATTAAGAGTGGTGGTGAAGGTGAAACTTCCTTGTTCAGAAGGACTTGGAGGTTTGGTAGGTTAAAACCAACTGTAAAGCTGCATGTTAAAGGAATCCAGACATGCCAACAAAATTTCCTCTTTTGCTGCAATTATTCCATCTTGTATTATTCCTCTGAAATGCATTCTACTCTGAACTATATCATCATATGCATCTCCAAGAAGATACCAGACATTTAAAAGTGATTACTGTACACAAAAATAGCATGCAGTTATGTAACTCCAAAGAATCTTAAGCCATGTAATGAAAACCAGGACTGAAAATGCACAGAAAATGCCACAATACCTCTAACATTGTCATTTCCAGATGTTTAAGCATTTGACTCTCTGGAGAACTATTAATGCTAGCAATGCACACAGTTAAATCATTGAAGTTTTTATTTCTTTGAGCATAGCATCAGACATTAGTCCTCCACTTGTTTTGACGTTAATTCAGCACAATTCCAAGAAGAACCCATAGTGGTTTTAGAGGGCAGCAGCTTGAGGGCAACTGCTTCATTCTGACACTGCTAATGAGTCCACAGATCCCAACTACTCAAAGGAAACAAACACTCACTGAATTACTCAGGAAGTTGTGTATCAAGCTGCTTCAAAACTAACAGGGTCACCATCTGCCAATGATCAAACAGCAAAAACACAGGCGCAGCTCTAACTGCAACTTCTTTCTTTGCACAGAGGAAAACAAAACCAAAGCAGATATTAGTCTGAACAGCACCCACCCAGAGGCAACCTTTCTCTCTCCCTCTCTGCATCAGCCTTACCTGAAGCCAGCAAAGAGAAGATGATTAGGACAATTAAAATCACTGTCTTCATCATTACAGCAGTTCAGCAAGGAGCTTCTCTCTATCCTGACGCTCTGCCTTCTCATACCAGGAATTCCACAGTGATGACCAAAGCTTCTGGAAGATAACAAGAGGGGTTTGGACATCACCAAGGATAAACCAAGATTTAAGAAAACAAACGAACTGTCAGAGGATGGTATATCCTTGTATGCAAAGGAGAAAGGGACAGTGTCCCTTTCCTACCCACAGAGGGAAAATATCCATGCATTTTGTGCTCTATTTTTATCAGACGTAGAAAGAAATGTAAGCCTCTGCTTTAAAAAGAAATAGTAGTTCTGCTGTTTCAAAAGGCACCCAAATGCCTTTGGAAGATGGGCAATACTTACACCTAACTTACAAAAAAGATACCTAAAGGGATGTGAGTTATCCAAACTACTGACTCTATCTCTCTACAGAATACTGAAGGGTATTACCTTATTTTTCCCACCAGATAATGGCTTATCTACTGAGTAATTTTAAACAAAAAGTAATCCTGTGCCTAAGACTTCAGAACAGAGCTGGGACCCTGCTGACTGTCTTGATTCTCTTCATTCCACTCCAGCCCAGCAATCTCATCCAAACTGCTTTATCCCCTATTTTCTAATGCTTAACCTGAAGTATTATTACCTCTTAATTACTCTACAGCAGCTATTAACATCATTAATTCCATGGCAGGAGAAAAATACATTCATTTATATATTATATATAAGCAGAAGTGCCTGATGATGTATAAAATATTGTTAATATGGTTTTGTCTTTCTTGTTCAGAAAAGAATTAACTGTTCCAAGAGTTCTGGAGGAATAAAGTCTTTATTCTACTTTTCCTTCTTCCTTATAGATTTTCCTGGTGTTTTGTCTACTGCATGTATTTTTACAGATACTTTTCCCAGATTTCTTTTGTTGCCTTATGTACCATCATTCCCCACTTGCTTCTTTCACACTCATGTATTGCTTATCTCTTTTGTTTCACAAGTTCCCTCTCTGCAACATTTGTTGAGGTGTTGTTTCCCACTGATCTGACCACAGAAGGAGTTACACACAGTCACAGGATGGTTTGGGTTGGGAGGGACCTTAAAGTTCATCCTGTTCCACGTCCCTGCCACGGGCAGGGATGCCTTCCACTCAATCAGGTTGCTCCAAGCCCCATCCAGCCTGAGGCATTTCTCATTTCTTCCTGCACTCCCTGAACAAAAGTTCTCAAGCCTCAAGACCTCCATTCTCTCATTGTCAGAGGAGCTGTGGTATTAATCCCCTCTTTGACTTGGCTCAGCTGCACAGGCCTAGCACAGCTCAGTACCCTTAGGGAAGTAGGTTTTATCCCTCAGTGAGTGCAGTCTATATAATCTGACCAGATGTTAAAAAACCCCATCAATGTAAGAACAAGACACGTGATAAAAATTTTAAAATAGTTACATATGCCCACATATTTACTTTTAATTCCAAGGAGGAAGATTAGATTGGGACAGATTATTTATCAGTTTAGCCTTGTTACAATTATTTTACACTATAAACAAGCATTTAACTTACATTTAACTACACCTTAACCTCTGAATCACTTCTCAGTCAGTTCTGGGGAAACTTGTCTGTCAGGCCCACCAGTGGGGTGCACTTACACATCAAAGCTAATGGTTCTTGCAAGGCTTCCAAGAGCATCAAATCCCACCTTCTCTGAGGTTTTACTTCCTGCCAATCCTACCATTATGTACAGGATATGTAAATCCCAACAATTCAGTTGGCTAATAATATTACTGCTTCACGAGGGCATGAATCTGTATCTGGATTTCCACTCAAATTTGACATATTTAGCAATGAAAGGCTTTCCTGTACATGTCTAAGATACTTATAAAGATATTACTGTCTATGGTAATGTGAAAAAAAGGCAGAATGCCATGAAGGTGTTCTAGACTTCATTTAGACCTGCTCAGGAAAATAAACATTAATCAGGAATTTCAATTAATCAGCTTGCCTGAGGACCACGTCCCAAAGTACTGAGGATGTGGAAACACAGTACCAGAACTCCTGAATTCTTTTCCTACTGATTCACTGTATGAAACTCCCTCGCTGCCAGCGTCAGAGAAAGGTAATTAGCTACTTCCCAGCAGAGTAGCATTTATTCATCTAGGGATGCGTCTAAGAGAGGGGAAAACAAAATAACCTCTCTAAAATTCACTAATTCACTCTGGGCAGCAGGCAGCCAGGCAACAACCAGGCAAGGGACACCAGAGGAGGAATAGATGCTAATGTATTACGTTGCCAGACATTTCACTTGGAGGAACAGCATTGTATGTGTCCCACTTCGCGTGTGCTCTCCCTAAAATCCCTGCCCTGATATTCCTGGTGCTCCCATATCTGAGGCAAATAACTTACCTGTCAATAGCAGCGCTGAAAAGCAGCTGAACCCCACCTGCCTCATCCTGAACTCCCAAGCAGCAGCCCCCTCCTCCCGTTGGGCACAACCCACAGCCCCTTCGTGGAGCATGTATTACGTCACAGCACAAACCCTCAGGAACCACCACCCTGTCCCCACTCTACATCCCCCAGGAAATGCCCCCACATCCCATC
>VYXD01014084.1:333845-344346 GCA_013397195.1 Hylia prasina | reverse complement strand
GCTGGGACTGTCATTGCCATTGTCACTGTCGCTGTCCGGCCCCGGCAGCCCTGTCTGACAGCTGGGACCCCGCGGGGGAGGAGGAGCCGGGCCGGGGGCTGCAGCCGCCCCCTTCTCTCCCCCCTCGTTCTCTGACGTTTCCCTACGGAGATAAGTGAGGTTGTCGCTGCAGCCTTGGCCCTGTCCTTGGCATGTGTGAGGAGCCTTGCCCTCCTTCTCCAAGCTGGAAAGGAAGATAAGGGGCTTAAGTATTTTAAGAACGAGAAGCGTGTGGCCTTGTGTAGTTTTGACTGGGTTTTGCAGTCTGTAGCCGTCAGTGTGTAAGTACCGAGTAGAAATCGGTAGATGGAGGGGATGTACAGCCCCTCGGGTTATGCAATCCCGGGGGGGGATGGATGTGAGGAGAAGCACCTGGCCGGGCACTGATGCCCCTCTACAGGAGATATCCTCTTACACGTTGTGCTTTTCATAGCAACCAAAAAACCCTCAGGATGCTGTTTCTCGGCCACAGTTCTCTGCTCTTGGATAGAACACACAGTCCCCTTATTCCCCCTTCTCCCGCAAAACCTGGAGAAAATACCTTGTGCACAGAGTGTTCTGTTACCTCTGGCCTCAGTGCTGGCAGCAGAATGTTGTCCCTCGTCCAGAGACGGCTGAAGACACAGAGGGGCTGAAGTTAACATGGAATTCCTTGGCTGTTCGTCCTCCATCAGCCTCCAGTCGGGTGGGAGAGGCAGGAGGTCAGTACTGCCACATGCATTTGTACCCATCAAGGTCAGGCTGTCAGGAGCAGGGAAGGTGAGACTGTTTTGTCGGCTTTGCCTGTTTATAGGCAGATTTCAGAGTAAGGTGGAGACCGATTTTCCAGTGTTGGACACCAAAAACAATTTTGCTAAGAGCTTAGGGTTAGGTGTTGTGTCCTTCCACAGTCTGAGGAAGTGCCAAGTCCCAGGTGCCCTGCCCTGCCTCAGCAGCATGAACAGCTCTTGGATGTTCCTGTGAAGCCAACACAACTCATTCTCTTCTGACTGTGCATTTTTGTATACACTCTTATGTGGGAAGGCTAATAAATGTCTCAAATATTAATGCTTTAGGCTGCAGTTAAGTTTCAGTATTTTTTCCATTACTTTTTAGGATTTGAGAACTCTTCTGGTAAATATAAGTCTAATGCTAATTTGATTCGTTCTTTATTTTTTCAATCCCTTAGAAGTAGCCCACAGGCTCCCAGCTTACTGATGAGCAAGTGCTCCTTTTATCCCAAGTGTTTTAATATGTTGTAAAACAGGCCTTGTAAGTTCACAAATTAGTGTAGGTCTGGTGTATGACCCAAGAGCATCAGGTGACCTCGTTCATGACAAATTACAACGTGTTGCTCTGTAGAACATACAGGTTCTGCAGCAGTGGGAACACTTTTTCTGTCTTGCCAAGGAAATGACATCCTGGGAGATGATGCAGCAGTGGGGCATGTTTAGCACGTGGTTACAGGAATCTGGGGCTTGGGGGGGGTCTGTCCTGTCACATTTGGGTTAATACAGGGATTTTGATAGAGACCATGAAGATGAAGAGCAAAGTGAGATATTCTGACACTGTTGCTATGGGGATAAGAGAAAACTTTAGCTGTTGGTCCTTGGCTAATGTTAAAGCATAGTTACCAAGTGTGTGCTGGCATAATGATGTGACTTCTAGACAAGAGATCTGCTATTTGTAGCTTCTTCTTTGAAATAAAGGGATCATGTCTGTCTGTAACTCAGTACACACCTGAAATTAAGTCTTTACATGCTTAATGATCACTTCCTAAGATTGAATGGCCCCAAATGATGCAATAGCTTGTAAGCTACTGAAGTAATTGTGTCCTTGGTGTATCTGATCAAGAGCAGATGAAGGCCAGAGGGCAGATGAAGACATCCCAGCTGTGGCATTGCCTCCTGGGAATGAGCAGGTTGCACAAAGATCTGGTTCTTCCTTAGGGCCTGAGCCTGTTGGGGTGAGACTCCTGTCCCTCTCCTCCCTGTGCTCCTGTCTGACAGCAGGATGTTGCCAGGCCATAGTCAAATGCTTGTTTAAACATGCTTATTTACAGACTTTGAACAGTTCTTGTACAACTGGATGTCTTCTTGTCAGATTTGTTACGAACATGAAATTAAGTATTAAACACAGAGAAAGTCCTGTTTGAACCTGTTCTCTATATTGGCCAGTTCCAAGTCTGTTTTATGTATTTGCAGAGGGGCAGAACCACTTTCACTGCAGTTCACCAGTGAACAGAGTAGTAAGGTAAATTCTAAAGAAGAGCTGCTGTGCCTGCAGGCCTTTTTGCCTTTTCAGCTGCACACACCACTTGGTTTAATAAATGCCATTACTTCTTCCTAGAATCCAAAACTTCTCTATGTACTCCTCCTCCATCCCACCAGAATGGTAAGGTAAAAGTTACATGAACCAAATCCTAAAGTATCTCCCTAGACAGTTGCTCTTGTAGGAGGTTCTTAAATGATGCAGTTGTAGCAGCCCAGTGGAGATGGAATAAACCCAAGTACTAAACAATAATTATAAAATTTCCACTCTATTTGCATTTTAGAGCTCCCAACAGACCAAGATACAGTACACGCTGACAGCATAGTTTCCTGTAAAGGGTTATTGGCAAGATCAGCATCTACAATACTCATAAAAGTATCACTGTTACAACAGGCCAAGAGAAACATGTCAATATTTGTTAAGAAAAAGAAAAGATAAAGATGTATCATTAAATAAATACCTGCAGGAGCAGTTGGATTTTCGGGTTTCTCAATTTTTTTTTTAGGAAAGGAGTAGACCACAAGGGACTGGGCTCAGTGGAAATTTTATAATAATTTGAGTAGACTTTTCCCTCTATTACTCAGCTGCTAAATATTAGATTGTCAATAGTCTGAACTGCTGACATTTGCATTACTGAACATTTGTCCTTAAGCAGCCACTTGTTTGTTGTGCTTGCAGTGTGCTGTGCAGCTGTAACTTGCTGGTGCATAAGAACCTGTGTGTTAGAGCTGGAGTCCTGTGGAAGCAGCCTCCTTCAAGGACGTTTTTCAGTGGTAAGTGATGGGTTGTATCTACAGGTGGTTTTAAATTCAGGGTCACTCAGAGTTAGGGGAACTGTGGTCTCACACTGGGGAAGATGAATTTCTTGAAAGGAGAGGATTGGGAATCCAGCATCAAAGACAAATTCATGGCATTTCCTTCGACACAAGCTTGGCAAATTATGTTTTCTACATAATTCATAAGATCCATTCACCTTTTTCATAAGATCCATTATGAGCTGTTGTTTGTTGCTTTCAAACTTTACAAAGCTTCTGAAACTTTTTCTAGTGAAAATGATTCCTGTGTAGCAAATTAAAACCCATTAGCCGTAGGTTTCTTTTTCTAAATTGATTTCTGCACCTTAGTTTTTTCAGGAGTCTAGAGTTCAAAAATTATTTTTTAAAAAACACAGTATGATTTACCAGAAAGGTTTGTGTTAGGACAGTGTTTTGACATTTTAAAAAACCCACTTAAATGAACTTGCTGAGCAATAATTTGTGTATTTTCCACACCTACTGAAGTGACTGACTGGGAACTTATGCATTTTTAGAATATTCAGCTGTATTACCTGCTTTGCAGTGCTGCTCTTATCAGGTGTTCACATTGCTGAAACCTGAATATATCAGACTTTTCAGTTTAACAGCCCTATAAGAAAGAAAAGGTATAAATATCCTTTTATATTTCAATCTCTATTTATAATTTGAATAGCTCAGGAAATCAGAGTAGGTTTACATGAAATGTGTAGGACTTGGTTAAAATGGTACTTGCACTGGACCTTTCTGTAGCTGTGTAATGCTGTGAAGATCAAATCTTATTGTTTGTTTTTAGGGAATGTTTATAAACTTGTGGCATGTGCATTGTCATGTATCAGTATCACAAATAACAGTCTTCAATTTTTGTTTGCTTGCCAGCTGAGCTATTGGTGCCATTTTCTAAAACTGTTTCTTTGGGTTAACTTGCTTGTCCAAATGTCTGGCATATCATATATGGGTATTTCATTATTGAAAAATATGCTTACTCAGATGAATAGAAACAGCAGCTCTTTGTTGTCTATAAATCAAAATCATTACAGAAAAAAAAAAATCTTGGAAGCTGAGACAAGCAAAGTTGTTGACCACAAAGAAGAAAAGTTCATTCTAGTCAAAATTAGCTTTGAGTTTTGAACAAGTCAACTTTTTAGCATGACATTTTCTAATTCATTGATATTTCAGATTCTGATTTGGATCATTTAAACCTAGATGATTTGCACATGACATCATTAGAAAGGAAAGATAACTCTTCTCTAATTTTATCTCTAGTCCTTATAATGGCCTCCTCTAAGTGTTTGTGTCATGTCCTAGAAGAAATTCTTAATTTGGTCAGAGTAATGAAGCAGCATTTATGTTACTGCATGTAATTGCATAAACTAGAACACTCCTGCCATTATTCAGTTTCCTTTCTCATCCTGAATTTTCCAGTATTTCTGAGGGAATGTGTCTTTTTCACCTGTTCCAGAGAAGGAACCTGTTACTAATTTTTTATTCTCATTTGCTGAGTATACTCAGTGTTTAAGAGAATTCTGGAAGAGGTTGGCCCTTTTCAGCTGCACTTCAGATTTAGGGTAGTGTCTAAAAATGTTATTAATACATTGACAGTCCTGCATCTTTTTGTCTTACCCTGGGCTTGTTTTTGATGGCTCTTGTACCAAGGTATGAGCTCTCCACACATTCTCCTGCTGCTTTCCAGGGCCCAGCAGTGGCACCATTAGAGAACATGATCTTCAGCTGAAATCCAAGCAGTGCCAGCTGCCTAAACCTGGATCCAGTGCCAGAATCAGCAACTTCTTGTCTTAGAATTTGTAAATTTGCGTGAATTCCACTTGTGTCTCAAAGGTGTGGAATTTTATTTTGTCAGGGCAAAAAAATCTTAACAGTGGCATATTGGGTGCCTTTGCAATGATAATGTTTTGGAGACCAGTTACAGAGGTGCTATTTCATTAATGCTGGAGATGGGGAAAAGTCAACTCTTCATTTATCAATAAATGAATTTGTGTTTGCTGTGGCTTGTGGAACACCACATGGTGTGGTGACTGTTACAGGAAGAGAAATGTTCACATGGTTGTAGTCAATGCTCTTGAAGCAGAAACTGCCTCTCTCTGGATCCAAACCAGAAAGAGCTGTCCCTGCCGAGGGGTTTTGGTTTGGGAATTTGTGAGACTGCTGAAATAGCTGAGCAGCTTTGCTAACTTAGAACCAAAGATGTGGTGGAAGGGAGTTAAAGGCTTTAGGGCTAAAGAGTATCATTGGTCTGTGTACAGACATTTCTCTTGAAATAATGATGCAAAGTTGAAAGATTGTGAGAGTCCTTGTAAATTCAAATAAGTCTGTCTTTTTAAACATTCAGGTGTTCTAAATGATCCCTCTCGTTCACTGAGCATTGTTCTTTAGGAAAGAATAATTTTTAGAATCTTAACTGTAACTGTAGTTGTTGCCTTATTTGTTTATTGAGTTTGGTTTTCTCCCCCAGGAAAGCAAATGCCTTTTTTTTTTTTTTTAAGGAGGACCAAAGCTGGTTTTGTTTTATGATGCATTTAGGATATATAGTTTAAGCAATGTTTTAAATTACAAGTGCAGGAAAGCAATTATACAGAAATATTATTTTGATAAAACAAAATATGGACAAGAATTACTTTTATTTGGCATCCTTTTGCAGCATCATGGCTGAATGCTTCTAATCAACTCAATTACTTAGAACTAAAGCTCTCCAGACTTGAAAACAATTGTGCTTTGTCTCTGTGTGTGCCTGGAAATAGAGCTGGTGGTGACTGAATTCTTTTGGTTGCTAATGCATCCTTTCGTAGTCAAACCCGAAGAAGCCTGACTTTGATGGAGCAAGATAAAGTACACTGGGTTTGATTCTGGCACATCCAAGTTAATGATTGCTGTGGAAATGACAGCAGTCAGTGTCAAGAATTGGTTCTGTCAGGTAGTGACTCCCACTCATTGCTGAGAACTTCTGACTGACTGGCAGACAGACAGGAGCAGCACGGTCTAATACTGACTTAGCCCTGGACAGATTGGTTTTCTCTGAAGGTTTTGGAAGGGAAATGCTCCCACACTGTGCCTGCCCCATGTTTGGTCTGTTGCCCAGACACCACGGTGTCCTTGTATCTCACAGTGACTGCAAGGCTGGACTTAAGCAGGAGGAGCTTGGTAGTTACTGAGTAAAAAACAGATGTAATACTACACATCTCTTTGTTTCACATGGTGACTTGTAGTACAGCAAAAATGGGCCTGTTTTCCTCTTACCAAGCCTACTCTAAAACAGCTCATCATTTCTTTCCCTCTACCAGTTAGCTGCACAGTCTGGGGATTCCCTAACTGCAGTGAAAGCTTCAATGACTGAGAAGCACAAAGCTTCACAGTAACAGAGGTTGTTCAAATGGTTATTTCACATAGCACCAGTGTTCTCATAGCTGGAAAGTAGGATAGTGCTGTCAGACACTAATTTTATGTATTCCTCCACGGGGCTTTCAGGGAGAACAATTTATACATATTTTAGGGAGAGGAATGTTAGAAGCATGCAGGGTGGCAAGGGAGAGGGAGGAGGTTAACACCACAGATGACCAGTTGCTGTTGGTCAGTTGAGTTACAGTAACTTGGTAAACTGCAATAACTGGAGTACCCAGCAGCATCTGTACATACCTTCCATGTCAGATTTATTTCCTAATCACATTTTCACCACCCAAGCTCATACCCCTCACTGCACAGAATTGCTTTTTCTTTCCTGTGTGGCTGTTCTCTTTCCTGAAGCCTGGGATGTTTTCTGTTCCAGACAGGAAGAAGCTTCACACTGCTCCGGTGGGGCAAGTCTTCCGCCTGCGGCCCTTCCATGTTCTGGTAGCTACAGGTGGAGGTTATGCAGGATACAGAAAATATGAGGATTACAAGTTGGAACAGCTGGAGAAGAGGGGCATAGAGGTGCCTGTGAGACTTGCAAGTGAATGGGAGGTAAGGAACTTGGGGCAATTTTACTTCTGCCACATTTGATGCAAAGCTCCTTTGCTTTCATTTCAACAGAGGAATATTTAATTTGTCTCTGCCAACAACATGTACTTGACAACTCATGGAATTAAAGTTCCTCTCTCTTCAGTAACTCATTTTGGCTGAAGTCATGATACATTAGGAACTGCCAGCATCTCCTCGATCTTTTAGTGTGGCTGACACCATATGTGCTTTGCAAGGAAGCTGAGATGGAATGAATGCCTGGTTAATAGAAATCCACCTGTTTCTTGTATAATAGACAGCGAGACCTTTTTTTCATAGGTAACATTTAGGTCTGTAATTCTTCTTGATCCTGAGGGATTTTTGCCTTTTCCTTTTAGATTCCAAGGAGTTGAGAAATTATTGTGGAATTGCAGTGTGTGTATCAGATTCATAGGTCAAATACCCATTGCAGCATTGAAGTAAGAAATACTTCATTACTTCCTATAACTGCTGTATTGCCTTTGAAGTATTAAGTATATTGTACAACTCTGTGTTGGACAGTTTAAAATATATGTGGTATTCTTCCAAACAGCCAGCTGAGTGCCTGCTTCAGTACCACTTCTGAAGGCAAGGAGTTAAAGTTTCTGGGATTGTAAGGTTGTGTAGGAGATGCTGCAGTGTGACCTTTGGCAGGCTGGTTTCTTTGCATTCCTGAGTGAATGATTTGGCCACATGCCTGTGGGGGACTAGGCTGGAATCCCTAAATTCATTTTCAGTAGTGACCCAAACCAGATATGATCCAGACAGTCCAGATGCTAACAGCTTAGTCTGTGATAGCTCCTGAGGAATCTGTCTGTAAATCTGTCTTCTGTATATTCTTTTCCTGCTGAAGTTTGTTTCAAATGGGTTCTGATTAAAAAAGAACTTGGAAGTGTCCTCAGAGTATTTATTTAACGAGACAATGTCAATTCAATTTTGATGCTTGAAAACAAATACTCTTTTGTTTTTGTTCATACTTTTTGGTATGAAATTGGGTAATTCTCTTATTGCATTTGCCTGCTTTCGTTATACTGATATGTGGGTTTGTTATTATTTGCTGAAGCTAGGAGTATTGCTTTTGATGAAACAGCTTTAAAAGATTTGGTTTTTACAGTGGGGAAACACACAAAGAAATTCAAACTGATAAGCAAGGCCTCAAATGCAGCAAACCCTCCTAGTAGGAGACACTAACAAGATGTCTCAGTCCTTCCTGATGTGTTTAAGTTCTGTTGAATGCTTCCATGGGAGCAAAAGGAAGCTCAAAAGTTATGAGGAAAAAGAGAAACTGTGGTCAGACATTGAGAGAAATATTTCAAACAATGAAGGATTCAAGAAATATAAGAGCTGCATTGTTCCTTTTTATTGTAAAGTGAAGTGGGTTTTTTGCTGACCTATCATTTTGCATTGTTCTGGGTTTTTTGCATCACTGGACACACGAATGTGGAAAGGGGGGTGTTGTCCTGTTTTTAGGGCAGAATAAGCCTTTGCATAGGCCAAGAGAGACCAAGTGTGATTGAATGGATTTTGAATACTTGAAAAGAGGAACACAGAACAAGGAACTGGTGCACATGTCCTCACTGCCGAGCCTGCTGCTCTGAAGTGCTGATTCCACAGTAGCCAGCCCATGTTCCTGTGGGAATGTGGAGCACCTTCCACCTGCCAGCTCTGTGTGTAGGGAGGAGTCCCCTGCTTCTGAGCAGAAGACAGACATTAAATGGGTAGTCCCCACCCTGTTGAGCTGGCAGGGAAGCTCTCCCTGTAGCAGAGGTACATGCTGGGATCCTCACTGAGGTGTGTGTCATTTCTGACTGAATTACCGAGTCCATAGCTTCTGTGTGGTTTTGTTTTGCTTGAGCTTCATGAAAGAATGGGGGGAGAAAATGAATCTGGTGTAAGTCAAGTGTCCCTTAAGTTTCTCCACAGGGAAAGACAGAACTGTTGTTTCTTTAGCACAGACCTTTTCTTTGTGTAATTTTCTTAGAGACATTCTGTTGCTAATAGCTTGAGCTGATTAAGGCCTTAGTGTCTCCTGCTGTGAATACCAGTGGGGATCAGCTTTCATTTAATTAGATGAGGTAAAGCAGAGCGCTTGGATGGAGACAGGTAGATGTGTATCAGATGGATGGAAGCTTATTGTTCCAAATCTTTGCTGTTACAGAACATTTCCTGGCTGGGATCTGCATGCATGGCATGCCATTCATATGCTAACTAGAGGCATTTTGCTTCTTCTTGCCTGGGCACCAGGGCACTGTCGATACAGGATCACAGAATTACTGTGGGAAACCCTGGCCGAAGGGGAGTTTGGAGGAACAGAGTGACCAGATGAACCAGGGTTTTGAGTGGAGCTTGTAGGTGTCCTTTGCTCCTGTAGTTTGTTCTGTTCTGGGTAAGGAAAAAGCAGTGTTTGTTGGAGTGACATGTGCCAGGAAAGCCCAGTAAACGTCTCTGGAAGTGAGCTGCAGTGTTCAAACTGCAGCCTATTGTCACGGGCCTGTTTTTAAAAACAACTTAATTCACCAGGAAAGTGCTTGAGCATAGGTTTAGGATCTGGATTCTCAGAGGTAAGAACAACAAAGCCTTTCCTACTGATGTCAGGAAGTGCTTGTATTTATGGAACAGAGGATACTGGAGCTCATATGGCAGTACAATACAGAAGGTGCTTTTCTTGGCCCAGAGGAGACATTTAATATTATGGTAAGAGGTGTGTTTCAAGTTTAGGAAAGAGCTAATAATGGAAGAATATCTGATTTTATTTTTTAATCCAACTGCGGAAGAAATACAATCTCCAGTTGGTCTCTTACTACTCACTCTTGTTGCCAGATTCTGATGCTTGGAGTTTTATTGCATAGATGCTTGTAAAGTGGTCCGAAGTACACAAGAAAGATGGCCATAAAATGTTAAAACCAGTGATATTTCAACAGCATCAAATTGTGTAAAGGGTGCAATGGTGTAAACGTTTTTCTCGGTTGTCCTGGATAATTGACCCAAGTAAAATCAGTTTGGATTTGTGGGGTTTTTTTAAAACTAAACAGTGGGAAGGATTTTTGACTAGATGAGTCTATCTCGTGCAACTTCCTGAGCATCTTGCTGAGCTTATGGAGCAATTTATCTGAGCGATTCGGAAGCACTTTGTGAGACTGGAACACACTTCCCTGCTTTTCCCAGCTGCTTTGGCTGCCAGTGCCTGTGTGGGATCGCGTTCCCGCACCAGGACACGCGGCGGGCAGCGGTCTCAGGGATTCTGTGCACAGAATCCACAGCGGTGCCTTGCTCCCCTACAAGTCTCTTTCCCCGCTGTCCGGGCCAGCGGCTCTTTGGGAAGCTGAGCGCCGATCCCCAGGAGTGCCCGACCCTCTGAGGGCAGCCCTTCGGCCGTGTTCCGGAGCCCTCCGGTCCGTCTTTCTGCGCGTTTGTGCTGCCCTGGCCCCTCCTCCGCAGGGGCCCCGCGG
>VYXD01014084.1:295651-333729 GCA_013397195.1 Hylia prasina | reverse complement strand
GGCGGGAGCCGGGGGCCGGAGGTAAGTGCGGAGCTGCCGGGGCGGGGGATGCGGGTGTGGCCGCCGTGCGCTCCCCTGCCTGGCCGGAGATGGGGCCCCGGGGACGGGATGGCTGCGGAGCGATGGGGGAGGTTCGCAGCCCGCTGAACTTTGTTCACGTGTCTGAAAACTGCTTTGGAAGGAAGGGTCGTGTCGTATTTCGGCGATTGAAGGCGGAAAGCCGCGACGAAGGAGACTTCCCTGGGCATCAGGTAAGGGCTGCTGGACCGCAGGGCAGATGTGCGAGGGCTGGCGGCCAAGGGGTGATTCACTCTGCCTTGCTGGAAGTTTCAGGTGATGTTCCAAAGTCGACTCATGAGCAATCTCTGAGTAGGTTTAAACAGAGTGAGGCTGCTGGACCCGCCTTATCGGAGTCCAGAGTTCTGCGGGGTGGGCAGGGGGCCGAGGAGCCGCTGGAGCCTTTGCGCAGCTTCCGCCGGGTGGGAAGGATGTAACGCGGCTTACGCTTCCTTTAGAGACCCTTTATGGAGCCCGGAGTTTGCTTTACCGATATCTTAAGCTAAAATAATGGGGCGATAGTAGGGGGTGGTAGTGGGGAGTGTTGTTTTAAACCATTTATTGGAAATGATTGCTACAAAGTATTAAAAGGATGCCAATCAAATTTCATGTCACTTTGTAAAATAAAGCTTTATCTCCTTGCTTCACAGAATACCTTTGAGACAAAATACCTTTTTGCACAGAATTCAGAACCCAGACGTCCAGTTAGGCTATCCTAAAATATTACTTTTCCTCCCTACTCTTTTTATAGAAAGCAACTGAGACAGCATTGTAAAATTAGGGGAAGACAATGAAGAGGGGTGGGATTTTTTCCTAATACACGAAGAGAAAACGTATAGGAAGGCATTTTCAAATGGGAAGTAAAGAATTTCAGACAGTAGGCGTGGATGCAGCCGAGCATGGTACGTTTCCTTAGGCAGCGCTGGTAAATCCGCGGAGAGCGGTCCCGTCGGGAAACTCCTCCCGGTGGAGCCGCGGCCGAAGGCGCTGCCCACGATCCCGGGCCTTGGCAGACTCACCGTGCGCTCAGGTTTCCCGGCAGCATCGGGGCGCTTCTCTTGTGCTCTCGGAGCTGGGGAGCTCCTGCCTGGGTGTGGAGCATCCAGTGTTTGTCCTGCCGGGCCGCCTGCGGAGAAGGGTGGGTGGGAGCAGGGATGACGTGTCTGACACTAAACAGTCACTGCTGGGAAAGGAACGGAACTTAACAGCGCTCACCGAGTACCTCGCCCCGGAATGCAAGACCGTAGTTTTTGCTGGCACTTGAGTACAGCACTGGGATGCATTCGGTGCATTTTTTAAACAGTAGTTCTGTGACCAAATAGAGCAAGATTGACCAGAGGGCTTTGAGCACTGACCAGCACATTCCAAGCCTAATGATTCATGCTTGTGGTTTAAAACAGAGGCTGCAGGTTTGATTCAGTTGCATATTGGTCTTTCTTGCAACTGCCTTGCTGTGTCATTTTTTAAAACTTGAGAGAAGGACTTGAGTAGTGCATTATTTGACAAGTAATTAAAAGAGGTCAATGGATTTGATGCTTATTTGAGCTGACAGAGTAGAAGGGTGTTCCATAGCTGGCAGATTAGCAGTCCTCTATGAGATAATAATTCTCTGTGGATTGATGCCTGCTGGTAACTGCTGTTTTATTTGCCCAATGTGGATTCTGGGTGAGTTCAGACAGGTGAGGGAGTTTGGTAATGGTGTACAACCCCTACAAACCAAAAATTTTAAAGATTTTTTTCTAAGCTGATGATGACAGGGCTGTGGGCACTGCCTACATCCCAGGAGGTCCAGCAGTTGAGGTGCCATTATATGAGTTCCTCTGTCATGAGCTGTTTGATGAGCAGTTCTTGTTTCTTTCCCCATGGAAAGCAGGTAAACTTGGTGGATTGTTCATGTCAGCCTTCTTAGACTGTAGGAGCTGCATGTTACTTCTGGGGCAGCCCCAGCAGGGATGGCAACTGGCCAGGCATGTCAGCATCTCAGCAGGACTCAGGCATTGGCATCCTGGTGAATGGAATGAGGGAAGTAGAACAGAACTTCAGAGAAACTTCTTACTCAGCTGCATGCAGTTTTTTAAGAAGTGGAGAAAAAGAACTTGTAACACCAGTGTTTTTCCCTTCCTGGAGAAGAATCTGTCTTGCCCCACTTTTGTTTGTTTGTTTGTTTGTTTGTTTGTTTGTTTGTTGGGTAGTACTACCCACTGCATCAGGCTGTAGAACATTTTAGTGTCTGGGTGTTTTTAGGGAGCAGGTCAGCTGTTTAGCTGGGTACCAGTTTCCATAGAATCATGGTTACTCAGTCAAGAACATCATAATTCCTTAAAAGTGTTTTGAGGGACAAAATTAAATTTTACTGGAAGAGCTTGTGGGTTACCTCCCTTACCCTGAAGGGAAGAGCACTGAAGCAAATGTGATAAGACTTGTGTTTGCTCTGTCTCTCTGCAAGGGTGAAGGTTGCACAGGGCAGATGGGATGGGCAACAGGGTTCCACCCTGGCTGCAGGAGCTGCTGGGCTGGGTGCTCTGCTGCTCCTGCCCGGCTCCACCAGTGCCAAACAAACTCTCTCCCCACAGTTCTGTGAACACGTGTTGAGCGTGAAAAACAATTTTGTCTCGCTCTGATGAAGCCTCTTTTGAAACCATGTTGTCGATTTAGCTTGTTGCTGTTTAAAACTAAGTATTTACTGGTGGTAATTTCTAATGTTCCTGGTGAATTGAGAAGTAGCTCCCCTGTGCTCCTTGTTGCTTTTCTTTGAATTTTTGGTAGGATTTTGGCTAACTGCTTTCAGCATTTTACTATACAGATGGCATCGTTTTTGTTGTGTAGGAGTTTCTTGTGCCAGCCAGAGAAAGACTAAGTGATATTTTAAATAGGAAAAAAAAAAGAGTTGGCACAAGGCTCAGGGGGAAAGGATTATGTTTAGAGTGCTTTCATTGATCTTAAATTTGCCTTCTTTCAATTAGCTGGGGGGTTTTTTAATTATGCGGTTGTTAAAATTCAGCTTAAACAACATGCACACAAGTCTTAGAACTTCCTGACACACAGAATACCATATAGAAGTTTTCTTCTTGAGAAAAATACTCTAATGCAGAATCCCCAGAGGTGTTTCTAGGGAGTATCTGTAATATTTGGAGTTGAAGGCTGATCAAAACACACAATTAGTGTGTGAATATTCTCCTTTTGAGGCCTGACTGGGCTGCCATTAACTAGTTAATTCTAGCTTCTCCTGCTGGTCCTCCCACTCCTCCTGCCTTATCCATATTACAGTACAAGCCTTTCCCTCAGTCAGAGCAACAGTACTCTTCTTGACCTACTCTGTTAGCCACAGTTTTCATGGTGCTTAGGAGGCTTTGGAATCAAGGAGAGGTTTTTCTGTTTGTTTTCAACCCAGATTTAGCAGAAAGCAGAAGTGAAATGGAGCCACTAGAGAGTCAGCCCTGAAATAGTTTTGAGTTTTTGGTTTAATCTTAAGGTGAGATGTAGCTATCTGACTTCCACTTTTTGAACCAGAGCTCCCTTAGCAATCCAAACCCATTCACAGGAGATTCAGAAAATCTATGTTTGAGGTGTGTTCTATAGGGTTAGAGTGAATTTTCTCTGTACATTTAGACTACTCAGATAGAAACACTGCAGCCTTTGGTCTTTAAAAATCCAAACAGCTTCCTTTACTCCTGTTTTGTATTTCAGTTCTCCTGGACATAAAAACTGTGACAGTACTGAAAGTCACATAATAGACACGTAACACTTCTTTTATACCCAATTCTCAAGCTGGCCCTAAAACTGGCTTATTTTTAATGTATGTGGTTATTTGTAGAAGAATGTCCGTTACCTGTTCCCTTAAGTGAGTGTTTTGAGTTGGAAGGAGACTTCCACAGATGGATGTTCCTGTCTAGCAAGGGCTGTAAAATAGACATTCCTTTCCATCCTCTTTCGTCATTTACAAGCTGGACACTAAGAGCAGGAAAGGATTTTTGGTGCCCAGCAGTCCAGAACTCTTAGCAGCAGCTGCTGCACTGCAGAATTGAAGCTGAGAGTTATCTCCTCCTCCTCTCCGCCCCACTCCTCCTCCCAGCCTCGCCATCAGGCTGGTGCTGGGATGAGCTGTGCAAGGCCAGCTGGCTGCTCCTCTCACTAGTGCATCGCTGCCCAGCAGCCTGGGACAGACTGCAGGGTGTTCCTGGGGGAGTTGGGTTTCAATGGCCACCCGGACTAGCAAGAAGCAAGGACTGCTCATATGGACAGCTCATTTTTATCGTGCGCAGAGTCGGCTTTGTAGCGGGATGTTGAAATGTGACACAATGCCTGTTTGTTTGCAATAGCTGCAACCCTCGTAGCAGAGATTCAAGTGGGAAACAGAGAGGGAATCCAGAGACAAACCAGCGAGGGATTTAGGAACTGTGACGCCGTGTCCTCTCTCCTATGCCGGAGCAAGCAAAGGAAAGAGAGGTAGAGGAGAAAAGACTGAGCCTTGCAACAGCCGTCACCCTGACGATGTGTCAGTCAAACACCCTGCAGGGACCAGAGCTCCACACAGGGAAATGGTGAGATGCTACAAAGCTTTATCTAACCCTCCACCCTCTTGCTACAACCTCCGCAAAGTTAAAATTCATGTCCGGAGGCTGCGCTCAGGGAACGGCGGCAGCAGCAGCTGTGCCGGGGACCAGCACCCACAGCTGGAGAGTCCAGGCCCGGCTGGCTCTGCCGGTGGGACACCAAGTAGGAGAACTCGTTTCAGGTACTGTTGAGTGTTTTCTGCTTTGCAGGAATGGTGACTGGAGCGGGAGGGAGGCTGGGAGGGTTTCTGGGCAGAAGGAGCGGGAGCCATCTGCAAAGCTTTTGTTTGGCTTAATTACTATAAAGCTCCTTATACACTGCTTTGGCAGAGAAGGGCAATGCTGTTCCCTGACAAGGAGAATGGGAAAGCTTTCATTCCTTTCCCTTCTACTCTCCATCACTAGGAGAATGGAAAAATTAGTTGAGGGGCTGCTCTGAAACCAGGCCAAGGCAGTGAGAAGCCCGAGGGCTCCAAAGCGATGCAGCTCTGCAGGGATTGGTCCAGGAGCGACTGCAGTGAAGGGGGGGAGAGCAGCAGGAGGGGGAGAACAGGACCCAGCCCGCTCCTGGCCTGCCAGCCTTTGCAGGCTGCTGGCTGGTAGGGAGAATGTAAAGTGTCCTTTCCTATTCCCATGTCAGTCCCACCTCCTGCTGAGAAGCCTGCATTAACTCTGCTAAGACAGCACTTCTGCTCAGGGTTGTTTTTCCCTGTTGTATTAGGATGCACAGATCATTCTCTGTTTATTTATTAGTTGTTCAGGGGAAAGAAGTTGTATTCACTGCAAAAAATCATCACTGAGCCAAAAGTACCATCTTGCATCCCAAAGTGGTGACAGTTATACCAGTCTGCCTGATATTTTAATTCTGATCCAAGTTTTGAAAAGAACGAGTTAGCAAAAACATTCCTTTTAAATTTGTGGCTTCTTTCCATCTTGGAAAGACATATGCAGTATTTTGTATTTCCTCTTCCTGTCACAGAATCCCTTGAGTGAGCAAGCTGTTGGGAGCAGCCAGACCGTGCCACTCGAGTTTGTGTGTGCTTTGTCCTGGTTGCAGAACAGTCTCCTAGCCAGGAGTTGGGTCAGTCATTTGAATAGTTTGCCCTCAGACAGATTTCCATTTGATAATGTGACCTTGGAAATGCCAGTGGTTTTTCATGAGTTTTGCATCAGGGTTTTGCATCCAGACCTCCTGCAAGGGTCTGAACTGAGGCCCTTGATGTCTGTCCTCTGCTGAAAGGCTGAGTAGCTTTTCCCTGTGAGAGTAAGAAGGTCAACTTCTCCCCATGGCCATTTGTGCAAAATGAGATCCCCCTCAGTCAGGACATCCATGTAACAAAAAAATCAGAGATGCAGCTGGTTATGAGGCAGGGGAGTTGATTATTGGGCCATGGAGACTACACTGTTGTGCAGTAGTAGAAATACTGGCTTTGTCCACGTGTTCCCTATTCAGAACCGGGATACTCAGTGAAGGCTTTTAGACCTTGAATTTAATTTTTGAGGGTGTCATTCATAAAATGTGACCTATGAGGGTAAACACCATTATTTTGCACAGAGAGCTTTTGTTTTTTAGATAAATTGTTCCTCTGTTTTGGGAAGGGAAAGAACTGATCAAAATAAAGGAGTAGTATCAACGATTAAGAAATGTTTAGCAGGAGTAGCTGACCCCAGCTGTCGGAAGCTGGTGGCTCTGCAGCTGAGATGCCTGACCCTCTGATGTTGTGTATGTAATCTTTCAGGTTGCAATTCCCCCAGCTGGCCCTGAGGCGAAGGTTGGGCCAGCTGAGCTGTATGTCTAGGCCTGCTCTGAAACTCCGTTCTTGGCCTCTGACTATTCTCTATTACCTTCTGCCTTTCGGTGCTCTTAAACCCTTGACCAGAGTGGGATGGAGGCCTATGAGCAGGGTAAGTGTGAGCAGGTCTCTGCCTGCTGGGAGCTGTGTCCTGGAGGAGCTGGCAGCAGCTGGGGGGAGAGTTGCTCCATGCAGGACAGCCTGGTGATCACTGGTGTGAAAGCAGAGTGGTGCAGTTCATGCTTCTCTTTAGTCTTTACTGTTCGTGGTTGTGTTGATTAATTGCCTCACAGACAAGTGACTTTTTCAGAAGCAGAGAATTACTTTGTCCTCTTACAGTCAGGGAAAGTCTACAGAAACTTCTGAAGGAATTCGGTCACCTCACAGTATCGGGGCTAGGACAAGGAGGACCAAACCTCTTGGAAAGTTCCTTTTCCTGGTCCCATTGAAATGGTCTCTTGTTTTTTGTTACTTTTGCACCAAGAGGGTTTGTGCCTCGAGTTCAGTGAGCATTTATAGTCCAGCATGTCCAAATGATATGCAAATCTCTGCTCTGACACTGTTGAGAGCAGGATATGGGATGACTTGCACATAGTAATTTGCCCCACAGATTCTGAATCATGCAATTTCAGAATCCAACTACCAAGTAAGTATTTTGATTGCACACAGGAACAAAATTGCCATTCTTAAGCCTATTTCATTGAACATCTGTTCTCTTTGATCCCATCGACTTGAAAACCAGGCTCCTTTGAAGAGAAAGGGCTGCTAGGAAATACCACTTTTGACTGTTTGTGTGATTTTATAGTTGTATGTACATTTTCTGTGTTGGTGGAAAACAACAAAGTTAATTTTTAGAAATTAGTACAGTATAGGGCATGTCAAATAAAACAGCAACATTTTTTCTTAAGTACTTCAGCTTATATAACCTAAAGTATAGGTTTGTTCATTAGGTTTTATCTGAAATAAGGTTGGCACTTCCTTTCTGAAATATCCCTGTATGTACACAGGATGGTGATTTGTAAGTGAAATCTTAGTTTGCTGTATTTGATACGATGGAGTGCATACTTATGTTTGTGTTTATGGCTGTGTTTTGCAAGACTTAATCATGAAGGATATGACTGAGAACAAATGATGACTCTCACTAAGAAAACCCCCAAGTTTTAGCTGCAAGTTGAACGCAGCAGTTCAAAAACACAGCACCAGTCAGCAGATATCACTTCCTCTGCAAAACTGGTTTCAGAGTGTTCAGTTCCCTTGGTCTGTATTCCCCAGCTCCCCAGAGTTACATCATAGCCATGTGAGCTTCCTGGCTGACAGCAAGTTCCACAAACCCCAGGAGAGTCGTCTGCTGGAATTACCATCAGAAAGATGTTGTCATCTGTCCACTTCCATCAACAGCAGATACCTCTTGCCAACTTTGTTTCCTTTGTTTTCCTTGCTAAAACTTGGTCTTTAGTGCAAGTCCAAAGGTGTATTTCTACAGAAATAAAGGCGCTCTATATTCTTGCAATTAGCAACCCCCATTGTTGTGACAGGAGTAGGGCTGGTGTAAGTTTATACCTGTGTAGCTGCATCCAGTGGGTACATTTTTTTGGATGGATCTTGTGTCATTGGAGCATACAACACACAGTACTGGGTGTGGGAAACACCCTCAGTAGTATCCTACATGTGAGGAGCAGGTCATCCAACACTGGCAAATTATTTTCTAGTCAATCTTCATTTGGTTATTCACATTTTATACATTGGTAATGTTAAACTTTTCTGATTAGTGTTCTACTAGAGTATGTGCAATGTCTCTTTTTTCTGTAAGCCTCACAATGAGCAGTTTCCAGTAACCTCAATGGGAAGCTTCAGCCTGCAAGGGAATGGAAATTCTGGCTGCACTTTAAAGTTATATTAAATTTCATCCTGTCTCTTGTCTACTCTCGCCAGAATGGAGGGAATGAGGATGAAGTGCAATGTGAATTTTTTGCTGCCTTAAAGGCTACTTGTAACCCACGAATTCAAGGAGGGGTTTGCAGGAACAGTTTGATCCTTCCTGTGTTACGGGGAGAAGTAAGAAATCCATCAGCGGGCAGAGCACTGACCTGCTGCAATTGTTCCTTCAGGTTGCCCTGTACAAGTCGGTGCCAACGCGGCTGCTCTCGCGAGCCTGGGGGCGCCTGAACCAGGTGGAGCTGCCCACGTGGCTGCGGAAGCCGGTGTACAGCCTGTACATCTGGACCTTCGGGGTGAACATGAAGGAGGCAGCTGTGGAGGACCTGCACCACTACAGGAACCTCAGCGAGTTCTTCCGCAGGAAGCTGAAACCGCAGGCGCGGCCGGTCTGCTGCGTGCACAGCGTGGTGAGTGAAAGGGAGGGAGGGCTTTACCCAGCACTGCCAGCTTCCCTCAGCTCCCAGAGCAATGGCACTGCTTCATGAGGAATTAATGAAGTGCTGTTTTCATTTTTTCTCTTTGCTGTAGATTAGTCCCTCTGATGGAAAGATCCTTAATTTTGGTCAGGTAAAAAACTGTGAAGTGGAGCAAGTAAAAGGGGTTACTTATTCTCTGGAATCTTTCTTGGGACCTCGCATCTCCACAGAGGAAATGCATTTTAGTCGGGGTGAGTTCTGTGTCAATTCTGCATTTATTCTGCCGTGCCCTTTCAGTGTTCTCGGAAATCATGAGACTGAGACAGATGGAAAAAAGTAACATTTTCTTGCAGTCAGGAACAAAAGCAGGTCTGATTTTTGGTTCATTTTGTTTGGGGGTCACCATGTCGCTGTTCTAGTTCTTCTCTTTCTCACCAGTGGCTTTATACAGTCACGCCCGCCTCATCCTCATTATCTGAACTGAGTTGTTTGGTTCCTACACTTGACTCCAGGATCTGTTGCTGTAGCATGGCTGCTCTTGCTGTCACACTGAAATGGGCCCAAGCACTGGCTACCAAAAACTGGATAAGCTACTCCTTAACAAGATCCATGCTCAAGCACTACCCCTCTAATGACTTAGAGGACGCTTCACAAATTCTGTTCTTAAAGGGTAGCTTTAATAAAAATTCTGTTGTACTGGATTTCAGTTCCTGCTCTTTTGCTTAGGGAAGGACAAACTCCAAAAGAAAATTTTTCACTGCGATTGAAAACAATCCAGGATTTAATTTTCTTGTAAAGGGAAAGGAACACTTGGAAATATTGGATTCCTGGATGAAACAAATGTTTTTGTAGTCTCGCCAATCCACATGGGCTGCATTTGGTCCTCTGCTATTGCACTAACATAGACTGCCCGGCTATGGTAGATGACTTCAGGAGGAATATCTTTAACCCCTTCCTTTCCCTGCTTTCTCTGCAGCCCCACCTGGTAACTCTTTTCAGCAACAACTTGTCACAAAGGAGGGGAATGAGCTCTACCACTGTGTAATTTACCTTGCACCAGGGGATTATCACTGCTTCCACTCGCCCACAGACTGGACAGTGTCACACCGACGGCATTTCCCAGGTTGGTGTCTGTTCGTCGCTGTTCTAGTTCGAGCAGCTATGGAGGGAAGCACTGCTGAGGGCCACTGCACAATGAGACACAGCAGTGCAGAAGCTGTACAGTAACATTATAAATAACAGTAGAAAAGTGATTTGTCTTAAACAATAATGAGTTTTGCAGCTGTACAGTTTGCCAGAGCAAATCACGTATAAATAGTGAATACGTTCATACTGTATTCAAACTGTTTGAGTTCTTTGAACTACCCCTTGATGTATGCTGACCTGATTTGTTCCCAAACACTATTTACTCAGTTTGCACCTGAAAACAGATAGTTCTGCAGATCACACCAAACAGTAGCCTAAAGCATGATCTCTCCTTGTGCTTGGCAAAGAAAATGCAACTGAACAGTTGCACTAATGGAGCTGGGATCGGATGTTTTTGCAGATAAAAATATTTTACTTCTTGGTATCTAGCAAAAACCTAAGTATTTGGATTTGTTTTCAAACACCCTGAGAGACAGACTGACCCACACACACACCTTCTGTGACCCCTTTGTTTTCAGCACAGACTCCTCTTTCATTTGCTCTGCCTGGCACTTGCCTCTCTTCCTACAAATAACTGAGAGTTGTTCACTGGGTCAGCTCCAGTTATACTGAAAACACCATCTGAGTGGCGTTACAATATTTCTACAAACCAGACAACCTAACCTGAGTATTTTCTCACTTCTTCAGGCTCTCTGATGTCTGTCAATCCTGGAGTTGCTCGCTGGATCAAGGAACTGTTCTGCCACAATGAACGGGTTGTCCTTACAGGTGACTGGAAACATGGCTTCTTCTCATTAACAGCTGTAGGAGCAACAAACGTGGGCTCCATCCGCATCTACTTTGACCAGGTGAGCAGGAGCATAGCAAGCACCTTTCTGCTGTTAATGCTTGAGGTTGGTGCAGCACAACAAAATTAAAAAAAAAAAAAAAATCTTATTACCCTGAAATTAGGGTGTTTCACAGTACTGACATTCTGAGCCTTATTTAAACAGTGTTGTCTCCAATATAGACTATTTGTTTAATATTCCTATTGCACCTTTGAACTGTGAGTTCCTGCATGGAACATGCCTGGGTATGTAGAGTCCACAGCCTGGTGATGAATGAATACAGAGCACTGAAATACTCCAGTAAATCCTTCTCTTCTTCCTCTCTGTACAGGACTTGCACACGAACAGTCCAAGTTACTCTAAAGGTTCCTACAATGACTTCAGCTTCATATCCAACAACAACAAGGAAGGAATCCCCATGAGGAAAGGGGAACATTTAGGGGAATTTAACTTAGGCTCCACGATCGTACTAATCTTTGAGGCACCCAAGGACTTCAAATTCAACCTCAAAGCTGGACAGAAAATCCGCTTTGGAGAAGCACTGGGCTCTCTATAGGAACTGTCTCAGCATGAAGATTTTCTATGAAAAGGGACTCTTTTCACACCACTGAGTGTTTCACTTATCAAGTTTGTATCACTCAGCAGGACCTGGGTGAGGAGAAAAAAAGATGTCACTGCTGTGTTAAACTTGAAAGTATTTGGTCTACATTTACCTGCTGCTGAATGTAGAAACTGAATTGAATGATCATGGATGTATTGGGTACAGCTGCCTTTAAAGATGTTGCCCATGGTGGTTTCTGGCCCACCCTGTGCCTGCAGTCTTTCATGTTCTCCCCTGAATGTGCCACAGGATAATTATGTTCTTAGAGTCTCTAAATCCCTTTTAAGCCTTCCTAGGCAGGTGCAGTGGGAAAGGGTGGAGGCAGAGATTACCTGTATTTAAAGGGACACTGACAGGCTGAGTCAGACCTTGTATCTACAGTATCTGTTTTTCAGACCTTGAGTAAAGAATATATTCTCATATTTATTTTATTCTAAGAAACTCTGCCTAAATTCTTAGATAAAAGCAGTCTCTGAATGCACAGAGGGCCAAACAGTGAAATTTGCTGGTGTGGCTTCATGGCCCAAACAAAGCAAAATGCATAAGTCAGTACAATGAGTGACACTCATCTTGAGTTTTATACTGTTAGACAACTTTAGTTCTTTTGTCTGACATTGTCCCTTTGAAAATGGACTTTGCACTGTATTTTAAACCTGAAAACAGTGTCTACATTCCAGACAACAGAATTTGTCACCTTGTGATTTTCTTTTTTTTAAAAGATGGACAAAGCTCTGTGTCCTCTTCCTAATCCATGGTTTTATTTTGCTATTCCAGGCCTTAAAGCTTTTGTCTTTATGAGAGACAGTTAACTTCACCTCTTGGATTAAGGAGTTAGAGGACACAGGGCATATGTTTCTTTTGGCAACTAAAGTATGTTTTTACTTTCTGCTATGTGTCTTGTTACTTTGTCTCTAAATTCTCGAAGAATTAGTTCCTCTGTTACAGGATAGCTTCAGCTACTTCAGGACCAATGTTTATTGCACAGAGTGAAACGCCCTATGCACTGACTTGTTTAAAATATTTCTGGCTCTTCAAAGAAATCCCCTGTTGCTTCCCAGATGCCAATCTGGCCCTTCCTTGACTGGCAACAACTTCATCTTATTCAAAATACAAACCAAAAAACCACACTGGCTCTGACTTCTGCCCTCATACTTAATGCTAGGAATGTGCTGGGGGCTGAAATCTTTGTGCTGACGCTTAGTCCACTGTAAAATTTTTAGAGCCTCTTTGTGTGACTTCACATCAAGAAGAGTTAAAAATCTAACACCTTGGGTCTGCTGCATGTGGCACTGACAAAAACCACTGCCAAAGTGAAAAGGAATTGAGTTTTAAAGCAATGTATCAATTGTTTTTTGAGAATAAAGTGTTGCAAGTCCCAGCACTCAAACACTTAAAACTGATTTTGCTGTCCAGAGCTTGTTGGAGTGGACATGCTTATGAAACCTGCCTTTTGTGCTTTCTGAAAGATTTATCATACTTCCTTGCTTGAGCTACTTTTCTGCTGCTTCAAGAAGATGACAGGCTTTGAACAGCTCTGATCTCCTAAAGAAACCCTTCTTTGTATGCACTACAGAAAATAGAATATAATTTTGTTGTACAAATGTCCAGTTTGCCAAGTGCTGTATGCTTAGCTTGTCATCAGGAAGGAAGGGACAATAAATTGCCTCTAAGTGATGTAGCCCAGGCATGAGTCAGATGAGGGTGGCTGTTTGGGTGACAAGCAGGAGAAAATTCATTTGGCTCCAGGAGTCAGCCTTTCCTCACTTTACACAGGGAGGAGTTTGAAAGCTTGAAGTGGCTCTCAGCCACCTACCTTGTTAAACTTCTTGGCATTAGCAAGTTTACTCCTGCAGCAGCATAGTACTAGATCCAAGTCTTTTTAAACCTTTGAGAGTGAGAAAAGAGTAAGGCAAATAGCAGCCCTGAGAGGATAAATTAAACATCAATGTCATGTTAACAAGAGAAAGCAAATTTGTTCCAGTGGATGGGAGAAAAAGACAACTGAATCTTTTCCCTCTTTCCCACTGGGGTCTGTGACATCCAGACAGAGCCAAAGGAAGTTAAAGCTTTATTTTCTTCCTACGCAGCATCCTCCATAGTATCTGAAGGTAACTGTTAGTCTAGTGATGGAGCATGGGTTGCTTGATGTTTGCTTTATTAGAAATCTCAGAAGAAGAGAGGATTCAGCATGCAAGGGGCTGTTTTTATGATGGTTGTAATACTGTGCAGAGCGAGCTAATAAACCAACATTGCTTGTGATGCAGGGGCCAGCAACACACCCCAGGAGTGAAAACCAAGTTCCTCGAGGGTACTGATAATGCTGTGAATTTCTCCTGCATGGAGAATCCATTTAATTCAACTGTATCAGTAGCACGGTATTTTTGTATGTCAAAGTGTATGACTTACTGACATGAACTCATTTAATTGCAAACATTTTGAAATAAAGAGTCTTATCTGTGTTGCTTATCTTTGTGGCATGACAGGTAACCTAAACCAGGTATTGCAAGCTGCAGCATGAGGTAGATGTAGCTCCAGTAACAATGAAAAAACAGAATTATTTTAACTTAATTTATCAAATATAAATGCCATACATAGAACTAAGTGAATGGATACATCTCTTCCATCATCCCCTGTTATGAAAGGGGCAGAAAGTCCTACCCCCAAGCTGGGAAGTTGGCAGAGGCACTAGAGATCCAGGGCAAGCTGGATCTCTCGCAGGCGGGCAAGCAGGGCCTGCACGTGCTGTCTCTCAGCCAGCTGTGCTTTGGTGAGAGTGTTGATCCTCACCTGCAGCTGAAAGGGAACACAGGTGCATCAGCATAAACAGAAGTTTGTGCAGTGAGACAGCATTTACTCTTTCTGACAGCAAGAGCTGCTCCAGCAGCTTTTGTATTATCTCACTTGAGGGCCAGTAAGTGACAGATTGTGTCACTCAGGAACAGCTCAGAACTGGCTGCAGGCAGAGGTGCCAGTACCCACACCTGGCTGTGGGAACCTGGGGCCTGAAGGCAGTGCAGGTCCAGTCTGCACACAGGGAATTGTCTCGAGAAATTGCAGAAAAAAATCTGAGATTCAGTCTATGAAAGCTTGATCCATAGCT
Organism: Hylia prasina; assembly: GCA_013397195.1. Classification (NCBI taxonomy): domain Eukaryota; kingdom Metazoa; phylum Chordata; class Aves; order Passeriformes; family Sylviidae; genus Hylia; species Hylia prasina. Next base: position 319,298 of record VYXD01014084.1, on the reverse strand, counting down.
TGAAAACAGCCTCAGAAAAGTCTACTGGAGCAGGCGTTACATTTCTGAACAGGGACCTGCATCTGCAGAGCCTGTTGTGCTCCTCAGCCTACTTCTGACTACAAATTTCCCTTCTCTTGGCCTTTTACTAACAGCTTTCTACACAGTTCCTCACAGCCACCATCAGCCTTTAGGCTAAGTGCATGGCAGAATGATAATCACTTCAGTAGCTTCAATTTAAATGCTGTGTACACACCTGACCCAGTTCCTCCTGAACTCCTTGCACACCATCTTGGGCTCCTGGTTGTGTGCTCATTTCCAGCCACTGCTGCAGAATCTGTGCCTGCTGCTGACAGCACCTGATAAAACAGATTAGAAGGAATCTTATCCCAATTAAGAGCTGAACAGTCTAAGCCAACTTAGACTTGCAATTGATACTTGCATTAAGACCCATTTTTTTGTCTCAAACCAGTCAGTGGTTAAAATATTTTTAAAAAGATAAAAAACCAAAAGATGCTGACTTCTCTGAAAACTGTCATCTCCATCTCCTGCTTCTAGTCCCTGACTTCCTTTCCTGACAGTTAAATCCCCCCCCAACCCTCATTTCTTTTGAGCATTTCTGTTCTCTTGTTCTAGTAGAGCAGTTACCAAATACCAACCATATTCAGTTTTTTTTAATTGAAAGCTGGAAGAGTTCAGTCCTCACTCCTCTTGATAAAATAACTAAAAGCTAAATTTCAACTGCTCTGCCCAATTAATTTGTACTGTATTCAGATTACACCCAGTGATATCTCTGACATGCTTCTGCAAGAGCTGCCAGAGGTATAATTAAACCACTTGGCTGACTACAGGAGTAGTTATGCACATACTCTCCTTCACCTGGAGTGAACCCAAAAGGAGAAAATAAAAATCTTTGGAACTTTTCTGTTTCATTCACAGTTCTACTGTGAACAGACTGATGGATGAACAGGGTAGATACCAGAAAAAGTGCAACAGCAGGGACAACATGAAGAAAGGCTGGCTAAAGGGGCATTACTTGAGTTCCTGCTTTCTGCTGTAGTAGTACTGCATCTGCTGCTGGATATGTCGGAGTTCAACTTCCACCTTTCTCTCCAACATCATTTCTTCTCTGGAACTGTGCTCCCTCTTTTTCCCTGCAGCTGAATGGAAGATATAAGGCACAAGCAATGGAGGTAGAACGGACATCCACTCTTTCTTCTTATGAAAGAAACAGGAAATATTTTTAATGACAGGAAAAACAGAACCCTCCTGAGTCCTTTTCACGTGTGTTGTTACCCTGTGACATGTACCTGTTCACCCCAAAGGTCAGGTACAGTGAAGACAAGACTTCTGACAGGAGTACAAGCTCTTGAAGGGTCAGTCTGAACACACAAAGGATAAAAATGCTCTGCTGGATGGTTTAGTCCTACAGATACTGTTTTGGCCTGTTCAGGATTTAATCTTTCACATTTAGTCTAGAAGTAATTAAGTACAGTCCTGCAGAACACATTTCATGCTCTGATGTCATTAAAACACCACACTGAGAGGTGCTTAGACACCATCTGTCCCCTTTACAGCCATACTGTAAGTACAGGGAAATCTCAGAGCTCTACGGGATGGACTTCCCTCCTGAAGCAAGTTCTGTAGTACATATGAACCCCCCAGCACCTGAGCACATTCTTGCTACAAGAAGCTGGCCTCAAAGCAGCTTCATTCCTTCAGTGCTGGAGCAGGGCTTTAGCCCCCACACTCAGCACAATCCATACAACTGCATTTCCCATCCCACAAAGGAATACTGATCCCCTTTCCCTCCTGGTGCTGGCACACAAGATTGCCCTGTCTCCCAAGCATTTTGTGGCAGAGATTTGCAGTCTCCTATAGATTAGAGGAGGATGAGCAACTGCTGCAGTTTAGATCTGAGCATGTACCTGCAGTCTGGTGACTCCCTTTTCCCACCAAGTCTTCAGGTGACAGCAAATGTGGCTGCAAATTTGGTCGCAACTTCTTCTCCCCAGAATTCTGTTGAGAGTCTTGGGAATGGGCTCCTTTGTGACCACTCACAGGCTGACCTCCTCTCTAGAAGTTCAGAATGATATTGGTGTTTTCCTCAAAGGGTTCTTAAGTCAGCCCTACAAGTCACTCAGACAACTGTAGGTGCTGAGCTCCTCTCAAAATCCCACAGAAGAAGCAGAGCTTAAAGATGGGCTCTTTGATTTCTAGCACGGAGACATTTCACCAAGATTAAAACTTCCCATTCTGTGTGGAACAAGGAGTTCAAAATGCAAGCACCTATTAGAAGGTTAGGTGAATTTCAATTTTTTGAAGGTCTCAGACACACCCACTGCTCCTAAGCTGAGTTTCTCTTAAACCCCTGCAATCTGGACAGCAAACTGTAACTGCTCTGAACTCTGAAGAGGCAGCACCCTCACGTCACTTGCTAGGAAAAGATCTGACTAGGAAGACAAGGAAAAAGGCACAAAACACAGAACAACACGTGGATTGCATCAGACTAGGGGTAAACAGTTCTTGGGCACTTAGAGGCTTTAAAGATGACAGCTAGAACAAGTGCAAAACAGCTCAATATCCAGGTGGGCAGTTCAGAAGAACTACAAGAAAACACAGCAATAAGCAACAGACGTGCTGACAGCAGCCCAGCACACACACTAATTGTTCCTTCAGCAATACACTCACCTCTTCTGAGCCAGCTTTCATTTGGGACATGAAAGATGCAGGGGACCACAGCTCTGGCCCCTGCCCAGCATGGTGCATGTCCTGTGTCCACGGGGGGAGAGAAGCACAAGTGAGAGAGGGATGGGGACGAGCAGCATTGCCCACCTGGCATAGACATTTACAGGTACTTTCTTCCACGTGAGGTGTCAGCATTAAGTTCCCAGTCTGTGCAGGACATTTACTCACAGATGTTTGCTGAAAAGGCACCTCTAACCTGGACAGGAAGAAGGATAAGGTCACTATACGTTGCAACCTGCTGGTTTTTTCCTTTGCAGTCAGTGCAAAACAGGGGAAAGTCTTGTCATTCCCTTGCATACAGCTCTCCAATTAGCTGCTCTACTGTGCCCACCCTAAGTCACACACCCTTTTTTCTTTAATTTTAAAATTAGATTATCTACCTAGTGAAAGGAGGTCCCAGCAGTTCCTTGCTTTTTAGAGATTCCAAAGGGAAGTCAGGCTTCTGTGGTGGTAGCCTGGCTCGTTGAATGGCATTTCTGAAAAGGAAAACAGAACAAAGAATGCCCCAAACTTAGGATTATTGTAAACTGGCATCAGCTGGCATTGCAGCTAAAGAAACAATCCTGTTTGACCATTCATCCTGCTCTGCAACATTCTCCCTGCATGCAGTAATGATTCTTAAAAACTAAATTTCAACCTGTATTAATGTGAGAATCTAGTTCACCATGTGAATGGCTGTATCAACACAACGAGTGGTGGAAATGACAACTGAACAGGGCAGAAACTCTTCTTTTGGCAGCACATACTTGCTTAAAACAATGTGAAGTTACAATCTTATTTCCCTGTAGGGTTCCTGTCCTGCACTGAGAAGCTTCATAGATAATTCTTCCTTGCAACTGCTCCATGAGGAGTAGGAATTTTTTAAGGAATAGCTTCCCCAGGGAAAAGAAAGGGGCCAAGAAGAAAGTTCAGCACCTGTACACCAGGTTCTTGATGTTTATCATTTCATTAGATGACTTCAGTGAAAAAAACAAGAGCTTCAGTGACACTGGGTCACTTGGGCAAGATAAGCTCTCCCCCTGGCCAAAGTCCCATCAAAGCCATCTTTCAAATATTTCTCTGTGTAATTGTTCCTATGACAAATGGCCAATGCTCCACAAATTCAGCTGTATCTTGAGAAAGAAAGTGCAAGGTCTATAGCTGAGCAGGTTCTACCTGTCACTGGCAAGTGCAGTCACAAATACCTTCACTATGTGTGGGCTGATGCTTGCATTACACAGCAGCTCTTGTATAACTGTACCACCAGCCACATGATGCAGAGTCAGAGTTAAGTCAGGAACTAAGTCATCAATGACAAACTTGGAATCACAAAAATGAGACACACATAGATAGATGACATATATGCAAAGCTACTTATATGCCAGAGAAATGGGAGGAACTGAAATTAACACTCACAGGCCACGGAGAACTGAGCCCCCCTCAGCAGGGTGAAGTGGTAGATGTCTGCATTTTAAAGGCCATGGCTCTTCCTCTGAAGAATGTCCTCTTGTCTCAGGACTAACATCAGGCCTTTTAAATGTCACTTGCTTCTTCAGAGGTGGCAAAAAAGAAAAAGGCTTATTTAATTTCTGAGAGAGAGCCTTCTGTTTCCACAGCATGGCACAACAATACACTGACTGGTGAAGACTGCAGGCTGCCTGCCAGCACTAAGAATAGCAGAGCATCTGATGGCTGAGAGCAGGAAGCATCACATCACCTACAGAGAAGGAACCAAGATTTCTGATGCCCTCAAAGCCCTACCAGCTCCCTAAAGTAAATCAAGAGGACCACTGTGGTAACATTTGGGTGAGGAGAATGAACTGGGTACTTCTGCACCAAGGCAAGCTGCACATCAGCAAATGGAACAACTGGTATCCTGAAAACCTGGAAAAGAGCTGGGAACGCTGCCCAGAAGCAGGAAGAGAGCAGCCAGTACTTCCTTTTCACACACAGGGCTGGGTTGATACTCAAAGGCAGAAGTGACACGAGCCCACATGTGAAGGTATTAGCAGTGCTAAAGCTAAGGCAGGATCAGATGTAGCCTCTAATGCCACATTCCAGCACAGAATTTAGAGACCTGACCCACATGCAAAGGTTTCAGCCAGTAGCATTGCTCATGGCAGAAAGTGACCAGTTTTAAAATAGTTTCATTAAGAAAGGTTCCCAATGAGTCTGAAGTCCTCTAGTCTCTGCTGAATGAACTGCTTTGAACCAGAGACAGAAGTGTACATAGGACCCAAACCACAGCTGGGAGCTCCAAGATACATACATGCACATACACACAAGCTCACACCCCACACACAGAGCAGAGACCAGAGCAGCCCAGCTCTGGATATGGATCTGAGCAATCACTCCTTCACCTCCAGCTGCTGCTGGGTATGGAGCTGTCCCTGCAGCTGTTTGATGCCAGCAGTGTTTCTCAAGGCACAGGTTACACCTTCTCCCAAAGGAGCTGCATGGTGAATTCCTGGGACTTTTTCAATTCCATATTTCTTCTCCTGCTGCCCCTTGGCAAACCTGAGCCAAGCATCAAATACCTACAACAGGAACAACAGGAGAGCTGTGAGTATTTTACAGGCTGGTTCCAGGCCAGGGACTCCCCCTGCAGACAGCAGCACTCTCCCTTCCACTGGATAGGAATAGGCAGAGCTACAGCAACAGCAGGACACTGCCCCAATGACAGTGGGACAGAGATTTAAATTTAATTCAGCTGAGGCCAGATGGGGGAAAATGTGCATATTTTTTAATCAGCTAGGAAATTCTAGGGATTTTCCCAGCATCCCAAAATAACATACAGCACCCCAAAGAGGAAAGGAAACAGACATTCACCGTGCACTTTGCTGACTGCAGTCAAATCTGCACATCTGCAAAGTCACTTGCCTGCCCCTGCCCTGTCCAGCCCCTTACCTTTCTCTGCACTGTAAGGGACCAGTGCCACAATGCTTGCACTGTCTTCTGCTTTTCCCATTGCTGCTGCAACAGCTATTGAGGGAAAAAAATGCACAGCAACCAGGTTAGGACTTCACAGACCCAACACCAGGAACAGCAGCCAACACACCAAGCAAGGAGGAAGTGATGGTAGAGTCAGGGCAGAAAAACCCACTCAGTTCACCCAGTCTATGGCAAGGTGTCTCTTGTGCTAGCTGAACCAAAAAAAAAAAAATCCTGAAAATGTTTAAATAAAATTTTCTTGGTCCTTGTACAAATGGAACATGAAGGAGAGGGGAGAATGACTAGCAAGGAGCTAGATGTTTATCCAGGGGAAAATTCCTTACCCGAGTTTTCCAGCAAGAGAAGGATGCAGAGCAAAGTCTATGAGTCATTAGTTCATCTCCTCTTCTCTGCAGCAGCTGCAAGGCAACCAAAACAGTGAGTCACTTGCAGACAAACACCATTTATCTGAGCCAAATGCTTTGGAACAGCTAGCAAACAGCCTTTATCACCTTTCCTTTGCTCTGCTGAGGCCACCTCAATACCCAAGTGCCCTGCAGTGTAACCCCATGTGCAGACATCTATGAGCCCAGCAAGGATTTCGTTTGCAGGAAGCTCAGCTTGTCTTGTTAAAAGTCTGTTACTTCTCTCAGTTTCTTCAGGCAGACACAGCCCTGCTCCTTCCTCCTCAGTACACAAAGCTCTCATGCTCCTCCTCAGCCCAGACCACCATTCCCTTCACCAGGGAACAGAGTTCCTCCACACCTGTAACTTCCCACAGGCTGGTGAGGTTCCTGATCCTTCTCACCTTTTTCCCAAGGCACTGTTGATGATAGTTTTTCCATTTCATCAGGTACTTCTGTAGCAGGTGCTGCTGGTAGTGCTGTGCTGCCCTGTGGTGCTGAGCCCTCAGCATCAGAGACTCCCTCATTAATTCCTTCCAGTGAAGAAACAGCCTCTGTAAATGCACTGTTGGGAGAGATAAATTAACTCATGTATCAAAAGGAGACTATCAAACAGAGTATCAAGTGATCAACTACTCTTCCCAACTGTTTCAGCAATACTTGGACAACACTCAGCATGGACAGTATTCAGTATAGGAAGAAGAACTGTGAACACTACATGTAACAGACAGGCAGCTGTCTGTTACATGACAAGTCTTCTCTGCTGCCACTGACATTCTTTTTAACCTTTAGGAAAGGCCTCTGTGCTTCACAGTGCTCATGTCAAGAATGTACCATGGTACCATGAAAATGCTTGCAGAGTTTCAGGGTCTCTCAGTATGAATTACTAGAGAAAGTTATCAATTACTGCTTCAGTCTATTTGCACTGCCCTCAAAACAGATGTCTGAGGTTCTCAAACTAGTAATGGAAAATTCCCATGAGGAAGGAAGTGTTACCATCCATTATATAGTACAAAGAACAAACAGAGAAACAAAAGTAACACAAGCAGAATTCAGCAATCACTGGAGTCCCAATTCACTCTCCATTCTGTGGGGACACCCTCTGTAAGCCAACAGCCCATCCAGTCACTTCATCTGTACAGATGACACAACACACTGCCCTTGGCTCATTCACAGACAAGGAGGACTTTTGAGAATTCAACATCTCCATCAGCTCACCTAAATCCAAATGTTTTCTGGCCTCCAGCACAGCTGTCACCTTCAGATGGCGGTGACATGCTCGTAGCCAGGCAGTGTCTCTCCACTGCAGCAGCACCTAAGGATACAAGGCAAACAGGAGGTGGGACACAGACTGCAATGGAAAGGGACACAATGCACTCCCCCCATTGCTGGTAACACAACCATTTCCACCTCATTTTTCACTAAAGGCTTAGCAGACAGCAAGGCTTTCCTACAGATTAAATACAGAAGTATTTCAGAGGGACCCCTTGGCGTTTTTCAAGGTGTTCTTCTCTTCCATCCACCCCCTCCCTGCCCCACCTCACCAATACTCCTATGCTATATCATGCTACTAGATTTCCCTTCCTTCTAAGGAATGAGAAAAAGGAAGAGAAAAAGCCATGAGCTCACAGAGACAAGTTTCAGAGACACCTGTAAAAACAAGATGAGGCTCCCACATCGCACACCTCTCTTAGTAATGGCTCTTAGATTTAAGTTTTTGGTCCTAATTACCTGACCCCTGCCTGAACCAGCACCTGTACTGAGACCTTGGCACCTGCTGTACAGATCCTACCTTTGACAGAATTGCTCTCCTGTAGTGCTCATCTGCCTGAGTAGTTGCCTTAAATTCATGTATAAGAGCAAGGGCATTTTGTCTCCATGTACACAGCACCTGTCTGAAGGCAAAAATACACACAAAAGTTAAAACCAAACAAACCCATTATGAATGATTCTCACTTGTTCATTTGGCATTCTCCTACTCACAAGGGAACCAAAACCAGCTGCATCTATAAACTCAGTCATGCAAATCAACTTCTGCCCCTTCAGGTCTCTGCTGAAGAGAAGGCAGTGCAAAACAGAACACTGTCTGAAATCCAGCAGCTTCAGCTGGACCAATCAGGCTCTGCCAGTGACTCAAGCTGTATAGCATTAAAACAAATAAGATAATTAAAACTAAAATAACTACAACCAATGCAATGTGATAATATCTATAATCACTCTCCCCACTGTAATGCAAGAGAGGCTCTGCATCTTCCAGGCTGCTTTAATACCACAACACACAGGGAATGATGCCGTTTGCTGTCTGATGACTCTTGCAGGACTAAACAGAGATTTAAAAAATATTCAACCAAAACAGACAGCAAACAGGAAGAGGCTGATTTTTTTTAACTAGATGACCTGCATGCAAAGAAACAGCAGTGCATGGCGGACTCAACTCCCAGCACCAAACATTCAAAAAGTTGCAAAGGTGGCAGTGAAAGAAGGAAATGAATTTGACTGCAGTGCAGTCACTTCTCTCACACTGCCTAGGAAGAGGCTCACCGCAGCAGCAGCAGAGTGTGCTGCTTCTCCTTCTCAGCCACTTGATACAGAATGCACTGTATGTTTTGTTGGTAAATCTGAAAAAAAAAAAGTATTGAGAGTTAAATTTACTTCAACTGTTAACACCTCTGAGGAGAGGAAACATCTAGAAACTCTTACTAGCACCTATCTCTTACTAGCTCATAAGTAGCACTGGCAGTAAAGTATGGGGGAAAAAAATACAGCCACTGAAATCAAATGCTGCTTTGCTGTGTAAATCTGACACTACACAATAGTTAATACTAGCTGTGATAGACCATTCACCAGTGCTACAAAAGAAGTTGTTCTGCTCCAAAAGGCAATGCTAGAGCTCATACAGCCCCACATACAAGAGCCTCCATTCTACCTTGCACATGTGGTGTGTACATGCCTCCAGTGAAGCAGAGTGGGAGCTCTTCAGCTCTCACTGAAACACTACAGCACACTCAGACAGGCTGTTCTTCCATCCTACCTTCCAAGCTGACAAGGTCTTGCCCAGCAACACATGTCGGTAGTGCAGGTCTGCTTGCACCAATTTCCTCCATTTCTCACGCTGATGTCCCACGTACTAGAAAGAGGAAATGGAAAAAAACCCAAGAGATAGGTACACATGAAGGAGGGAAAACAAGTAATGGCAGAGAGAGGAGGCAAAAAGACCATTTCCAGTCTCTGGAGAAACATCAACCCTTCACCTTGCTGTAACAGCTTTTCACTCAATTTGGTGCTGCACTCTGCTATGTCCCTGAAAGGCCTAGTTGAGGTGGGTTTTTTTCCTGCCCTTTGTAGGAATCCTCTTGAAGACTGATGTAAACCACTCAAGTTAACAGGTCTGCACCAACATAGCAACTCCAACCATAAAACTTCTCACAGACTCCCAAGACATGCTGCAAGGCACAGCTGGTAGCTCACATGGTAAAGAAAAGGCCTACCATGAAAGTACTCTGTGACAATGTTTGCAACAACCTGTAACACAAATACAGGCCACACACAAAGGCCTGGCGGCAAACTTCTAATTTAAGTTTTGAGAAGGACACACCCAGTACTGAGCAGGGACAATTTCATCACACTAACTCTGATTATATTCCCAGGTATATCTAAACCATATTCCTATTTTCACCATACCTAGATACATGAACAAAAAGAATTCTCTCTCTTCACTACACAGTTCCTGTTCCACCCACACCAAACTGGTTTTATCCACATGAAAAGGGAGCTTAGGAATGACTAGTGTTTAAAATAAACAATTTAACTTCTAGCCATACGGGTACAAGCAACTCAAACGTAACAGATGGGGAAGAGCATGAAGTCTTTCTGTTAACTCTCTCACCTCTCTCCATTTGTTCCAAGTCTGCTGCAGACCCTTTGAATAGTAAAATCTTAAAGCTTCTGTCTCCTTGAGCCTCCTATAAGAAAAATTATTATTTGTCCTACAATGCATGTTACTGGACACTTCTAGCACAGACTCGAGTCCACATGTGTTATTTTCAGCAATACATTTACTGAAAGACCACTTAGTAGACTCCAAAGCACAAAAAAGGAGTGAGCACCACTGCGAATTAAATGCTGTTTGTGCAAAGTAGGCTACCACAGGGCCAATCCAAATCATTCTCTGAAAAGAATTCTTACTCTGTTTCTCTCTCCCGAGCCTTCTGTTTCCACAGAGAGAAGGCCTTTAGCAGCAGGTGGTCACTGTAGTGGTGTGCTGCACGAACCAAGCCCTCCCGCTCCTCCAAACGCGCGGCTGCTCTGCTGCGCCAGCAGCCCCAGAAGCAGCGCAAGAGCTGCCGGTGGAAATGAAGGACAGCCTGAAATGGACACAAGGTGGCAATGAATGCACAGCACAGGCAGCTACAAACAACGGGAAACAACTCCTGAAAGAGGACATGCCTACAGCTGTCCCGTGTTTGTTTTTCTGAGGTTGAACAGCAATGGACACACCACCCAAGCCCCTTGGCGGTGAGTTATGTAACGTGCTCTGCAAGCACCTGTGTGCCTGTGGACAGAGGAGCTGTTACCAAAAACCAGGAGGCCAAGGAGAGGAAAAACACAAGCTGATAAATAGCATGTGAAGGACTCCTAAGAACTGGTAAGTTCCAGAAGCCAATCCTGTTGAATGTACAAGAAGTGATAATCTCCCACCACCAAGGGTGAGCCATATCTGCACCAAGACACCCACACGTGCTCCTGTCAATTTGGAGTTGTGTAAGACATCCCATAAAGGCCACAGTGGCTGCTACATGTAAAGACTCCAGAACAATATATATATACACACACACACACTCCCCTTAGAAAAGGAAGGGCCCTCTAAAGAACTTTATGGACACCTACCTAGAAGCAGCTAATTTTGCAGTACAACCCTGCACTTCTTAAATAGGTTGGGGTTGGCCATTTAGTATTATTATTATTTCAACAAAGTAACTATGAGACAGTGTGAGAGAGAGAGCACACACATTTACAGGGTGAGGGAATAAATGAATGAACTTTGTGAATGGCAATCCTTTACTAATAGCTTGATTATATTATTAACAAACTGCTTAACTTAAAAAAAGGTAATCAGTAAATATTGGTTGTAATCTCTTTCCCTTGACTTGGTCCCTCACCAGGGAAAAGGGAATTTGCAACAACAAAGTCCATCTCATGCTAACTCGTATTTACAGACAGGGACTGCAAAATCATCCCCTGTATTTCCTAAGGAAGGTGCAAGAACTCCATTTACCCTCTGCTCTCCCATTCGATATTCGTGCAGCTTGCAGGCCTTCAGCAGCCATTTGTCAAACATCTGCCTCATCAACACCCTCCTGGCAAGAAAAAGGGAAAATGTCAGCACAGGAGAAATACTAGCCAGAAAGCATATTGATCTTATGAATGTCAGCTGACTAAATAAACCTCAGAGCTAGGCTTAACCAATCTCCCTCTTACATCCCACAGAGAAGCAGGAGATGTAAATTGTTCATGACTCACAGAAAATGTCAGAGCAATTGCCATCAAGTCGTGCCCCCAAAGGTATTACCATACTTAAGAAGAGCATCAAAGGCCCACAGATTCCACATTTGTACAAGTTGGTATTAATATTTCTCTGCATACCTATAACGGGCATGAGCCACTGATGTTAAGGCCTGCTGCTGCTCTTCCTCCTTCTCTTCCAAACGGGACTTCCAGTGGTTCCAGTACTTCTGCAGCACCTGAAATAAAACAAGACACCCCCCCAAAAGATATCAAGTGAGGAAGGAGAAAAATGCAAAGAAACAAATTATTAAAGTCCTAATGAAACTGCATACTGCAATGGTTGCCTGCTGCACTGCTTCATATACCAAACTTCATAACCTCCTACAAGTTTTTCTGGTAAAAGGAAAAACACACCATAAATACAGGGAAACAAAAACCTAAACTATCTAAGAGTGGCAGCTGATCACACAGATTTTCTGTGGCTGTTAATATTTAAGAACAAAGGCACTGCTGTAATAAAAAAAGTGCTTTGTAGGTGACAGTGCAAGCCAGTAGGATAGCTCAAAACAAACTGACACAAGAACCAAAGTCAAGCTCACTGTAACTCGATGCTGACGGGATGACAGGTTTGCTCTCATTTGCTGAAGGCGAGTGTCCAGGACATTCTGCTGAAAACCCTTAAGGCCAAGTTCCTGTAGCAACAAGAAATAAACATAACTTTCATTTGTAATCCAAGTCAGGCAATTAAGAACTGATCTACAATCCTACAATCCCTTGAGTGGGGGCAGAACATGGTAAACAGCATTACTAGAGCATCCTACTTCAAATCAATAATCATCCTGCTCTTTTAATCACTGTTTGCACTTCATGATCCAAACCAGTTTATTGGTATTCTTTTAATGACCAGTACTGATCCAACCTTGAAAATAGTTCAGTTCCAAAAAGCTGGAGGCTTGCTTGTGCCCACCTTTCAGAAAGCCTTCAGTGATTTTTTTTTCTTTTAAAAAAAACCCTAAAACCTAAGCAAAACCCCAAAACACGCAACTATTTGCACATGCAGCAAGCTGTGTTTGGTCTCATGTGAAAAGCAGCATGCACACATTATTGCAGAGAAGAAAAAAAAAAAATCATTCTTGTAGCAAACAGCCTAAGAAAAAAATAAAAATCAAGGGGAAAAGGCAATCTCATGGTGGAATAGTCAGGGGGCAGGTAGCCCAACATCCTCAAGATGAATCTACCTCAGCAGTTTCCCAACTGGCAGAATACCTGTTCTGGAGATCAGCACAGTTTCCCCATTTGGATTCACCTGGCAGATTCCAGAATAGTTTTAATTTAGAAGCCTGGTGTATCTCCCAGGTAACACCCATACACCACTGTCAGTGCTACAAGGACATTCCACAGCCTCTCCCACCTGGCACATAACAGAGTGCTCTTACCAACAGGTGACACTTGTAGTGCTTTTCAGCCAGCTCATACTGCTGAGCCTCTTCCACACACAGAACAACATCTGTCACTGAGTTAAAGTAGCTTTTACACAGAAACAACCTTCTCCCACAAAGGGACACTACATCTCCATTTAAAGTTCCTTCAGTGTTTGAATGTCCAGCACTGTTATCTGCAGAAGTTTTGACTACAGTCAAAATTTTAGATTTTGTTGGCTTATCACATTACGTTTGATTCACTCTTAAGTTACAACCATCAATTACCTTCTGCAGGCTCTAACACACTTATACAGCAGCCAATATACTGTAATTACAACAGTTTAATGAATTGGTAGTGTGGCATTACATACACCTCTCTAATGACAACATGCTTGCTGTCACTCGTTACTGCACAGCATTCCTGCTTCTTAACTGGATCTTCCCCCTAAGGGAATGCTTCCAACTTGTCTTTGCTAGGGACTAAAGACAGATTGGATACAATGCTTCCAGCGTGCAAAGACTCTCCATAAGGCAATCCTTGCAGCTTGTTTCTCCAGGTTCCTTTGGTGAGCATGCAGTGTTCTCCTGCACTCCCATGACAGCTGCCAATCAGAGAAGCACCTCCGGAGCGTCCTGCTTCGGTGAAACTCTCGGGCCAGCTCTGGAGGGCAAACACAAGACACTCAGGGCTTGTTCTGTCCTAGGCTCACTCGTATCAGGTGAGATCCTGGCATCTGAGCCACTGGTTCACAAGTGACACGAGCTCTAATACTGGAAAGTGCTTACAAGAATTCATATTAACGCTCAGCTACAGATCATCTTCTTCCTATTGATCACAAAGGCAGTTTTAAAGCAGTAACCTACTGTACTGTCTTAAGAGAGGGAAGTTAGGACACTGCATTACTTGTTCAACATACTCAAGCTTGCTTACATTTCAGCTTACTCCTATTACAGGTTCCTACATCTCCAAGCTAGGTTTGTTTCCACTGCCACCAATCAAAAAGCAATTCAACATATATCTGAACTCATTCCCATTCCAGGGAAGAAACAAAAGAACTGGTGTAATAATCTTTATCATCCTACTGGAGTTGTGATTTGACTGATAATCAAGAAAATCCACAGACTGACTGATCAAAGTCTTGAATACATCCTTCTCACAGATATCTCAGTCAAATGCAATAGATAATATCCAAGTTACCATCAAGGGAATTGAAAAGCATTTTCTTTGAAATCCCATGGAAAGCAGGATCTTTCTGACAATGCAGCATATGAGCTGAGCCAGCCAGGCCTGTCACAGTGTACAGCCCAAGCTACATCTCATGACCTGATGGGCAGAGACATTCCAGTGTCTCCTAGACCAGAAAAAACCATCACTGTGCCCTCAGGAAAGGGCTGAGCCCTGTTCTGTCCTAACTCACCATTTTCACTCACCATTCTGGCGTTTCTTTACCCTGTGGAGGTTCAGGTATCCCAGCCATGCTCCCACACATCTCCTCAATTCCCAGTGCTGATGGTGAGTTACTGCCCTGGTGTCCTTCTGCTTCTCATTCTGGGTGTATAAATACAGCTCTTGCCACTGCAACCAAGCCTGAAGGAACAATTAAGGGGCAAGGACAGTAAGGGGAAAAAACAGACAAGATTAGGGAAGCAGAACAAAGAGGAGAGGGAGAACACACATGCAATAAGAAATTCCATGTAAGTTCTAAAGATGAAAGCCATAATCAATGAGATTCCCCCAAAAAAGGAGAACAAAACCCAACAAAACCCAAACAAACACCAAAGGAACGTCAACATAGAAAAGGTCAAAGATGTTTTCACTTTTTTAAATACTTTCACACTTTTTCCCATTAAAAAGACCAATATAATACTTTTCTTTTGTCAATAGGCTTTCTTTCAGAGTATTTTCATATAAAATGGAATCACATCATGAGATACTGTAAGACTTCCCAAGTCACAGGTTTCTTTCCTTAGCAGAATACTGCCCTAAAAAAGGCCATGTTGCATCTTACAGCACAGGTCAAATTAAATATCACCCCCTTTTTTTTAAATGAAATGGACAAAAAGCCACCGTTTCAGTGAAAGAAAGAAAGAAACCCATGCTGTTTTCACTTCAGCTAAGATCAACCACCTGGACAACACTCTCAGTCATCTGATTTAGTTTTAAGTAGTCCTGCAAGAAGAAGGAAGTTGGACTTCCTTCAAGAGGCACCTTGAACTCTGACAGGTTTGGTGCTGTGACCATTTCCCTGGGGAGTCTGTTCCAGGGACTGGCCACTCTCTCAGGAAGATCCTTTTCCTAATGTCCAATCTGAACTTGCTCTGACACAGCTTTGTTCCATTTCCCGTGTCCTGATATGATATTCCATCATAAGTACTGCAATTTGCAAAGTAAATGAGTACAAGGCCTAATTTTTATTCATCTGCAACATTTTCACATGTGAGCAACTTAAGCATTAGAAATGGCAGTAGCTGAAGTTCCTGAGACTTACTCGAAATTGCAGGCTCTGGGCCCAGTGCTGCAGAGCCAAAATATTCATTTTATGTCTAGAGCATTTCTGGTACTGTTGTTTCCTCCACACTGCCCAGGAAATGCTGCCAAAACAATGTTACAGACAAGTTCAAACACAGGTACCACAATTTGGTGCAAGAAATCACTTCCATCTCACTGGAAAAAGGGACAAACAACAATCTTTTCAAAGAACCACCAAATGGTTTGGGTTGGAAGGGACCTTAAAGATCATCTTGTTCCAACCCCCTGCCATGGGCAGAGACACTTTACCCTATCCCACATTGTTCCAAGTCCCATCCAACCTCCCCTTGAACACTTCCAGGGATGAGGCATCAACATAATCCTTGAGAAATCTCTGGGTTTCGGGCCTCACCAGCCTCAGAGCAAAGAATTTCTTCCTAATTGTCAATCTAAATTTACCCCCTTTCAACTTAAAGCCATTCCCCCTTGTCCTCTCACTTGCATGCCTTTGCAAAAGTCACTCTCCAGCCCTCTTGTAGGCTCCCATCAGGTATTGGCTGCCATGTCTCTTAAATTCACAGTCTGTGGGTGTGCCAGAAGAACTCAGACATCCCAGAAAGCAAAAGAATTCTTAAAAGAAATATAAACACCTAACAAAGTCATTGCAGGAAAAGATAACACAGACAAAAGCCACAGCCTTATGGGGAGTGCCTCTCTGCCTGTTTGTATTCCATCCTTACCGCAAACAGCTTCTTTCCCTGAATGCCAGTGCCACAGACTGCATCCCATGTTTTGTCCTTTGAACACCAACATACTGCAGCCAGTGCTGCCAGGTCCTGAGCAGAGCTTGCTTCCTTGCTGTGCACGACAAAAAACATCTTAAGTTCACGCAGGAATCTGGCACATCTCAAGCGCCCCATCACAGCTCGCCCTCGACCTGCAGGGACACCTTGTGGAAAGGCCCGAAATGACAGCGAGCCTCCCTCTGGTGTCACAGCCAGAAGTCTCAGAACCGCTGACAGCCTGTTCACAGCAGCGTGAGTTATCAAACAATGGCCCATAACCCCTTTGTCTTCAGGGCTTACAGGGGAAATAACTGTAGGACAATAGCCAGCGTAACGACTGCACTGGGGAAGAATTAGAGGATTTTCTTTGGTTTGTTAAAAAAAAAAAAAAGTTCATCAGGTTCATCAGTTGCTTTTCAAGAGTTACTCTCTACTACAAGCACAGAAATCAACCAGAAACAGGTCAACATTATTTAGCAGACTGGTCATGCAGCTAAAAACAGAAGTGGTGTCACAAATTCCAGTTCACCACTTACTGCAGCACACTGCATATTC
Organism: Hylia prasina; assembly: GCA_013397195.1. Taxonomy (NCBI): domain Eukaryota; kingdom Metazoa; phylum Chordata; class Aves; order Passeriformes; family Sylviidae; genus Hylia; species Hylia prasina. The sequence continues at coordinate 302,521 of VYXD01014084.1, read as the reverse complement.
TCCTCACAGCAGGCTGGCTTGTCAGAACTGACACTATTAAAGTAGAGTTATTAGAAAAAAAGCTGACATTGATTCTATGCCACTTCACACTTACACATAAAAAACACAGAATTTTATTTTTTAGGATTTCCTTGTGAATCAAGCATTAACCTACCTAGAAACAGGTGACCTTTTTCTATTTTTGACCAAGTAACGTACAGCTTCTGCTGTAAATTCTCTTGCCTTACTCAGTAAGAAAGTCTGAATAGCCTGTCAGTTTGTGTTCAAAGGTGCCAGTCTCTGAGACATTCTGAGGCTACATTCATGTGCAAAGAGAGCAGTGAACTTATTTTGCAAAACAGCAGTGAACAAAATCTCAGTATCACCTTTAAACAAGGGTTAACCTCCCTTCAGCAAAAGACATGCCCTGAACCCAAGACAGTTGCTACCAGTACAGACAGCTCCAAGTCAAATCCTTTGCAGAGCAAAGAACCTACACAATAAGATAAAGTGCACTTCAAAAGTTTGGGCTTTTTTCTATTGCAAGACACAAGCTGGAAGAACAGTCAATAGACAAAAAATAAGTGCAGTTAAAAGCGCATGGAATTACTATCTAGTGTCTACAGCAACGGTTGGTAGAGAATTCCAGTAAAACATTTGATCAAAAAACATCTACTTGAAAACATATTGTGATTAAGTAAAAAACAAACAAGCAGAAAAACCAACCAAAACCCAAGCCACCCCCTCTAAAACAAACAGTGCTATCCAGAGCAGATGGAGAGGCCCTTAAGCTTATTCATTGGCATCCCTAAATAACTCTGTAGCTACAACCCTATAACAGAACCCCCCTGCCATCTGCTCCTGCAAGCACTGCACTGCCATGGGGTGGGGGATCTCAGGGTGCAAACAGGCACAGGGGACACAGACTCTGCTAAATAATTCCTCTGGAAATTCCCATCTCAGTATGTCCCCAAATACTGGTAATTACCATCACTCCACTTACCATGAGACTCTGCAACACAATACTTGTTCCTCTTTCCTTGCTGTTGGCATACATAGGCTCTCCAAGCCTTGAATATCAAATTAAGGAGTAAATGCCTGAAAAATGAAAGAAGTGACATTCAGTAGAATATAAATATAAGCAATGGAAACATTGCTCTTGGCCCAGATGTATCATGGATGTAACTGGCTCGCTGGTATTAAAAACTCCTGCAGAGAATTTCTCATGCACTTCCCCAATGGGAAGTCATTTCACCAACCTGTAATGGTTGTCTGCCCTGAGGCTGAGCTTCTTTGCTCTGCAAACTGTCCACTGCTCCTTCCACTCTCCAAAAGTTTTTTGAAGAATCTTCTGATCATAAAAGCATCTAAACAGTTGAAAGATTTGGACAAGAGAAACATCATACAGGTTTCCAGTGACCACAAATCAGTTTTAATGAAGACTACACCACCTCTTCTCCAGGCTTGCCTAATTAGCCTAACAACATCTAATTGCATTTAAAACCACTACTCTACTGTGACACTTTATTCCAAGAATCCATGAAGCAATTACCTTACTGACTGTAAATACTTCACATAAAGACAAGGAATAAAAGATGTTGTTAACTTGTCAAACACCAGAGTACCAGTTGACTTGACACCTATTCACATCTTTTATCCTCAGTTCTGTGTTTTCTAACAACCAGAACAGCAGACAACAATACATCTATTTTCCTTACTAATTTTGTTCTTTGCTACTTTATATATATATATAAATGCAAATGCAGATTTTCTAATGCTTTGATGTTTTTATCATGTAGTAACAGCAGATTTAGGCCCAGAATACCCAGAGTTCTCTCAGTAAAACATACCAATCCTCTCACAAGTTGCAATTCACAGCCACCTACCCCAAGCCAAACTGCTAAATCATTCCAAGCACTCATGCATAAAAGGAAAAAAGAAAAAAGAAATGAGCTATATATATATATTTTTTTTTTTAATTTGGTGCATTAACAGTATTGCACATGCATTAACAGGTATTACAAATGAAATCTACAGAGAACTGGGGACTTTTGAAAGGCAATTCATTATTGCTTGTGCTCCCTGCTGGTTTTCATAAAATCTATTTCCCCTGAAAAATAAATTCATCATTGTGCTGAATTGATAGACAGGCAAAGTAGTGCCAATTCAGGAGATCAAGAGGAACAGTGAGGTTCACAGGACAGCTTCCATCTACCAACAAAGGCAGGAACTGAATACTTTTGATACAGAAAAATGAATTACTAAGGACCTGATATTATTCTAAATACAAACCTTCCCACTGGGAACTGCTTCAGTTCCCAAGGGTGTGGTCAAGCAAGAATGAACATGCAAATTAATGCAAATCAAATGAATATCAAAGCATGGGGTTTCAGTAGCTCACAGAACACTGACAGCAGAAATTAATTATCTGCCACAGGTATTTCCAAGTCAGACAGATACCAAACATATACAGATATACATCAAGAAAAACAGTGCAAACAGTAATATTAACTGAATTGCACATTAAGAGTTGGACTCAATGATCCATGGGGGTCCTTCCCAACTCAGAATAGTCTGTGAAATCTCTATCATCACAACTTTGGGAAATAGTAAAATTTAAAGTAGGTATCCCAATCATATCCCCTCATTTATATGCACATACCATTCAACTTTATCAAAACACAATTCCTATGAATTTGGTTAATAAAAATGTAACCACGATTATTAAAAACAAACAAAAAGCAAGAGCAAGAAAGGTACCCAAGAAAAACCTTCAAGTCATCTTAAAATACATTCAAGGCAGCAGTACTGTCTTAGCCCAATGGTTCACCACTAAGCCATAAAAAAACAAAACCCAAAACAAAACAAAGAAACCAACCAAAAACCCACCCCACCCCTCAAAAAAACCCCCAAACCAAAAAAACCCCCACCCACTTCTGAGTTCTGTAATTTTATTTACCTGGCTTTGGAAGGGAGGACTTGTCCAAATGTTATTTTTGCCCACAGATAGAAAAACTTCCTTGTTAGATATCTGGAATACAGGGAAAGGTTAGTTGCCTTTGTACTCCTCTGCAAATTCCCAGACAGTGGTGAAAGCAGGAATTTTTATTCTAGTTTCAACAATAAAATTAAGGGTCTAGTTTTCAGAGATCAATGCATATCTGAACTATTTAGACTCTGAAATTAGTACCTATAACAGAGCAATTCATAAAGCATAAGGAGGCCCAAGCATCATTGTAAAACTTGAACTAGGATGTACTTCTTTAAGAAAGCTGGGTAGCCAAGTGCCTTCCAAGCAGCCCCTGGCACCCAGTGACACTCCCGAGCAGGGGGCCCTTTCTGAGCTTTCAGGGAGGTAATATCACTGTTTCCCCCAAGTCAACCAGCTGAGTCCAGAATACCTGAGACTATCTAATATCTGGCCCTTCCTGAAGCCACCAGATCTTCCTTCTTCCCACCTCCCCTCAGCAGTTCCACATCCCCATGGGTTTCTCCCAACACCAGCTCAGCTCACTAATGCCTTCCTGTACCACTATCACCCTTCCCCTCTTTTTGTAATGGATTTCAGAGTTAATTGGCACACGAGGGCCCCAATAAGGACCAAAGGCTTCACAAGGTAATTAGTTAAAGCACACTGCCAGGAAGGGGGGCCGCCCTCTTTCAGCAGGTCTGAGCTGCTCCATCTGCTCAACAAGTGATGGGCTTTTAATTGCTACACAATTACATCCCACCTTTGTGTGTGTTCTTTCAACAAACAAAAGAAACAACTAAAAAACACTAGAGGAGGGCATGAATAAATTATATCTAGCAGTGCATCAAAGAATATTGTTAAATAGCCAGTTTTAAATTTGCTTTTGAAAATAAAAAAATATGTGCAATCTGTCCATCCTCATCCTCAAGTTACCACAGTTCTGAAGGCATCTTCAGAGCTGCCTGTCGTGGCCATGAACTAAAACTTCTGCTGTAACTTGGACTAGTACTACTAAACCCAGACAGTTCTTGCTCAATTCAGTGAAAAATGTGTTTTGTACTTATCACCTGCTTTGTAATTTTTTAAACATTCTTCTTTGACTCTGGGTACACCCATCTTGACCTGGCTTGTCATGACATCTCATCTGAAATTCATGTGTTCCAGACTGGGGAACAACAGATTGTCCAGCTGCATGAACTTGATGCTCAGGTGGTTGCTGGATTTCATGCATCATCAGGGATTTTGAACTTAAAAGGAAAGGAAAAATATTTTGTGGAAAACTGTATTACCTGCAAAGAAGTGACACTATTTCAATAGCTTGGTCTGTAACAAAGGTATCAATCAAATACAGAACACTACGAAATGCTAAAACATTTATTGTTTCTTTATCAGGTGTTTTTCAGTATTTGGAATTTTAAACTTTCCCCAACACAACCAGGAAGATACATTTCAGTGCAATCATATCACAGACAACTCTTTTCTCCTCTAACGTTGAAATGAAAAATCACTCATATGTATTTGTGTGTGCACAGAGGGTGCCTTGACAGAGAAGCTTGGACGGTGGTTTTCTGCCTTTTAGTTTCAAACATATCAAGGTATTCTGTCTACTGCTGATAAATTCTCTTAAGCACTGAAGTGAACTGAAGTGAGAACTTGCCATTTTAACACAAAATGCTCTTGTACATGCTCTTTCCTAGTTTTGTTCATATTTTAAGTGTTTCTCCTTTAAAAAAAAAACCCTGAAAATCTCTTCCCGTTTTTACAGTCATCATTAAAAAACAAAACTAGACATATTTTTCCATCATACAGTTTACTTTCATGTGTAGTTCTAATCTGAAAAATAACAAGCGTGTTTTTATGAATTCTAAATATTTTTTCTTGGTACTTTTCTGAAAATAAGGTTAGAAAAAAAAACCCTGTGCAGATAAAACTTGCTGCACCGGTTCCATTGAAGCTTCTTTCCCAAAACAAATGCTGCCACCACCCTGAAAATTTGCACATTAGAACCACAAACACATTCTTGAGCTCCAGAAGAGGCGACAGAAGAGGATAATCTGAGATCTCACTCTAATAATCTCCTGAACTGAGCTAGGGAAAACACGGCTGCAGCCAGAAAAAAATAGTTTTCACAAAGTGACTGGAACAATGCAAGTTTCAAAAGTCCAGCTGAATAACCACTATTAACAACAAATCACTGGGAGGAAATACAGTATTTTTGGCTTGTTCCTGCAAAGAATTAAAAAAAAAAAAAAAAGGTTAATGGACGAGAACAAGACCTGTATTTTGTACGAAAAATTCTTTTTCTATAAAACATTATCTGAATGTTTTCTGAAAGAGGTAGGCCCTGTCCAGCAGACAAAAGAATTCTGTTCACATCAAGATGTGCAGTTAAGGTAACTCCATGCACTTTTGTAGAGGAGTTTCAGGCACTTTAAAATTGATGCAACACACCTATTAGGCCCAACTCCCTTTGAAACTCTTTCATCTGCCCCAAAGGCAAACCTGCTCTGACCATACGCAATGCCAACCTTACACAAAGGAGTTGAAAAAAATCAAACTTGGGTAAAACATGCAGAAGTTTTGTATTAAACGCTAAGGTGTGTGAATATCTAACGATTTTCCAACATATGTACTTTTAAACAGATTACTTTTCTAGTTGAAACATTGTTATGTGCTGCACCTATTTAATGGTGACAGCCTACATCCCCCAAAATTTATGGCAAGTAACCATGAAAAGTAAGAGTCAAAGGATCATTTCTCCCTTGTAAAGTTAGAAAATGAAAGCATGGGAAGACTAAGAGAACTAACATGGAGTAAATCTGTGGCTGGGCCAACAACTGTGTCCAAGTACCTTATGTTCCTGTCTAATAGCTCAAGAACATCAGTTTTATATATCAATGTTATGATAATGTAAACCCACATCAAGTTGTGTTTCATGATCAGATTGGGGGTGGGGTGTTGGTTGTTTTTTGCTTTGCTTTTATGAAGAACATTTTCTGGTTAACAAAGCTCCATAGAGACTAATAAGCCCTTCTGTGAGAATAACTCAACTTTCTTCTGTCCCATGGAAATCCTAAGATGTCATGAATATAAAATAAATTATATCTGAGGTCTTTAATATAGTAGCTTCTTACTATTGCTGACCTGCTCCTGAATTTCTCCATTTCACTGTAGTTCCAAGCCTGCAGTACCAATGCACTCTCTGCTCTGCAATGTTGTTTATTAACTTTGGACAAAGCATAAACTGGTGCCTGTTACTTGTGATGAATCCATCACATGGATCGATGCTAAATGCAGTCTGTATCATAAAAATGCCATGACTTCCACTCAGACGACCTGCACTCAAACAGCATAATGCAATTCCAGATGTTTAACATGAAAAACATCTGTGTGTCTCAGCAAAACTGTGCTGGCTTAATCTAATGGTAATAAAGTTATAAACATTTGAATCCTAACGCAGCAATTCTGCCCACCTAAACAAAAACAGAAAGGTGCAGGGAAAAGAAAACTATTCCAAGTTACGTGCCCCTACTTAAAAATAAGTTAATAACCAAGGGTGACCCTATCAGCAGCTGTTTCCTTTTCACCCCTTTTTTTTAATACTATGTTCTTCCCCTTCACAAGCACTTAGAAATGAAGAAGACAGTGAGTTCCACCTAGCTCCAGTGAGAACCCTGTGACTTCCAAAAGTCCCAGGAAGAGTGACTCTGTGAAAGCAGCTGGAATTATGGCCAGGCATCTCCTTCCAAGCGTGAGATCCAAAGGGGATTTCTCTATAAGCATTGCTTAGGGTGTGATAGGGGAAAAACAAAACAAAACAAAACAAAACACCAAAACCAAAAACAACAACAAAAACACAAACCACAAAACGAAACCAACAAAACTAAAAAAAAAAAAAAAATCCAAACAAAAAACCCCAA
>VYXD01014084.1:267225-293633 GCA_013397195.1 Hylia prasina | reverse complement strand
CGGCTCGGACCCTCGTGCGAGAGCCGCCTGGCTGGGCCGGGGGAGGGGGCAGGGTTGGCAGGGGACAGGCGCTTTTGGGGAACGCGGCTCTACTTTGCTGTACCCAAGTGCTAAACTGACTCAGGCTGGACAGAAAATGCACCCTCTAGAAAGGTACGTCTTGAAATCTGACGGGTTGGTTTTGTTTTAATTAGCTCCGCGGTCAAAGGCTTTGAAGTAACCATGGATAAAAGAGGAGGTGCAACAGAAACTGAAAATGGCGATGCTTTTCTGGAGCTGAACAGAATTACGACTAAATACCCACATCGTTACACAAAGGTCAGCTCACTCTCCTTTGGTCTCTGAGTTGTGCGTGGAACTTTCGGTCGCAGGAGTAGAGTGGGAGGTGGAGGCTCCTGTGAGAAGGAATCAGTGAGGTGAAAGCTGAAAAGCCTTTGCTTGGATTAGGATTTGCAAGGTGGTATCAAATGAGCAGCTTGTTAAATGTGATGCTGTTGTGCAATCTTGTCCTCGATATGCTTTTATTTCCCACCACCTTACTTTAATATCTGAGCACCCCACAGCGTGTGCTGAGAGATTATTGTAGAGGCTGAAGTATGTTGTTCTACCAGCTTTCTCAAGCACTCCGTAGTTCTGCTTTCAGCAATGCTCTTTAAAGACGTTGTCCAAAATGTTTCCTTGCAGTAGGTGCCATTTCCTAGGAAGGTATAGGACACTAGATCTTATCAGGACTTCTCATATGTTTACTGGATGGCTTTTGTAACTGTAAAGTGCTCATATTTGATTGCTGGAAGCTTAAACAGTTGTGACTCCAATCAATATTTAGTGTTAAAACATTAATACAGGTGCTTTTGTTCAACTGTGATGCCTAAATATATGTATGAGTGGAAGAAGAGCCAAATAACTTGAAAATGAAAAAGAAAGATTGTCCCAGTACTCAGTGAGTTTGATATACTGTGGGGTTTAGGATCCAAATTTTGTTTGGGGTTTTGGTACCACTACTGAAAAATGCCTCTGGAAAGAGTCTGTAATGGTGGTTGATTTTCCCATGGCTCCAAGCTGTGGGAACAGGTGGTCATCACTTTGTCAAAAGCTGTTAAGATGCTTTGCAGCAAATGGCCTGAAATGTGGAACAGAGTGAGATAGTTTACTGTTTCTGACTATGTTATCTTTCTTGAGGAATTTGGAGCTGTTGGCTTTTTAGTAGGTTGTTTCTTAAAGAAAAAAAATTATCATTGTGGCTCTGTTCTGTTGAGATAGTAGAGCTCTGGCTTATTTTAAGTAGACATCAACAATAAACCATGTACTTCAGAACTGGCTAAACTTCTTTGGAATAGTGCAGCTTTCTAAATCTCTCTAACTTTTTAGAGATGTGCTGTTAACTTTTGAGGATGCAACGTGTGCTGTTATCGAGACCTAGTTAGTCAGTTAACTGCTAAGTGAAAGAGAGGAGCTGTTTTTGAAGCTCCCTTGCTGAAAATGTGGCCTCTATTCTCTTCTAGTCTTGCCTAACTCTTCTTGTGTGGTAACTGAATGCAGCTTCAATTTCTGCTCTGCTTTTTAGGGCATTGTTCAGCCCATGCTGCTTGTGGCTGTTCACTGAAACCCATGCATTTGTAGCTTCAGTTTTGCTAGTTCAGTACCTATGGTTTCTGACCAGGATAAAGTTGCAGAACTAGTGTCAGAAGGTGCCTAGTCTTGTTTATCAGTTGGTTTCCAAGGAGTCTAAATCAGGAAATACCAGAAGTCAGTCTGTGTTAAAATGCTTTGCATCGTATGGTTTCTCTACATGTTACAGCTCAGATATTTTGAGGTGATGAGGTGATCAACACTGTAGGGTATTTTCATGTGTTCCAGTTTTCTACTAATTAGGAGTTGAGGGAACACTGTTTTGGGGTATGTGCTGCTGATTTGGAAAGGGGAGTGATTTCCTTTAGTGGTTTATATTCACTTACTACCACTAGGAAAACATCTGGCTCATACTATGAGTAGTTCTAGGCTGTTTGCTTAAAACTCTTTGATAACAGCTAATCACACTTTTCCCCCCCAGCCTGCTTAGAATGTGTGTGAATTAAACATAAAACCCCACACATGGAAGTGCCAGCATTTATCTCCTCTGTTACAGGAGTGCTGTACAGTTTAAGCTGTGTCTTTTCTAGTTCTTAGGAATCTGTTCCTCCAAGGGTGCACAGCTAATGAATGAAAGGCAAGAAACAATTCAAATTTTCCTCACTTGTGTGGAAGAATTGTGATAGGATGGGAATGAGAGCCTGTAGACTCCCTCTCGTGGCCAGCAAAACAACCCATTCCCAATCTGGTGATGGGCAGGGCTGTTAATACTTGCAGTATCTGCATCAGGCTCTGACAGTATTACAGCACTGATGTTCCTCACAGATTGAGGTTTATTTTGAGAAGCTGTGGGCAGGGAGGCCAGGCTCCCTTTAATGGAGCTCTTTTTACTGAGGTCTAATACAGGGTGATGTTTGGGGTGGGGATGGATGGATGTTAAGGTTTTGTCTGGCTACCCAACTGCCATCTAGAACAAGTGTCAAACTCACAAAGTTAATGAACTGATTTTAATCACGTGGGAAAAAATGATGTAACAGTTCTGAAGGATATTGTATTTTTAAGGGGGAAGGGGTAAGGAGATTTCTTTGTTTGGCTAATGTGTGGTGTCTGCTGTTAGGATTTCTTTATCCTTCCAGCTGCCCACTGATCTGTGCACAGTTCTGAATCAATTCAATACAGTTGGGAGTGAGGCAGGTTGAATAAAGGGGATCTTGGGATAATGAGTAAGTGTAACTAGAAATGTGCATCTTAACTGCAGCAGAGCTAATGTTGCTTTAAAGCACTGATGGTGACACCATTAATAATGCCTGCTGAAGGTAGCAAACTGCAGTGAGACTGCACTGGTTGCCAGTCAAGTGACTGACTGCTCAGGATGTGCAGTGGTAAACTGAGGGCTGTTCAAAGCTGGTACAAAGTGGGAAAAACAAGTTATCATTCAGCATTGATATGGTGTTGGGTGGAATGGGTAATTGTATAACATATTATGATATCTTGGAGTTGGTGGTGGTCAAGAGTGGCAAGCTTGTCTAGAATTTCCAGATCTATGCCAGTAACTGGAATTGTTAAAAGCTAATGCTTTTTTTACCTGCTGAATCTTATATAGCATTGACCGCAGTAACTTTGATTCCTTCTTGAGAACTCACCAGCTTCTGGTGTCCATGATGCCTGTGTTGCTTATAAGCTAAACTGTCCAGGGAAGTGAATATGTAAACATTTACGGTGTGAACAGCCTTGGAGTGTTCACAAGGACTGAACCTGACCTAGTAAGGCTTAGTGCTTCCAATAAGTGTTTGGTCAGTGGCCACTGGTAGAACAACTGAAGTATAAATGTTCAGTGCTGTATTTCACACGATATGAAACAACATATTGGGAGACCTGGGCTGTCAAAATACTAAATTGAACAGGCAGTCTGGCATAGATGGTTTGATTCACTTAAATATTGTCTGGATGTGAATCGAAACTAGTATTGATTTTTATGTTTTTTTCTAGGAGGAACTGCTGGATATTAAGGAACGTCCCTATTCTAAGAAAAGACCTTCTTGTCTTTCTGAAAAATATGACAGGTATTTTCTTAATTATACAAAGGCTATGTACATTTCTTTCAGAATAAAAGTTTAAATTGCAAAAAACACTTAGCTAAGTAGTGCTCTTATGTTGATGGGAGGTATATGTGCTGCAGAGTTCAGACTGCTACAGAGTCCCGTTTTCAGAAGTACTAATCTACTAGGAAAGACTCAATGCTCTGGCCAGGGATTTTGTTCTTTGAACAGAGATTGTTTTCTGCTGTATCTCATAACTTCACACAGCACAAGTCTTACAGACTTGCATGAAAAAGTACCAAGAACATAGACAGGTGTGTAATACAGACTGGGTCAGGCTGTAACAAGCTGCCTTGCTCAGTGGATTTCTGTATTGTTGTCACTGTACCTCAATAAAAAATGGAGGTGAGTGTTCTTGGCTGGTGTTTGTTAGTTTATTAAGCAGCAGCTTCTTTTCTATTCAGATGAATTTATTCTACAAGCATGAAATTGAGGTAAAATTACCCAAATGCTTAAGAGCAGCACCATATGATCTACTTGAACTGTTTTTGTACTAGGCAAGCTTCACCAATAACTAGTCTTTTAAAATCTGATACTGGGTATTGTACTTCCTTGCTGTTTGGAAGAGATCCAAATACTGAAGTAATAAACCATAGTAAGGCAGATTTAGAAGCTGAGTATGAAAGATAATTCACTTGTACAGGTTGCTAAACCTAGTGAATTCTAGGTTTCAAGCAGCAGCATAATGAAGTATTTATTAGACTACAAGGTAGCAAACAATCCTGCAATTCCATTTTCCTAGTGATGGTGTCTGGGATCCAGAGAAGTGGCATGCATCTTTATATCCAACTTCAGGAAGAACTTCACCAGTGGAAAGCTTTAAAAAAGACTTGGATTCAGATCGGACTTCTCTTATGCGTAGGATAGTAGGTGAGTGTGTTCTACAGCACATTGCTCAAAACTGAACCTGGGCTGTTGGCAAAAGCTTTCTGTTGGGATAACACAAAGGAGACTAAACAAAGTCTCTGAAAATTGTTTGACTGCATAGGATAAATGTCAAAGAAATCTTGATTGTTCCAACTAGACTATAGTGGGTTTTCTGGTGACTTATCTAAGAACAAAGCTGGGCAAGAGTCAGTTATATTCTTGCCGTGTAATAGTGAATACAGATGTAAAATGCAAGTGCTGGGACAATTTCCCTGCAACTCAGAGTTGAGTACTTAGAAGGTCTATAGTGGGAAAGCAGGTACTTCTTAGGAGACCGCAGTAGTTCCTCTATACCCAGCTGTAAATTTTTTCTTTGCACTCCCTGTGGTCTCAGCTAGATCAGCTTCACAGAAATAAATCAGGAGCATTTTCCTTTGAAAGCCCTGGGATGGCAACAAGGCTACGGAACAGAAGGCTGCTATACAGACAACTCACATGTACTAAGACATTAAATTTAGTGCTTTCTGTGTGGTCTTTGACTTGCAGATCCAAGAGAACGAGTGAAAGAAGATGACTTGGACGTAGTGCTGAGTCCCCAGAGGCGAAGCTTTGGCGGCGGCTGCCACGTGAGTGCGTCGGTCAGTTCCCGCCGGGCCGGGAGCCCCCTGGAGAAGGACAGCGACGGCGTGCGCGTGATGGGCGGCCGCAGGATCGGCAGCGGCAGGATCATCTCCTCCAGGAACTTCGACAAAGACCATCGCGGTGGGGACTCCAGGGACGCCAGGGACCGGGATCGGGACAGGGACTACAAAGACAAGCGCTTCAGGGTTTGTTCCTCCTTTTCCTCACTGCGCTTCACACCGGGGGGTTTGGACACCTGGCACTGAAAGCACCGGGGCAGTGAGCTGCATACAGCAGTTAAATGTTCTGTGCAAGCACGCCCTTTATTCTTAGGGTGTGAAGGGTGAGCACTTGGTGCTTCAAAACTTGGTTACATTCCTTCGGAGAGCTCCACAGGGATGCATGGGATACTGTTTATCAGACAAACCCTGCCTGTGGCTGACTTTTACTAGCAAGAAATTCAAAAGTCTAATAGTTCTTTGTAGTTCTTGACCTGGCAGTTGTCAGCAAGCATTATCTTTAATCTCAGCAAATGGGAGCTTTCCATGCTTTCAGGCTTTTTTTATACTTTTTTTTTTTAAAAAAAAAGGAACTGCTAACTCTTAGGCTGCAAAACAGAATTTATAGAAGCACTTGCAGATCGATAGCTTTTGGTGTAGTGAATTGGAAATTCAGCTGTGAAGCTTAAAATTTAAAAGCTTGCAGAGCATACAGGGAGGTTGTATACACATTTAAAAATACCCAGAACTGGTGTGAAAGGTGGAAGTCGAGGAAGAATCTGTAGCATTTTATTAATGCTAATGTTTTTAATGTCCCCTTCAGAGGGAATTTGGTGACAGCAAACGTGTCTTTGGGGAGCGAAGGAGGAATGATTCCTACACTGAAGAGGAACCTGAGTGGTTCTCTGCTGGCCCTACAAGTCAGTCTGAAACCATTGAGCTCACAGGCTTTGATGATAAAATCCTGGAGGAAGATCACAAAGGGAGAAAACGTACGAGGAGACGCACAGCCTCACTGAAAGAAGGTAAGGGCAGATTTCACAAAAGCTCTCCTTGTCTGCTAGTGGGGCAGATTGCTGGGTGTGGAGGTGACTTACAGATCCAGGCAAGTGTAAATGAAAACCTTTATCTTAAACTGGCATAGCTTTTGGTCATCCTGAAGCACAAGATGTAAAGCTTGTAATAGTATTTGTAATCAGAAAGATCAGTTAGGTGATAAATTACTTTTTTTTTCCCCAAAGAGAGGCAGGATTCTGAGGCTGGGAAAAAACCTTGTATGGATGTTGAATGATATCAGAAGTTGATAGGTTATTCTAAAGGTCTTGTCTGTTTCTGTATCCTGCTGGGTGCTGAAGGCTCTGTTTAAATTAAGCTAATGCTCTGAGGTGCTTGAAATATTTTTTCCTTATGATAATGCTAACATTAGGAACACTGATCTGGGCATACAGCTGCCAGTCACATAGCTTTAAACTGAATTAGGAGACTTGAATTTGTGTGCAGTCATTGGATTATTTAAAAAAAAAGTTGCAGTGTTGTAAGAGAGAAGATGACTTTTTAATGCAAGAAATTGTGCAGGTGAACAACATAACTGGATTGTAGTGCAGTTCCAAGCACAGGAGTTAGTAGCCATGTCACAACTTGTCTGCAGTGTCCTGTGCAAGCTTGCTGAGAGGTCTTTAAAGTGAGAAGTGCCTTGCTCCTGATGAAGGAGGAGAAGCAGTATTTGTCATATGCTGACTATTAAGAATCCATGTCAAGAAGGCAGGAGCTGCCAAAGGATTCTTGATGGAAAAACGGCAGCAGCTGTTGACTTTCTGCAACAGCTGTATGTGCCTGGTGTGGCATAACAGCCCAGGCTGATCAAGATGCAGTTGTTTGTGCACAGTTCAGTGGCAATTCTTCTTTTTTTGAGCTAGATAGTCTTACCAGACTAGAAGCTCTGTGCTAGGAGTTGCAGTGGGTGCTGTTTGCTCTTGCAGGAACCAGCACAGTGTAACTGATGAGGTATCACTTGGGGGCTGAGTTCCTTTAGGCCTGTGCTTCTAATCCCTGGGCAAGTGCATTGGCTGTCAGGCACTGTTCCCACAGGAAATAGTCATCAAATTCAGTGATTCAGCAGTCACTTGATTTTCTTTCTAAGGCATAGAATGCAATGGTGGAGTGGCAGAAGAGGATGAAGTGCAAACTGTCCTTGCCAATGAAACTCCAGCAGATCAAGAAGTTCCTAGAGAAGCTATTTTACAAGAACCAGCTCCTGGAGAGTTTGACTTCAATGAGTTCTTTAACTTGGATAAAAGTGTTCCTGGCCTGGCTTCAGTGAGTTTTCTGGGTTTTGAGACTGTGTATATTCATGAGAAGCATTTTTGCTGCAGCTGCATTCTGTGAAAGCTAAAATTCTTGCTTTGTGGCAGTTCCTTTATGAAGTGTGTGAGTTTAAGATGAATTTGTAGAGATTTAGCTTTGGAGTGTTAGGATCTTTCTGCCTAAATGTTATCCCTGGGTCTGGCTCCATCTCCAGACTGTTTGAGGCAAACTAGCTGTTTTTGCTTTCTTTTGGTCACTACTTGAAGGCTCAAAATTGATGTTATGAATGGATCATCTTTGAAATTATTAAAGATATGTTCAGAGAAGGTTCACTGTACAAATTTAGTACAAATTTAGCTGAAGACAACCTTTTCTATCTAAGTCTGGGAATTGCAGCAAACAGATCTTCTGTGCAGACTTCCTGGCAGGCAGTGAACCTGAAAACACTGGTGGTAATGTGTCTGAAAGGGTTTGAATCTTTATTACTGTAACCTTTAAGAGGTTAATTTATTTTTTAGAATTATTACTCCTGTGTTGGATAAAAACAGCCTACCAAGTCAGTCAAAACTCAAAAATTATGTTCTGACTGCAAACAAGCAGACCTGACATGGTTTAGAAACGTTGAATTTTTTTAAAAAATGGACTTCTGACCTAATCTTTAATGTGGACAAGCTGCTTGCATTAGAAAAGTGTCATCATATGATGCCAGTAATTTGATAAGTACATGGAGGAGAGTTCCTTCTCCCTGTAGAAGCTGTAAATGGTTTCTTTAGACTTGATAATCTGATTTTCAGCATCTGTGCAAGATGGTGACTCCTTTCAAAAGCATGTAGTTTGCAAGTGAAAATACTGCCAATGAAACAAATGGGCAGATGTTATAACTTGTCATTAAAGTGAGTTTCTTTGTACTGGTGATATCTCTGTGACAAGTGTTATTGTAGGTTTGTACATTTCTTGTCTTAATTCTTCTAATATGTTAAAGTCAAACAATCAAAACTAAATGGAGCAATACTATTTTTTTTCTCTGTTGTAAATAGTGTTGAGTGCTCCCAAAAAAAAAAAATTCTGAGGGGAAGAAGCTGCTCTTCCTTTTGTCTAAAGGAAAACGTGCTGCCTGAAACTGCATCTGTGGCTATTGGGCCAGGCTCTAACTGGGTACTGTCTTGCAGGATAGGAGAAACTTTAGTATGAGTTATGGTTTCATGATGCACTGGTTTTTAAGTACTTGAGGTTCTTTTGACACTTCTGCTTTAAAATGGTGTAGTTAATGGTCTTTGGGTGCTCTGATTTTGCTTTTTCAGTTACAGTTTTACTGTGAGTAAATATTTGTGTCAGAGATGGACACTGGGTTATGTTAACTGAGTGCAGGAAAAAGGCAGATCAAAGCTTTGAAACTCTGGGAGCAGCATCTAGTTGTCTGTAGCAGAAGAATTTTGTTTACACAGTAAAGCTCCTCAGAGATGTTGCTGATCTTGCTTATGTTTAATTTTTTCTTTTTTCCCTCCCTTAGATGATAGAGGATGTGCTGGGGGAAGGTTCAGTCTCTGCCAGCAGGTTCAGCAGGTGGTTTTCTAATCCCAGTCGTTCTGGAAGTCGGTCAAGCAGCTTGAGATCTACCCCTCATGAGGAACTGGAGAGGCTAGCAGGTAAGGCTGCAGGACAGTGCAGGGTCAGGTCACCTCCTTCCACATTCTTTCTTACTCATTCAATAAGATGATGGCAGATAAGGCTTTAGGACAGTGAATTCTCCCACAGTTTAAGCACTTGGCGTTCTTTTGGAAGCTCTTAGAGTAAGCAGCTGTAAGTTCTTTTTTAATAAATGTTCTTGTCAGTGCTTCCTGATGACTTTCCAGCTGATCTTGGGCAAGGGGTGTGAGGCATAACTTTGCAGTGGCATGTTGAAGTTGGTTGCCAGTGTTGTTCCTCTCGAGCCATTGGGTTGGTAAACTGATGTCGCAGTGCTCCTGGTTTTGCTGTTTCAGGTCTAGAGCAAGCCATTCTCTCCCCTGGCCAGAACTCTGGAAACTACTTTGCTCCCATTCCATTGGAAGACCACTCTGAAAACAAAGTGGACATCCTAGAAATGCTACAGAAAGCCAAAGTGGACTTAAAACCTCTTCTCTCAAGTCTTTCAGCCAACAAGGAAAAGCTTAGAGAGAGCAGTAAGTGCCTCTTCAGCTATTGTCAAGTTCTTGTGATGCAGTATCTCCCAGCAAGAGGCTTGGTATTCTGGAAACCTCAACTGCCAAATCCAGCAACAGGCAGTGTTATAGATTCACTTACAGTACTGAAAACTCAGTATTCAGCAGCTCTCAGTTGTGTCAATATCATCACTGACTCTTTTCATCCTAATCACAGGATGACATCAGGACTTTATCAGACTGCTCTAGTGGCCAGAAACAATTATAAGATGATGCAAGTCTTGATCTGAGTTTCCAGCTTTGTGTGTGGCATTTGCATAAATGACTGGTAATGTCAGCTCTGAAACTGTAGCATTTAAACTCTGGCTTTACTAAAAATCAGCAGTGCAAGTCATCCTTGACAATGTCTATAATGGATCACATTGATCCATTAAGTGTCAGTATCTAAGTTGAACAGTGGCTTGAGAATGTGATTTTCTTTTTTTTCAAGGGTGCCTCCAGCTTAGGGATTTGCATGTCTGGACCCATAGCATGCATGGAGTGTACAAAATGCATGTGTTCTGAGAAATCTTGAGGTCTAATTCCACACTGGTTTCTCTTTGGCAAGCAGCATGTATTGCCATGTACACTGGCCTGAAGAAAAAGCCATGCCCCTCTGATTAGTGTGAAGCAGCTAGGAAGGAAAGCATCTAAGCACTGCAAATATTCTTAAACATCCAGTCTGGGAGTAGGGAGTGTTGGCTAACAGAGCCTCCTTAATTTCACTTAAAAAAACCCCTTGTAGTTCTATTTCTGTTCTGCTTAGTCTGACTTTCCTACTAAAAACTTTTTTGACTTTGATCCTCACAAACCAAGGATAAAGGAACAAAAATCAGTGGGGAAGCTTCCATTCCCTCAAAAGTACCTGATGTGGGGCTCTGCATTCCCATAAAATGCTGTACAGCTCTTCAAGTGTTGTGGAGTTTTCAGGTCTAGTCCTCTCCACCAACATCATATTTCCTCATGTTCCATGCTGCATGTCTGCATCATTGTTTCTTTTCTCCACCTTCTTGCCCAAATTTCCAGTAAATCTTATTTCTTTGGGCCAACATCGGCAACCCATGGCATGCTTCTGTCTCTTCTTCCTTTTCTTTTAAGGTGTCATACCTTGTGATGTGTGCTAGCTGGTCCACCATAAAGCATGTTTAGCCTTGATGTCAGGCACCAGTAGGTGTTTACATATGTGTGTATATATATGCATATACAGGAAAAAAGTACTGCTAAGAGCACTGTACCTTATGTTGATTATGCCACTGAAATCTTTCTGTAAGTAGCTTTAATTTCTGGGCAAAAAATCTACTTCAGACTTTATACACACTGAGCTGAAGTGTGTGAGTCTCTAAAGTATCTAGATTTCCAGGTATGTATTCTTTCTTCTTAAGACAGCTTCAGAAGTCTGACATGGTTTGCACTGTGGCTGTAAAACCATCTGGTCTCCTAGAGTATAAGATAAATGAAACTTTCCTAATCAAAAAAGAAACAACTCAATTGTCACATGAATGTTCTCTGTTAAATGCAGGGAAAGTTGTAAAATGTGGTAACATTTCTTGCAGGATAAATGAAAGAGTGAGAATTTAGTAGCTGAAGCCTAAACAGGTTCTCGTGGAGTCTTACATGGCAGTAGTTGTGCATGTCAGTTCTCTGAATTTGGATATATTACAATGTCAGTCTAAACACAGGTCAGTTATGGTTTGACAGCTAGTATCAATATCAAAAAATAAATTTTTGGCTGTTCCTAGTTTTTGAACAACTTCTATTCAACACTTGCACAAGAATTATTAGCTCACTTGAGAACAGAACTGTGGTTTACCAGTATTTCTCCTGTATTTCTCAGCACATTCAGGAGTTGTACTTTCAGTGGAGGAAGTGGAAGCTGGGCTAAAAGGTCTGAAAGTGGATCAGGAGGGGAAAATTGCCACTCCCTTTATGGCTGAGCAAATGGAGGAAGCCCTGAATGTCAGTGGCTCCAGACAGATGAAGAAGGATGGGGATATGACTGCGTTTAACAAACTCGTCAGCAGCATGAAGGCAAGTGGGACTCTGCCTTCCCAGCCCAAAGTCAATGTAAGTAGCAGCCAGTGCCTCTGATGACCTGTGTTAGCAGGGGGGTAGCAGCCAACCCTTACCTGAAGCCCAGATGTTTTTAGTGACCTCTGTTTAGTAGAGGTATGTCAGTGAACAGTCTATTATTTCACACTTGACTTTTAACATCACTTGTACTAAGATGAAACAGAAGTGAATACTTGTTAGCTGGAAGATTAATATTAACAGATGATAGTAAGGTTTAGACTGCAAGGGATTGTAGGATGAAATTTCATCCTGCCACTAACTGCCTAAACAGTACACTTGACCCAAAAGCTGTCAGTAAACATTTCTGGTGCCAGAAGATACTTCTAACAACTGAGTAGGTCTAAAGCATGTGTTTTTCCTGCCAAACTATGCCCAAGGACTTCTAGACTCATCCCACTACACTAAAAGATAGTGAAGAATGCAAATTTGCCCTGTGAAGAATTTGCAGATTGATCTTTAGACTTAAATCAAGACTTTTGCTTCTGTGTGTCTCTCTACATTAATGTGCAATTTTGATGCACTGAAGAATATCTTAAATAATTTCTTTAACATAGAAACACTTTTCAGTTTGTACATATTTTCAGTTAACCAATGGCTCAGTGTTTCATCTCCACTTTACACAATTACATAAATTCATATATATTTGAGGCAGAAACTTGAATGAGGTACAGTGAACTACCCTGTATGCAGTCTAGCACAGGGCATTTTTCTTAGGTAGGGGAGATCTGTGAGCCAGCTCAGCCCTTAATTTTGCTGAAATTTTATTTGGCTGATGCATAAACTACTGTTCTAACAGAACAGGTGAAATGTCTTTCACAAATGTCTGAGACAAATGTAGATAGTCTCTTAATGAGCATGGTTGTATTTATGTCTAATTTAGTGTTTTCATTTTCTTAGCAGAGCCTTGAAAGCCACTTAATGTCACCTGCAGAGATGTCAGGCCAGCCTTTATCAAAGAATATTCTGCAGGTATTCTTATGGGGGGGAGGGAAGTACTTAAAAGCATATCCCCAGTGGGAAAATAAAAATCATGTGAAAATAAGGCATTTAAGGCAATTATGGAATCAGTAGTCAGACAAGATACTATAGAGAAGAGCGAGCTATGGACTAGATCAGTTTATCTAAAAATTTGTCCTGTCATTTCCTGTAATGAGAGCTTGAAAATGAAAAGCTTGCTGAGTGCCTAATTCTGGGCAAACCAGGATTGGTGTATCTGGTTGCACAAGCCCCCTTGTCTCTCAATTCCTATAAACAGGGCAGCCTGTAGTGTGGTAAAACGAGCTCATTCATGTAAATTGGTCATATTTTGAATGCTTTCTTATTCTTAGGAACTTCTTGGTCCACCCATTACCAGACCTGCTTCATCCAATGTCTTGAGTGGCCTGATAGGTGGTTTGGAACCTGCAGCCTCTTTGCTGACACAAAGAGCCCCATCTCCCCCCATTCCACCTGTGTTCCCAACACGAGCTGCTTCTGCAGATTACCTGCGCCACAGAATATCTTCACCCATTGGTGAGACTGCTTGCAAAGTGGGTTTTTATTACTTGAGGTTTTCTTAAGACTGCTTTACAGAACTCTAAAAATTTCCTGGCACTTGGTGGGCAGCTAGGGCAGTGTCTGCCTTTTGATTGCAAATTGCCCTTTCACTTACTAGTCTCTAATGTTAAATTCATCACCCAGACCTCACAGTGAGTTCTGGTGTGGAATAGTGTGTAAGAATACTACTACTGTGTATACAGCTACTGTGTAAGAATAACTTTCAAGGACTGCTTGGCCATTTGTATTACAAAACACTACCAAAAGCCTCCTTTGTAGCTCTCCAGCTCTGTGACAAGGAAGAGATGTAGCTCTGTGGATTTAAGGGATGAGCTGAGAGTCTTCACAAGGAATCCTTAATTCATGTAACATTATTTTACTTGGGGATATTTATTCTGTGTACCGAAAGAAACTATTAGCACTTTTAAATACAACTGTTAAATGTTCTTTAGGTTTTGGACAAGGTTCTCAGCAATTGCTTGGTGATCCATTTCCAGCTGTAAGGAAGCCCATGAGCCCAGTTGCTGCACAGGTTAGATGGCATTCTTTCTGCTTAATGTATTTGCATCTCTTTGTGTTCTGTGGTCTAGAACTACCTTGTGGAAACACTTAGCTGTTGCATCCAGGTGTTTGTGCTTTGTTAAGTTTACTCTGAGTTTGAGGATGCAAAGTCTAATTTAGTACAGTCTCAAAACCTCATTGCAATTTGGTCCATCTTAGAGTACCTCAAGTAGAAGATATTTTGAAACTTGCATTGCCTGTTAATAAAATAGACTGTTGGTGGGAAGATGTTGGTGAAGACATCAGTAGCTATAACAGTCAATCTTCAGTATCCTAAAAAACCCCAACCAAATACAGGCTCTGACTTGTGTATTTTTTGTGCAACTCTACCTCAGCTGAGTCCCCTGGAGATCCAGCAAGCTGCATTAGAGGGACTGGCACTCCCACATGACTTGGCCATACATGCAGCAAATTTCTATCAGCATGGCTTTGGTAAACCACAAATGGACAAAAGCAGAGATGGCTACAGAAACAGGTGAGCACCTGGCTGGAAAATTTAAGGTGTATGCTGTTAATTGATTTTCAATGTGAATATTGTCTTTCACTAGATACTAGCACTAATCACTCAGGATTGCATTGGTTCTTGGCAGTGTTGCCTTTGATTCTGTGCCCAGAGCAGAGCCTCTTCTGACTCCCTGTCCCTTCACAGGCAGCAGCGAGTGGCTAAATCCCCTGCACCAGGACACAGAGGGAATGCATCTTCTCCAGCCCCTGCAGCATCCATTACCAGCATGGTCAGTACCTGGTGTGCAGTGCTTGTAGGGAGAGCTGTAGAAGTGTCTGCAGTAACCAGTGATAGCAATGGTAATCGATGGGAGAAAGGGAGGCCATGGACTTCATCATATTCCTGTTGTATCTGTGGCCACGTGATACAGGAATGAGTTATCCTTCATGCTTAACTGAAAGTCTTCACCTTGGAAAAGAGCCTTTTCTGACCACTGTCTTATCTAAAAGTGAAGAAATACCATTAATGTTACCTTGACCTCATCTTCTGAAACCAAATGAAGGTGATTATGAAAACACAAGCTATCATATTTTGGTGCTTAAGTTTTCAGAAGACAAGTGCTGAAAGCCATGACATGCTTCAGAGAACACTGGTGTTTAGGTATGATGTGTTTGGCCTAAGTGTCTGTGGGTTGAATTAATACCTAGGAGCTTCAGGATCACTTTGAAAATGAGTAAAATCTCAAAGCCAAGCTGTTGCATCTCTGCCTTCAGTACTGTGTAGAATGCAGTTTTGATCTAAATTTTCCAATTAATGAGTCAGGTGCTTGCAGCTCAGGACTGACAGACACTATCACCTGCCAAAGGAAACAAGTAATACAAGTTTGTATTCCAAATGAGTGACTTCCACAGGAGCTGTGGAACTCTGAATGGGGAAAAACCCAAATGAGGCAATAGTTCTCTGCAGAACATCAGCCTGCAGTTAATGCAGAAGCAGCAGCTCTATAGGAATATCTATGGAGCTGCTCTTCTGAGCCAATAGCAAAGAGGAAAGTGCTCTGGCTTAAACTACAGCTCAGCTATTTTGTTTCAAGCCTGATAAGTTACTTTAAACTGAGAACAGCTGTAGAGTTTGATACTGGATTTGCAAAAAAGCTAAAGAGAAATGCTTAAAGTATAGAATAAAGCTATGAAATGAGGTGAAGTAAAATCATGGGCACACAGCAGCTGATCCAAAAGAGCTTTAAATGGAAGGGATGTGCTAGAATTGGTGTCCACCCACAACTGAGATACTGTGGCATGGATAATGAGCACTGGGTGAGGCATTGCTTCTTTCTTACTGTGTTCTCTGCAGCTGTCTCCTTCCTTCACACCTACCTCGGTCATTCGCAAGATGTATGAGAGCAAGGAGAAAAGCAAAGAGGATCCAGTTTCTGGGAAAATGAAAATCAGTGATGTTAAAGACGAAAATCAGAGACCAAATGAAGGTATTGTAATGGCTTTAAAACAAAAGGGATTTGGAATAGACTCAGATTGGCTCAGCAGATAAAATACCCAGATGTTCCTGATCCGTGGAGTTGAGGAGGGTGTAGAAGTGAGGGAGCCTGTGGAAGGAGGGGATACCCTTCCAAGTGCACTCTTCTAGTAGTGCTGGGGCTTTATCTCTATTTCCTATCAATTTCTGAGCAACACTAAGGCCTGGACTGTAACTGTTAGCAACTTTTCATGCTAAACAAGCACAGTCACCATAATGCTTCTGTAGCTCTCTACACCAGTAACTGAAAGCCTAGAGCTGTCTTGAGACAACTGAACAGTCAAAGCTGAGACCAGTTAAGCTCTTAAGTGTAGCACATCAGGGAAGCATTTTGTCACCCAAACTGATCTAAGAGGATATTAAAAGGAAATGCTCAACACCAGTTGCCTGAGCCAGTCAGACTGGCATGGCATTGTACCTCAGCACTGGTAGCTGCAGAGGCAGCTTGCAGTTCATGGTAGCAGTCCAGCTGAAATACTTCCACTGTAGTAGTTGATGCCAGGGTATTTTAGGCCTTGTCTAACTCATCTGGATGGTTTGTGGAAGTAGCTTCTGGAGGTGCTTTAGTGTTCCAAATCTTGCTAAGCAGATGTCAGACATAGAAGGCTGTTGTTAACCCCTAAACACAGCTCAACTGAAAAACCACCTTTGGCCAGACTTCTGGCACAACTCCACCTTAAAATCTTGTCTAGAGAGGATCTCTTGTACCTCCTATGACCTTTGGCACTGACTCATCCATGCTGCTAGTTCAAAATTCCTAAGAAAAAGGAAAAATAAGAATTAAAAGTGGAGTTACTGCTGATTCTGAGCTAATTTAAGTTTCCTGTAAAGAGATTTCTGTGGCATATATTCCTTCTCATTACTCTTCTGAAATAATTTGGCCAGAAGCATCCAGAAAAAGATGCTTACTACTAAGTATATACTACTACAGTTCAGCTAGTTCTGGAGATCTATCCAATCCAATCATTAAGCTTTAATTTTCATTAGGTGCAATCTCTAGCTGTGGACTGTAATAGCTGTATTCAATTCTAGCTACAGATAACCTACTGTCTAGTTCTGTGGAGAATGCAGATCAAGGAACTTTGCCCACCTTAGGTACCAAACTACCTGCACTGCAACGCTCTGCATGTTCCACACCTCTTACCCAAGCAAATCGTTGCACCAAAGAGCAAGACTACAGGCCCAAATCAGCTGGTAGGAAGACTCCTACAATGGCCTCCCCAGTACCAGGAGGCCCTTTTCTTCGTCCTGTTCATCAAGTACCCCTTGTTCCCCATGTACCACTTGTACGACCTGCTCATCAACTGCACCCAGGACTGGTCCAGAGAATGATGGCACAGGGGGTCCATCCACAACATCTTCCTCTGCTGCAAGCAGGTAATCCATGCTTCCTTTCCTGTTCGTGCATGTTCTTTGAGACTGGCTTTGTGTTAGGAACAACATAAACTGATGCTACCGGTAGTTTTTGTTATATCAGAACTGACCTTTAAAATCAGACAAATTCCAACCCATCTAAATTCATAGGTTTTGTTTTGCATTAAGTTCCTTAATGCTTATGAGGTAAGAAGTTTTCTCGCTCATGTTCAACAGGTATGCTTCCTCCTGGAGTGGACCTGTCTCACTTGCAGGGAATATCTGCTCCCATCCTTGGCCAGCCTTTTTATCCACTACCAACAGCAAGCCATCACATCTTAAATCCACGCTCGGGGACACCTTTGCAGCTCGCCATGATGCAACAGCAGCTACAACGATCAGGTAGGCTCAAACAGACAGCAGGAGTGTGAGCTCTAGAAGGCTGCTTTCTGGGGCATTGAGTATGCTGTGCTAGCAGGAAGCTACTTTAATTTAGTTGTTCATCACCACTAACCTTGTGTGGGTCTCAAGTGGTTTGGGCCACTGCAGGCTGTTACGCCAGAACAAAGTGCAAGTGAAGTGTTTGGTTGCAGAACATGTGTTGCTACTGACAGATCTGACTCTTGCAGCATGTGTGCAAGCTTTCAGCCTTCCTGGGCCACAGGCCACCCACCTTCTCCAGGGAAATGCTATTTGATCCTGGTCTTCCCTTCAAACCTGTGTGATACCGTGTCCGGAGCTGGCAGTGTCAGGCCATTTATGGGAGTACTAATGAAAATAAACACGTGATGCCTGGACTTCCTGGGGCTCATAGAGTGAATAAAAGCCACATTCAGCTCACATGCCTTATCAGGTGATAGCTCGAGGGCAAATCTGTGCTGGGTTATTACTCCACCTCTAATAGCTTTACATTTCACAGGCTCTGGAGCACAGGGATCACCTGCTGGTGCACAAACAACCCCTCAAAATGTGCTGCCTCGGACTGGATTATCTCACGGGCACACACAGCTTGACCATCGCCCCAGCCAGAGAAGTGGCTCTCCCATTGGCCTTGCAAAATGGTTTGGTTCAGATGTGTTGCAGCAGCCTCTGCCATCCATGCCATCCAAAGTCATCAGTGTAGATGAACTGGAATACCGGCAGTGAACAGTGACCACTGGATGGAACATTTGTGATTCTTTAGCCTGGATGAAAATGTCCATAGTCAGGACTTCACCTCTTTGGTTTGGTTTTTTGGGGCTTTTATTTTTAGCACTCTGTGCAAAATTTCCTTTTGAGAGACTAAAGCACATGGCACCTGTCCTGGTCTCATGTCTGCATCAAGACTAAAGGATCCATTATGGCTTGGATAGTGACGCCTGAAGAAATTTAGATGCACGACAAAGCCAGTTTAATCCTGGAAGTGTCTATTTTTTTTTGTTTGTTTTTGTAAGATATGTGAATGAAGTGCTGATATTCTCTAGTGTAGAGGTAGCAGCTGTGGATTCCTTCTGCAGAAAATTACATGTATAGACCCTTCTGTACAGACTTGTGTATAAACAATCTTTTGTACATACACACCTAGAATAGCCTTTTTGAATCTATACAGCTGTACATAAGAGTAGCTGGATAACAGTTGAGCTTTAGTTGTGCCTATGGTTTGGACCTTTCTCCATTGTACGTGTGGGACTTTCTTTAAGATTAAAGTTGCATATCCTAAGTGTGAGTGAACAGGATGAAGTTGCTTTGCCTTTTCTTACTGCTCATCTCCTCTAGGTCTCCCTCTCATTTCTGTCACGTACTGTGCACTCAGTGTAGCTAAAGTGTCAAAGTAAAAGCCCACATCTTGCTGTCTGTGTAACAAAGGTCTGATTCCCTGTGACTCTTGCCACCAAATGAGAGAATTGTTGTCTTTGAAAGCCTTGAGGATGGGACCTGGTGCAGTCATGATAAAGCCAGATTTTCA
This sequence comes from Hylia prasina, assembly GCA_013397195.1. Lineage (NCBI taxonomy): Eukaryota > Metazoa > Chordata > Aves > Passeriformes > Sylviidae > Hylia > Hylia prasina. The sequence continues at coordinate 274,551 of VYXD01014084.1, read as the reverse complement.
GTCTGTAGGTACCTACTGGTTGTTGCTCTTTCCAGAGGGCTGGTGCTGGTCCTTGTTTAGCTGCAGTATTTTCCTTGTTTTAATCTTTCAAGCCAGTTACCAAAGGTCATCAAAATGGAGCCTTGGAATCCTCACCCTTCAACTCCTCAGTCATAGCTGTGGATATTCTGTACTGCCTTCAGTGCTGTTCATAGAAGGGAGTCCCAAGAACTGTCCTCAATCTAGTGTGCATCTGGTGATGCCATTACTGTGAAATTTGCCTTTGGAGTCGTGTTCTGTGGCTTGAAAGGGGGAGGATGGGGTAGTTTTGTGATCTTACTGTGTATATTTGGTTTTAAAGTACAATGTTCCTTTTAAGCCTGTTTCACTTCCCTGAACAGTTAAATGTTCTCTTCCATCCTTCTGCATGGTTCCTCACTTCACTCCCTCACTTGTGTTCAGTCTAGTACTGCTGTCATGTCCTCTACCTAGCTTAGGCCATTGTGCTCTTTTAAGAGGTGGAAGTAAAACCAGAACTCTCACAGACTTGCTCTTCCTTAGGTCTCACTGAAAGCAAAACCAGCAGCAGGAAAAAATCACTTGTCTGTATTCTAGCCCTTGCCAGTGTGCTGTGGTGGGTTTGTTTCAGTGCAGCAGAGACAGTGTTGTATGGAAATAGCAAGCTGAAATCTCCAACGTGGAAGCTGTTGGAGGTCACCCATACTTCTAGTGGTTGTTCCCAAAACAATCCCTGTAAAACATGCAATCACCAGCTTGTCCTTGTAAGATTGTTTTCATACTTTTTTAACTTGACACTTTCCCAGTAACATTCTGTAAATAAAGTTGATTCTGCCAGCTCTCTGTATCAATTGCTCTTGTACTAAATTATGTCAGAATATTGATTAATTTTTAGCATTGTTCTTGTGGGTAAGATGGAACCAGGGTTTGAGTTGAGATGTGGAAAACTTCAGTTAGTCCAGGGGTGGGGAGGATCAGTCTGCTTTGGTAAGAGTAAGTGGCCTCACTGAGGACCCAGAATGGAATTGCTGCATTTAAATACCATGGTTAAGTGTGAAGAATGAGGCTCAGTTTTAGAAGTTGTAAAACCAGCTCTACACAAAGTGTGATTGTGAGGAAACAGCAGTGAAACCCAATCTGAGGAACAGCCTCATCTTCTGCCCCTTCCACTCAGGCTCATAAACCAAGCACATCTGCATACACAGTTCAGCTCCCTTAGGCAGGGATCTAGGAAAAGTACAGGTGGAAACGCTCGGAGTAGAACCAAGGCTTGGATGTTTCCCTACCAGGCTGAACAGCAGCCACTGTTCCAAGGATTTAGTGCTCGAGTGGGTGTCTTTAATCACTTTGTCTTCTTGCATGTATAATAATAATATGAGGGGGAGTGTTTTTTGTGCATTTAACACCCCTATAATTAAACACCCCTACTTCCTTTTTGTAGGAGAGCAAATGCTAGAGGCTGATGCATTTGATAAGCACTCTTGACATGAGCTAAAAGCTGCTTTATTAATCTCTATTAAGCAACAGAACCACTCTAAGAGTAATGTGCTTCTCTTAGGCACCTTACTTCTTTATCTAGGCAGGAAATTCTCTTAAGAAAACTTAAAAGCCTTCAGTCATCAGACCCAAGTGAGCAGCTAGCTCACTTCTACTAGTCTAAACAACTGAAAAAGCAACTGCTCATGAGCAGAACTGATGAGTTTTTCCATAAGTGCAGGACTAATAATAGCCTTGATGTATTCCAACAAGAATACTTTCAGATAAAGGCAGCTGGAACTCTGTCCTCTAGCACTGCTTTGTAAGATACGGTTCTCTGGCCGCTGCTTTTCATGTTTTGTTCTTAGAACAAAATAATTCCTGATATGTAAACTCTTTTCTAATTTGGAAAGATGTGCACGTGCAGCAGAACCTCATCCCTGCAATCAAAGCTTCTTGTAAAATTTTGCCCTTGTGAAAGTCACATAACTAGAGTTTTTCACCTCTAAGTTCTGCTGGAATGAGCCCCTGCAGTGTAAGTTGGCCAGAAACATCCCTTTTACCATGCAGCAAGGTACTATAATAAACGGATATTTCTAAATCAAAATTGGGGGGGGTCCATCACTTACAATGAATGACAAATTTCAGGCACAGCAACAAACCATGTAAGAATAACTTTATTTCTTCACAATCTGAATAACATCCTCATCTTCAAGAGTATGGTCTTTACCAACTTTTTGAGGGTTGTGTTTAACAGATGAACCCCAGACCAGTGCACTGAAATAAGAAAAAATCAAAAGGCTTAGAAGTGTGACATGAAATCAGAACAGCAGCTATTTCTGTCACAAAGCTAATACAGAAAGCAATGCCTCAGAGCTATATTTACTCTCCTACAAGTACCTGGCTGAGTGGTTGGTGTGAACCAGGGTTAGAAGCAGATCAGAACAGAGCCTGAAGCTGTCCTGAGTACCCAAGTGCACGGGACAATGGCTGGCAGTGCTGTGGCTAGTGCTACTTTTAAATAGCAAAATAAATTTTTCTCCACAGAGCACATTTATGTAGGGAAGAGCATAAGAACATCAAATACAGCAACTGTAGTACTAAGTTTATCATAGGCAGATTTATCCAATTTAACATAAAGGTCCTGGTATTGCCTCTAGTTTAGAAGAGGATGAAATAATATACCTGAAGGCAAGTTATTTTCTATTTTATATATTCTTTTACAATAATACTTACTATTTAAAGTCTTTTATGAGATTTTTGTGGATCTTCATGCAAAAATCCTCCACTGTGGTCTTGCAGTAAGGTAGTACCACAGGAGAGGTGTAGTCTGGGAGCTGCCCTTTAGGTTTGGTGTAGCTGTAACACAGATGGAACCATCAGTCAATACCAAAACTTCCTTTTTCAAACCCATCCTGATACTTCATCAGTGATTTGCACTGTCACCCCCAGCGTGTGGGCCAAGTCCCACTGCTCCAGTGGTGCAATGGATACATTGCAAAATGTTTGGTGGACCTAAGCTGAAAATGCATCTGGGCAGCCAGTGGCTGCAGTGTGTTCTCCCTTGTAACTGCAAAGGTTTCTCACTTGTGCTTAAAAAAAGCCAAATGACAACACTTGTTGGGAAAGAACATCTTTAGTATTACGGTTCCATCTTGCCTTTTTTTTTCTGTGAAAACCTTAGCATATATTAGAAAAAGCACCTGGTTAAGTTTATAGCATAGATACCTAGACCACAGAGAAGGGATTATGAAACGCCTTTTCACAACACATTCTATATTATTACAAGACAGCTATAAATTTAGAAGTACTGTATTGTACTGTCTGAGTATTAGTAAATTCATTCATAAGTTCATCCAAAAATGCCTAAGAGTTACAAGATTAACCTGGAATAACTTGTAGTAAAAATATCTGAAGTTCTAGATGAAGAACTAAGTTCTTCAAGAGAGCTGCATCCATGACAGACTGAAAAGATTATTAAATCTGGAATCAGTGTTTCCACCAAGTTTGACAAGAGTTCCGTATTTTCAGGATTTTTTAAAGATGTGCTTTGGTCTTGGTTTCTCATTTAATTCCCCTCCAAATTCAAAACAGCACTTGTGGCTATCACACAACAGCTAACACGGGCACAACTTCTGGGTGACAAAGCAAACACCAGTTAATAGAAAAGCATTATAAAATAGTCCTCATCCGTTCCTGAGACCTTTTTCAGTCTCAGCCACACACTTAACTCCACAGAAAGCAGCAATTTTGACTCACATTCGGACTAGTTTCAAGTAGTCCCAGATTTTCTCAAGCAGATCATCGAAGTTCCAGCGATGATGAGCAGATATCGGTACGCAGTGGGGTACTTTGTAAATGATATCTAGTTCTTCAATGGAAATTTGGTCAATTTTATTTAGGACATAAATGCACGGGATGTAAACCCTGCAAAGAGAAAGAAATCGTTAGAGCAACCGGACAGCAGCACGTGCACTGCAAAGAGAAAATGTTTTTAAAAAGCTTATGCCTCTGTTGATGCCACACTGCTGGCTCAGCTTCTGTGGGAAGCAAACCCAAAGGACAGTTCTTTAGTTTCTAACACAGACTGCAGAGCCAGGGGAGCCAGCAGTACCTGTTTCCTTCCACAACGTCAATCAGGTCATCGGCGGTGGCGTCGCTGCGCAGGGTGACATCAGCATTGTGGATTTTATACTCAGCTAAGATGCTCTTGACTGTCTCAGTATCCAGTTCACTCTGAGGACACTGAACACAGACACACAAGTGTTAAGGAATGGCAGAGCTAACAGCCAAATCAAGTACTACAATTAACAGTGCTGTCACCTAGCAACCACTGCATATACATTACTAGAGAGAATAGCTGCATTTTAAGTTAGTGGACGTGACTGATTTCACCATAGCTGGTCTGAGGAGAGGGAAAATCAGACTTAAATCCTAACAGCTTCATTTATATTAATGCCCCACTGAGAGCTGCAATCAGACATTGCAGAAGCAGTGTTTCCTTTCAGTTTGGGACCAGATGCAACATAAACCCATGGATCTTCTAGTTCAGAGCCCAGACAACTACACTTTAGGTACTTAGAGCACAGAGTTCTGATTTTTGGTATCTCTGGCTATTTCTTTGCTTTTAAAGATTCAGGTAAATGGGCTGCAAGGCCTGAAACTGAGCAATCCTCTCTGGAAGACCATTGTAGCCACCAAGTAAGAGGCAGTTTTTGCACACTCTCCTTTGGATCTCAAACTTTTTATGTGTGGAAAGAAAGTGAGGCTCTGTTTTGAGGGCAAAGAAGTGGTCATGCTCCAGAAGAGGTGTGGATGGTCTCTAAGGAAAGTAACTGCAGCACAGTACAGCAGCTCAGCTCCTAAAGAAGTCACAGCACAGCACAGTCCCAGACATACCATCAACTACAAATGCCCTTCTTCAAGCAATTTGTTAATTCTGGTTAAAGAAAACTTCCAACTTACTGTGGCTGTAAGGTTAATGCCTCCTTTATCCTTTTTTTTAAAGCCAATATTGGGGGGCTTACTATTCAGACGAATTCCAAATCCCTCCAGTTCATTCTCAATGATTTTCTTGTGGCCAAGGGGTTTCAGCACATCCAGAACAATCAGAATGAGATTACAGGTTCGAGCAACTAAGAATCAGAAAAAGGAAGTCACCTCTCAGAAAAGCACACTCACACAGCCTGAGACAAAACAACCACAGTATGGCTCAGTATGACTGATGACACTATGAAACCCCTGAGGGGGAGCATATTGGTTATTTTTAAATGCCACTGTAGGACTGAAGTTTATTGTGCTGGCCAAGCATCACTGATAGACAGACCTTTACATGCTGTATGAATGACAGATGCTGGAAAAAATCTTCCTGTCTCCATTCAGACACCAAACTGAGGACAATTAACTGGGTGAGAAAATGAAAACAGCAGCCTTGTTTAGGATGGGATCACATCTGCCTGCAAAACTGGCCATGTGCTTTCCCTGGAGTGTCAATGCAGAGCATAAACCCAGCAAGTGCACAAAGCCAGAACTGAAAACAACACTATGAAAGCAGCTACTGCTTCTCAGCAGGCAGCTCAAGTCCAGCAAACAATCCAGCTTTTTAAAGACATCAGAAACAGTGATCCAGCTCCTCATTCAGCTGTTCTGTGTTAAATGAACCAGTGACAGGCTGCTGTCTCCAGCTCTAACATGCTCACCTGCAATCACCTGCCGTCCTCTGCCTTTACCATCTTTGGCACCTTCAATAATTCCTGGCAGGTCAAGCAGCTGTTTGTTCACAGGAAGGAAAGCATCACATGAGAAAAGTATTCATTAAACCAATCCCATGTTTACCCTTCTAAACCAGCTGACTCTACTGCAAATCTGAACAGAGTATGACCAGACTGTTTCCCATCTGAGTGTTATATATTGTATTATCCCATGTGCCCTATTGGTACAGTGGAACAGATCATGTCATAGGGAATAATTAGCACTACCACAGCAACTCCTTCCCAGAGCAAAGTGAAAAGCAGGGGAAAATCCATACCCCATGGAAATATTTCCAGGGTATTCTCAAGCACTTCTGCACATCACTTCTAACCTGCTAATGTCAGGCCAGACCACTCAACCATAACAGCACAGCATCTGTATAGCCCATCCTACCCTCACAGACACAAGATCTCACCTGGATCTTTGCTCCTTTGTACCTGATGACTCCAGGCACAGTAGTCAGTGTAGTGAATTCATAGGCTGCCACTTCAGAGTACACACCAGCAAGATTACTTAGAAGAGTAGATTTCCCCACTGATGGAAAACCCACAAACCCAATGCGGGCATCACCTGTCTTTGCAACATCAAAACCTGCAAGTAAGGAGTACAAATATTTGTCTAATGATTGACATTTTCTATCTTCTAATGTTCTGGACAGCAGACACACTATTATTTTTAGTACTGCCTCAGCAAAAGCCAAGTAAGCTTTCCTAGAAGAAGGATGAGAGTGGGAAATTGATTGTTCACAATGTTTATTGCCTTGTATCACTTTGTAACACTCCATGACCTGTACCTGTCTAATAAAGTCTTGGCTGCAAAACTTCATAGTGAACTGTATTTGACTTGAGTGTGAGTGGAGCATTCCCTTTAAGCACTGCAGCTTAGGCAATTCACACATTTATATATAAAAACAGATGGCTGCTGCAAAGGTGCTTCTTTGTGTAAAAACCTCAAAATTTCTGCAAAGAGTACATCAGCCAAAATACAAAAGCACTTTCATCTACACTTCAGAAAGGGCTCCACCCCACAGCCCCAGGAAGGGCCACAGGTCATGGTTAGAGGTCCTGTACGGGGTAGGACAAGAGAAAGCGAGGATGGAACAGGTTGCCCAGAGAAGCTATGGCTGCCCCGTCCCTGCAAGTGTTCAAGGCCAGGTTAAATACGGCTCCGAGCAACCTGATGTAGTTGAAGGTGTCTGCGCCGTGACAGGGGAGTATAACGAAATGATCTCTAAGGTCTCTTCCAACCCAAACCCTTCTGTGATTCTATGACTGTTTAGTAGATAATCTGACATGATTTGTCCGGACAAGAGCCGCCCAGTTAGATGGACTTCCGTCACGCCTCCCGCACTTCGACAGCTCCTGCACAGACAACGCACCTTCCCCGGGCCCGCCGCCGCCGCCTCCCTTGGGGGTGATGAGCTCCCGGCGCAGCTTGGCCAGACGGGCCTTCAGGAGCCCCAGGTGGTGGGCGGTGGCCTTGTTCTTCTGCGTCCGGGCCATCTGCAAGGGCACAGGACCGAGGGCTCACACCGGGAGGGTTCTGCCGCCCTCGGCCCCTGCGCGACGACTGGGGACAGGACCCCGCCACCCCTCCATGGCA
>VYXD01014084.1:227360-257306 GCA_013397195.1 Hylia prasina | reverse complement strand
GGCGGCCGGCGGCGCCCCCGGGGGCGGGCGGGAGCTGGAGATGCACACCATCAGCTCTAAGGTGTTCGGAGACATCCTGGACTTCGCCTACACGTCGCGCATCGTGGTCCGGCTGGAGAGCTTCCCGGAGCTCATGACGGCCGCCAAGTTCCTGCTGATGCGCTCTGTGATCGACATCTGCCAGGAGGTCATCAAGCAGTCCAACGTGCAGCTCCTCGTGCCCCCCGCACGCCCTGACATTATGTTGTTCCGTCCGGGGGCTGCTGACCTCGGCTTCCCTCTTGACATGACCAACGGTGCCAGTTTGGCGCCCAATGGCAATGGCATTGCTGGCATGCCCGAAGATGAGGCCACGCGGGCTGCGCTCTCCGCTGCGCAGTCCTCCCTACCTGTCCTGCAGGGTGTGGACCGCCTGCCCATGGTGGCGGGACCTCTGTCCCCACCACTGCTGGCCTCGCCCTTCCAGAATGTTGCTGCTAGTGCCCCCACTTTAAGCACCAAGAGGGGCAGAGGGCGTCCCCGCAAAGCCAACCTCTTGGACTCCATGATGTTTGGTACCCCAGGGGGCCTGCGAGAGGCTGGTATCCTGCCTTGTGGTCTCTGTGGGAAAGTATTCACGGATGCTAATCGTCTTCGGCAGCACGAGGCTCAACATGGGGTGACAAGCTTGCAGCTGGGCTACATAGACATCCCACCCCCACGACTGGGTGAAAATGGTGTTCCTGGTCAGGATGACCCCGATGCACCTCGAAAAAGAAGCAGGACGAGGAAACAGGTGGCCTGTGAGATCTGTGGCAAGATTTTTCGGGACGTGTACCACCTGAATCGGCACAAGCTGTCACACTCTGGCGAAAAGCCTTACTCTTGTCCGGTGTGTGGCTTGAGGTTCAAGCGAAAAGACAGGATGTCCTATCATGTTCGATCGCATGATGGCTCTGTGGGAAAGCCCTACATCTGCCAGAGCTGTGGAAAAGGCTTTTCCAGGTAAGAGAGTGCTTGTATGGACCCTTGACGCAAGCAGAGACCTAGGAAGTTGATTTTCCCATCCCTTGGAAATGTACTCAGGATAGTTTGACTGTTCCAATTTGAAATGTTTCAAGGAATGAGACTCCCATCATTTCCTCTGGGATGCTATTCTGCAGTCTCTTGGAAGGGTTTAAAAGTAATTAAGACTTTGAACTGGGAGTCAGCTGGCTTCTGGCTAACGTTCCCAGCCTTGTCCCAGAGCTGGTTGTATGCGTGTCCTTGGGCAAATCAGTTAGTCTCTCCCTCAAATGACTCTTCTGTGAAATGGGTATTGAAATAATTACCTGCCTCACAGAAGTGTCTTGAGATCGCTGATGTGTAGGTAGTTTGAAGGTGCTGTTGAAGTGCAGAATAATACATCTCAAGATTATTATTTTTCTCGTATCCATTTTAAATTTTCTTTTTCTTAACTTCCCTTCATTTCTCTTAGTTCGTAATGTTTTTTATCACCCAAGTGTGAAGGAAGAGGTGAGATTTCAAAGGCTGCAGCATCAAGTATCTTTTAATACATGATCTTTGTGTCCTTTGGGTTTACATCCTTCTGAAGGGGATCCTGTTTCTGCCCTGCAACATACGTAAGATCTGTGCATTTAATGTTGCTGATTTTTTGTTGTCGCTGTTTGTGGGACCTAATTTAATAAGTAGTTTGGTACACGTAGTTGTGTTAGTGGTATCTTATAGTCTGAGTTAATGAATTTGAAACTTGTTTGGAAGTTTGCCGCTGGCTTTGAGTGTAGAAGTAGTGGGGGAGGGGGATGCATATACTGCTATTTCTGTACCAGCAGTCGGTTTTCTACAGCAGTTGATTTGCTCTAACGTGAGGGAAGGAATCGAGATCTGAAAATGAATCAAAAGGCCACCAGGCTGTGTAAATTGTGGAATTTTGCCCCTGCTCTCTTTTTGATAGAGGGACTTTCTGTTATTGAAATAAGTTATGAAAATGTAGCCCCACCCCCCATTTTTCTTTTAAATCGGCAGTAATTAGGGATGCATCTTCATAAGAACTGCAGATTCAGTGATGAAAGGTCACAAAATGAATATTTCATCTGTGGCTAGAAGTGAAAGTATTTTTTTTTATTACAGTGCTACCCTGGGATCGTTTGCCAAGTTTTATTGTTTTTACTGACACTTAAAGATTTCTGCTGTTACTGTATGAAAGGTTTTTGTCATTAATGAGAAGTGAGAAATACATGTTCCTATTTTCCCCAGTAAGTTAATGTGAACAGGCGGGAATGCTGTTACAAATTTAACAACACAACTGTTTGCGTATCTGTAAAACGGGAATATGAATGAAAATGAGAGACTCAAGTTTCCGTGTTCACTCTTCGGAGCGGCCAGAGGAAGTTGGAAGCGCGATGTCTAATTTCAGTGTGCTTTCCTGTATTCAGTGAGGTTGCTGGGCTTGAGATACCCAGAAGGACCCCAACCAGTCTGTCCGGTTACACCGTTCCAGCCCAGCGCTGGAGCTTCGGGTGTAAGAGCCTCCCTGCCCGCTCCAGCCTATTTTCTGTCTGCAGTGCGTGAATTCCATCCCGTGCCCTCTCATTGGTGCAGCTGGGAAGCTGGGGGAGGAGAGGGTGGAGAACTTGTTTCCAAGCAGCTTTGGTCTCATACAATGAAAAGCTTTCTTCCCACTAGGAGAAACTCCCACCAGGACAATCTGCAGCTCTTCAGTCCTTTCTTCTTCCAAGTAGGCTTTGCTGGTTGTGAAGAATGGTCTAACTTTTTACAGTTAATAATTTGCTCTTCCATTGCACCTTCTAGTTCGAATGTTCAGAGCAATTTGTATTAATCCAGTCTCCCTACCAAGGTGTAAGTTAGGAGTATTTTTTTCATCTTGCAGGTGGAAAACGTGTCACAACAACAGAATTTAGATAGTCTTTTTTGCAAGGGGTGCTTAAAGTTGGCTTTTTACATCTGTGTTTAAGACACAAACCAAAAGGGTCTGATTTCCAAATATTCACCAACTGTAAATCAAAGTGCCCTGATTGTTAAGGTCTAAATAAGATTTTGGACGGGGACATGCAGGCTGGAGAATCACAGCTTGTATTTCTTGTTTCCTCTGATCGTTCAGTCATGATTTCTTCCTGAGAAAATGCTGCCTTTTTAGCAAGTTGGAGAGGGTACATAACAAGGTAGAGTCCCAGTTGTTGGCCATCTGGTTCTTGCAAAGTTAAAAACCACCACATTTGTCATAGATACAGCACTGGGATTTTTTTTTTCCTTGTTAAAATTGTAACTTTATTTTTAGTCTTTGTTTTAAGTGTGCTTATGTGTATTTTCCTTTAAGGCCAGACCACTTGAATGGACACATCAAACAGGTGCATACCTCAGAGAGACCTCACAAGTGTCAGGTAGGAGCCAGACTGATGTTGTGGCAATCTTTGGCGTTGCATTTATGTGTGCAGACAATTTTGAAGTACCAGTATGTGATTTGGGATAAATGTTTGTAAAGAACAGTGTTCCACAGTGACATCTGCTTTACCTCCCTCCCTTCCCTGCTCACCTCATCTACAGCTTTGGTCCTCCTGCCTCCTCCCCTTCTTCCAGATGTTCTTCCCTCCTGTGCTGTCCCAGTCTCACCCTGGATCTCTTACCCAGCCACCTGGGCTTGGAGTCGGTGTCACTGATGATTCCCTCCCTTTTTTTTTAATTGCAGTTCTTGCCATCAGGAGGCTCCAATGCTGACTTCATTTTTTTTAGAATAACTTCAATAAAAATTAGTAAATTGTAATTATCATAACTTGTCAAGGTACTATTTTTTAAAATTCCATAGGCTTCAGAACATTGCACTGAGCAAAATTGGAAGCTTTTTTATCTCAGGGAGAATATAAATAATGGCATCACAATATCCTTTGTTGTACAATGTCATAATGTTGTATAAATTTTTTTACAGTTAATAAGGTTTGAAAGATCAAATGAAGAAAGATATTTTGTAATCCATTTATGGAGAGATTTAAAAGGTGCCTGAAAGTATCAAATAAAACAAAGTTGAGAATCAGCTTCCACCATCACACACTGCCATCAGAGAGATGTTGGGCAAACTTTTAAAACAGTTGTTGGGCTAACAGTCTCCATGCTTGGCTTCTGAAGAAATATTTAATATTTATTTAAAGAAGCTGGAGCAAGATTATTTTCTTTTTTTTTCTTTTGAAGACAGTGAAGGTTAGAGGATTTTTTCTTCTAAAATATTTAACCACGTTTTATGAACCTGGACAATCCTACATGATTGTTGCCTCCTGATCTGCATTGTTGCACATTTTGACACACCTATATCTTCTTCACATTGTGAGAAAAAAAAAAAAGTTTGAAATTTTAAGAATCCTGAGAAGTTTTCCAGACAGCTGGAGCCATCTAAAGATTTCTGTTGACATCCATATGATCTGTGAAAGCCCAGCACATTTGGAAGTCAGGCCATAGAGCTGTCACATTCATTTAACTCTGTCCTATATAAAGCCTTAGATTGGCTCGAGCTTCTTGAGATGATTTATGGGTTACAGATTTATACAAACTGGAAAAATCCACCCATGAAAAGAATTCATAACGTGGGGGCAGCAAGAGGTCTGTGGATGAACTGATGATGAATGTTTACATCCCAACATGAACAGACACTCCTCAGTCTTTTGCTAGTTGGTACCAAGATTCCTGGATGAACAGTGCTTACAAATAACATGGATAGCAATGAATTGTCCTTTGCCAGCTGATGACCAATAATGCTTTTATAGTTTAACACTGATTTAAGAATATTAAATATCAATTCTGTGTGAATGAGAGGATGCACTAAGAGCTCAGAAGTAGAGAAATATGGAAGCTAAGATGGCACAGCCAAGCTCAATTCCATGTCCTTGCACACATGTATTTTGTGGTAGCAGTTTCCAGGAACAGTCTGTCCTACTGGGTATTGTCTAAAGTGCTGTAAATACTGTGTGCATTGTTCATTTCAGTTAAAAGGTACAGGCTATAGGTTACAATCATCAGGACAGAGTTGAGATTGTCCTTCAGACTTGGGTTGCTCTTGATTTTTGATTGCTTAGCCCTGCAAAGTTAATTTTTCTTGAATCTCAAGGCGCAGAAAATTTGTTAATGACCTTTTGTGTGTCTTTGCAGCAAATGCTTTGTAATATCCTATCAGATTTAGAAAGTCTTCTTGAATATGCACAGATCTGCTATACATTGTAGAAACCAAAGAAGGGATGCAGTCACTGAAAACTTGTATCAAATATGAAAACTGATGTACAAATTGATAAAGTTCTCCCTGTGATTATCTCATAACCAGTTATGTGTCTGTTCCATTATATGTGTCTAACACAGGATCTGGCCACCAAGAAGGAAAATACTAATGTTGTTTGCCCATTTTCCATTCTCTTTTTCCATTGATTTTGTTTGGCAAATTAGCTCCTCCTGAGAGCAGCCTGAACAGCATTGAGCATCCTTTTTGAATCTGTTCAGTTGAAAATTCCTGTTATTGTCATGCTTTGTTTATGTTTACTGGAAAAGAAAATTACTCTGTCAGTAAACAGAAGAGCACTCCAGAATCCTTTATTGTAATGGCATTTTTGGAATTTGTGCTCTCTTATGATTTAAACAAATTGGCCATTTACCTGAGCTCTTAGGTATCTTTGCAAACTGGTGATATGTAATGTTTTGTTGGTGTGGCATCACAGTACACTTTGGAGTACCAAAACAAAAGTGGGAAGGTGTCAATCCAACTTCAGAATAAATGAAAGTATGAGAAACAGAACAATTTTAAGCTGAACATCCCTGCAACAGCTGTAGTTTTCAGTTTGTAATCCTTCACTCATCCCCCTGAAATAATGGCTGTTTTCACAGACCTTTCACAAGTATCCTAACTTCCAGCACCTCTAGCACCTGATGCCAAAGTCTTGACTCCAGCTTTTTCGTTACTGTTAAGATAGACTCAGATTAGGGAAGATCTCCACAGAGCCAAGGCAGCTGAGAAATCAGATCCAAGAAGTTGCCTTGGTGTCCAGGCCAGTGGCACTCTGGATCTTTTTCCTTGGATTGTTGCACTGGTGAATTTATTTTTTTTTCCCCTGGTGTGACAGTTGAGTTCTGGCTGTAGGAGAAGGAGTGAGTCAGTTTTCTGGCCAGAATGGGGCAGCTCAGTTACTGACCCCATGGGCTGGGGTGAAGCTGTTGGCATTGGCTTGGCAATGTATGAAAGTCAGGCTGCAGTTTGGGAGCAAACAGTGATATGAAAAACTGTAGACGTGAAAGAACAAGGGGAGAAAACAGAAGTTTGCTCCTCTCAGAGACAAGGCAGGTTGTTCTTCTGGCAAGTTGAATAAAAAAGAAAAATGCAGGTTAAATTAAAGCACAACTTAATTGGCATCCCAAGTCCAGTGCGTATCCCATTGATTTCAATGCAGAATGAGTTTCTTCCTGTCCTAATTTCTCTTACTTCCTGCCTATTAGCAGGAAAATGGCAGCCACCATGGAATAAGCTCAGAGACATCCACATCCATAGAAAAGTTGAAACTTCAAGAGGTATTTCTTAAACAATGTTTTTTAAACTTTATATATTCTTTTTGATCTATTTATATACCTGTGCAATGTTTGATAGGAAAGCACTGGAAAGTTTTCTTCTATGATTAACAATTAATGATAAATACTTAGCGCTCATTTAGCACTTCACATCTTTCATAAAATAAAACTTTTTTTTTCTCTATACCTTTTATAAATATTAACTATTTGAATATTAACTTTGGGGTTTTCTTTAACCCTAGTCCTGTCTCCCGTTGTTCTGATTTAGCTAAACTGGTTCTTGCTTTCTCCACTGGACTTAATTAATGTTTTTAAGTTTTGTTGCAGATATATTTACTATATAGCTTATCCTAAGGTGAGCTTTACACAACTCAGCAGCAACAGTGAGAAATCAAACACATAAAATTTTTTATTGCTTTTCCCTAAGCTTTAAACTTGCTAAATTCACTGTGGGGTAGATTTGGTTTTACTTCTGGCATCGCTGTATTTATATGATTTGTCTCTGGCTTGCTTCTCATCGGCTAATGCACTTCCAGTGCTCGGGTATGGACCTTCCTGCAGCTCCATAGCTTTAGAGTTACTGATGATGGATCTCTTGGCTGTCATTGTTGATAGTCTAGTCATATCTCTTTAGTTGATATCCAACAGATTGATTAGTATCAGTGCTGCAATCCTGCCTTAGGAGAGTGCTTACCTCTAAGAATGCTTTAGTAAGTGAAAGCTGCACCTGTTTTGCTCAGCGCTGTGTACTGAGATTACAAACGAAGAGAAATTTTTCATGTTCAAGAATTTGCCTCTTAAACCTCAATACTTGGAATTTGTAAATCTTGGTCTGGTGGGCCTAGTTAAACTGTGTGTGTCGCAGAAATCCAGATAATTTTACTGTTGCCTTTTTAACTTCATTAAGTCCTGATCCTCTGAGGTGTTAAGTCTTGTACTTGCTGAGGAGCAGCCTCAGCTCCGTGGGAGTTTTCCACACTTCAGCATCTCACAGGATGGAATGAGTGTAAAGCCTGTTGAAATTGATAGGTGCTTTTCCACTGCCTTCAGTGGTTTTTGGATTAAGCTCTTGATTAACTGAATTTTATGTAATTACGTTATCCTCTTCTGTATTATCAATTTCACTTACTTGAATTATAATTTTGGCATTTTACTAAGATTGTTACTTTAACAAGTCTTATCTCTATTGAAACAGTGGTTTAATTACACACTGATATTTAAAAATACAGATTATACCCAGTTCCCAAGACATTTAACAGCTTCATATTATTTATTTGGGGATTCTGGTTATAGCTCTTAAAACTGTTATTTTATATGAACTTGGTATAAAAAAACTCTGTAAACTCTTGAATGTCACTGCTCTGGCTTGGTCTGGTCATTCTAATGTGTGTTTGCTTTTGTTTCTCCTCTTGCACTTGTGAAATGGTTTAGACTATAACTCTAATACCTTGTGCAGCATCATGCTGGTGATTTATTTCCCTTCACACATTAGGGACAGAGCAAGCCTTTCAGAACTGGCAGGCCACTGTAACAGGCTGTGGGCACAGCCTGCCTGCCTGCCCATTGCTGGGGTTATAAAAATGTGAGGGAGGCTTCACTTATCATACAGATTTCAGCTGGAAAGTGGGCAAATATTATCTCATGCCAAATTAAACTTGTTTTGTGGTAGTAAGTGGAATATGATATCTTGACCAGGGGTAAGTTAAAACAGATTACAATGTCGTGCAGTTATTTGGATACCTGCTCAGTTTTGAGGCTTCACTTCTGTGGTTTGTCTGCACTGCTGCTGTGGATTCCAGTATGACTCTTCTACTGTCTCTTGTCATATTGTCATCCCAGATAATTCTCTGACCCTTGTTGGTATGTCTTCACACTCCAAAAGAATTCTGTGTACTGAAGTTAGATTTATCTCATCAAGAATTTAGGAAAATGACAGAGAGGACATTTGAATGGTTTAAAGTGATTGTAATGCCTCAGTGAAATGGCAGAACTTACTGTAAATGGAGCAAAGTGGTTTCTGCTACTTCTTCTGTTAAATATTACTTAAAATTTTAGTATCTTCATCCTCAGAAAGGAGCTAAAGCTTTACAAGTCTATCTTGGTGTAAGTTTTACTGTCTGTAGTGTGTCAGAGCTGTTTTCTTGCTGCTTTAATTCTTTTGAGTAGTAACACTACGTCTTGTGCAATGTGTTGGTGTTCTGAATTTTTTATCTGGGGGAAAATGGCTTGTGCATCCTGTCATTTTTTGTGTTTACACAGGATCTAAGGTATTTACTGTAAAGAATACTAAATATATTCAACAATATCAGTGCTGTTAGCAGAGTTGATGAGTCACATGGTTCTCATTATACCTGCAGACTTGTAATGCTTCCTTTGCCACTCGTGACCGGCTGCGCTCACACCTGGCGTGTCATGAAGACAAAGTTCCATGCCAGGTGTGTGGGAAGTACTTGAGAGCAGCATATATGGCAGATCACTTGAAGAAGCATAGTGAAGGACCAAGCAATTTCTGCACTATCTGTAACCGAGGTAATGAAGAAACTCTTTTTTTATTCCAGTGGGATGGGACAGCACTCGAGGGGAGCTGTAAGGCTGCGTGACTCTCTGCAACAGGAGGAGGTTATACCATATTTGTGTACATACTCTGCTTTTCCTCCTGAATACTTGACCTTGAAATTGATAGAGTATAGGTTTGGCCTTTTCACATGGCAGATCATTCCCAAAGAAACTCAGTTTAAATCTGAAGCAAATTTATTTGCTGAATAGCCAGATCCCTATACAATAACCCTGAAAAGTTGCCTTGCTGCTATTCAACATACATCTGGGGTTTTTTTTCTATACCTGATTAGACTTGAGCCCTTGCAGTCAGTTTGGAAGAAGAGTGTTTTTTTATCTTTGAAATACACATCAAGTTGAAAATCATACACTCAACATAAGTCTACATTATGTTACTAAGTCCTACTTAACCTCCTGGTGCAATAGAGTCAAGCTGCTTCTCCCTCTTAACACAAGAAATTGCTTTGTACTAATGTACATTTCTAAAACATACTTTGTAAAGAGCACTAGGAATGTGCTTTACCTTTATTTGTACAAATATGGCTTTTCACAGTTGGAAGGGACCCATAAAGATCACTGAGTCCAACTCCCTGCTCCATGCAGCACCATGTAAAACTAAACCATATGACTAAGCTTGTGCAGCTTTTCCATCTCTTTGTGGTACTCTTCAGTTGGAGAGAGTTGGAAATTTAGCCTTTATGGGATGTAAGGCAAGCTGGAAAAACTATTTTGACTTATTGGTGTCTTTTTTTTTTTGAGGGATTAATTCACAACTTCAAAATGCCTTTTTGGTTCACACAGGTATACATAGCTACTAGGTGTTAGAAGAGATGGTGGCTGCGTTTTGGGATCTTGTTTTTTCTGATGAGTCTTTTTGCCTGACCTGTGTTCTGTTTTCTAGTTTAAGAGAGGTGAAATCTTTTGAGAAAATAAAGCTCTTCTGTGTTTAATGTGCAGACTGTACTGGGAGCTTTTGGAGTTGAATAATGGGACGTTAAATTGCAGGGGAGCTGTTTCTACTAGTTGAACAGTCTGTAAATCCTGAAAGTGATGTTATCAGTGTGAGTGGAAAAGGCATCTGGGTTGAAAATCTTCAGGTTTTGAAGCTCTAGGTAGATGGTGTGAAATGAAGCTGAAGGCCTTCTTCAGCTGAAGGCCTGACTTCTGAAAAACTGCTTAAGTGTATCCCGATTCTTTTTGTGACAACAACATGGAAGATACTGTTTGAGATCCAGGTGCTATCGTGCTCTCCTTCTGTTGAACATGGTGCCAAACAGAAACTCAGATGGGCGGGGAGGAATTGGCTTCTTTCCACGATTTGTAAACTTGAATTTCAGCTTAACTACCACTGGATGTCACTGCAGCTCTTTGGAAATGGAGCCAGTGTGACAAAGGCAGACCCGACATTCCAACAATAAAATGACTAAGTGGTTTATTCACATTTTACAAGTCTAAATGTACAGTGGCAATTTAAATAAAATACATCTCTGTAGGATGGGGAACCTGTTGTACAGCAAACTTTAAGCAACTACATTCTTCTTGCAGTTTGTGTATTTCATGGGAGTTGTCAGAACTGTCTGCTGTGAATTTCAATTTACATCAGGATTTTAAAAATGTAATAATGAATAATGTTAAACTTCATAGGAAATGTTAAAATTCATAGGAAGGGGAAGCTACAGACTGGATTTGTCAAACTGTGTTGTAAACTCACTGTTTTATGCCATAGATTTGATTATAGATTTATAATCAGTGACAGCAGAATTTTTAATCCCAGGTGTTCTAGAATCAAAATATGATGTTCATTGTTTTAAATAATTATTTTTTAAGTTGTAGAGCCTGGCAAGATTAGGTCTAATGGAAAATTTCTGGATGGGAAGTATCTACTTGATAGGCATTGGTGCAGTCAGAAGCCACACAGTAACCTGATCACAGCTGTGCCATGGCTGAGGTGCTTGTGCAGTGGGGTTTTGTTTATTCTTCCCTTGGCTAATGTGCTGATGTATTCCTTAATTGTAACTTAGCTGGTTGTGGATATAGTAATTGGCAGGCTCTGGATATAGTAATTGTCAAGCAGGAATGCTCTACAAGCTCAAGCTGCTTGTGGAGAGATTTTTTGGATGTTGGCCACTTAAAAAAAGGTGGATGAAAAGGTAACTCTTTCCACAGTTCAATATTCCCAGTGTTAATGACAGAACTTAGACTCCCTTAGTTTATCCCACTGGACTGAAAGCTTTTCTGTGGAACTTAATGAAGTGTTGTTTTAAAGGTTTAATGGGTGTAGGAGATGGGAATGGATCTCAGTACCTGGCAGAAAGCAGTAGCCATTGGTTTGCAATTTCGTGTGGGTTCATATGTTGATCATACTTAGTTCTTTTACAATGTGGCAGCGTCATTTTAAAAAACTACCAGTTGTGATTTGATGTTTTGTCCAGGTTGTTTTCTTATTTGAGGGCTTTATGCTTAGAGTAACCATGGAAGCAATTAAATCTTGTTAAATCAGGGAAATAGTGAAATGGTTTTGGGGGCTTTTGTGTTGGTTCTTTTTTTCCCCCTGGGATTTTGGGGTTTTCTTCTTCTTTTTTTGGTTTGGTATTTTGTTGGGTTTTGGTTTTTTCTTAAAGAATTTGTCTCAAATGTGCTTTAAAAAACTAATCCTGAACCCTCACTTTTAAGACAAATTCTCTGTAATCGGTTAAAATAAAGAAGACATGCTCCTGTTGTGTTGTTACACAATCTCATATTACCATCCTTAGGAACTTTATTTGCTTGTGTGGCCTTTTTCAAAGAATTCAAGAGACTAATGACTTCTGGTACTTAGCAATAACACCTGCAGCTCAGAAGCTGGGCTTGTATTTCAAACACATATACATTGTTTGTTTCACAGAATCAATTTAATTAGGAAAAGGGTAAATATTCCAATCACAAATGAGAATTTATTTTTATAATTCTGAGTTTTTAAAAATTTTAAAAATTCAGAGCTCTTGTACATTTCATAGTGGACAGAGTCCACTAAAGCAAGACACATTCTCCTCATGTTCCAGCTAAATCCAATTACAATTTTTGAACAAGGAGCATCCTGCGATTCTCCTTATAGATCTTATCTAAGAGATCAAGGGATAGTTCCCATTTATATAAAGGAGATAATTTCCTCTCTATACATGTTTTAAATATTGGTTCTTCTGGTATGAAGAAATAATCTGCCCTGCAAAGTAGAGAAATGTGTATGAGTAAAGCAATAAATAAATCCTTCTCTGAAAAATACTGCCACTTTATCCTCTGGATTAGCTGACTTTGCTCTGAAAGAGACTTTTTGAGAGTGAAGGATTACAGTCTATGAACCCCCATCTTCCTAGGACAGGCATTCATAATTAAAGTCTGGTGGAGATAAAAAGGCTAGTGCTAAGTGCTTCAGGAAAAAATGAGGATGAAAACAACCCCAAAAAAGTCTCCCTTTAAACAGTTTCCCATGAAGCAGTTGGCATTCTTTTGGTTTTGATGGAAGTTGATGACTCACATGTTCATCTGCCAAGTGCATAAAGGGGAGCTAACACACTTTGCAGCAGTTCTCATTATATAAAACAAAGTACTCTACAAACAGAACTGCAGAGTTCAGAAAAAATATTGTGTGCAGAGATTACAAGTTCAGACCTTCCTGTGTCAGTTGTGGTGTAGAAAAACACTGAATACCTGCATGTAGTTCTTTTTAATGGTCAGCAGTGAGATTTTAATGCATTGCTGCATCAGAGAGGTTGATCTCAGCATGCATGTGGTTATTAGCCACGTGTGTGAAATAAGGAAAGTGCCTCACAGGTGGAAGTGTCACCACTATATCTGTACTCTGTGCCCTTTTCTCTTCCAGTCAAAGACTGATTCTTTCAGGTCTGCAGTGAATTTTTGGTGTTTGTACGAATTTTCAATGCAGTATTTTGTGTCTGAGGGTAGGTCTTGCATTATTTTGGAGGATAATATCCTTACATTAATTCCCCAGATGACTTGGCCTTGGTGATTCTTCTCCATTGTATTTTGAGAGTCGTATGTTCCCAGTTTCTTCAGTTGTGATGTATCTACTTTTCTGGACTTTTATCTTCAGCTCAGGGGTCCCCAGTAACTACCTTTTGTTCATTCTCAGAAGCCTGCCTCTTTTCCCTTCAGCAAGTTGCTGTGGAGTTCTTGCTTTGCAGGTCCTCTACATATAATTCTTAATAACCCCTGCATAAAAGTTGGGGTAGAGGGATTTTCTGTGTGCTAAGCACAGGGAAATCTAGTGTAAAGCCACATTCACTATTAAATTCAGCACCTGAAATTAACAGCTGCAGTCAGAAAATCCACCCCAGAGAGGCGTGTAGCATTTGGTTTGCAGCCTTCCTAATATATTGTTATATATCATCAAATGCAAATGCAGTTATATCACTACAAAAATGGCTTTATGGTAGAATATCTATTCATAATTTAAGCGAAGTATTGTTATGAAAGTTCTCTTGCAAGGACTTGTACTGTAAATGGTTTTAAAAAATTGGTTTAAAAAAATCTAGGGCTTGGGTTTTCTCTCTCCAGGAAGGGTCTGGGTCTGTGGTGGTGAACCTTGTGTTGTGTTCTTAGTTGTTAGTGGAAATGTTTATAACAAAGTGCCATAATACTCTGTTCAAAATGTAACAGAAAATTTAGCTGGTTGGTGGTGGTAACTTTACATCTGTAGGAAGTCTTTAAAACTCTGTCCTCCTTGTGCCTTGTGTGCAGTCCAGATGTACTAGTAGTAATTGCAAATCTTATTGAGGTTGAATTTAAAAACATTCCAAAGTACATGTGAGATAATTCATTGCATTAAAGAAAAATGACGTATTTGTGAGACTTAAAAAAGAAAAAACAAACACATTTTAAAAGCACATGCACAAATGTAAAAATCTGGTTTGTTCAGAAGTCAGTTGTTTGATATATATGTTTTTGTTTTCAGTGTTTGGCGCTTACAGATCAGAGCTAATAAAAATAGTGAAATTTATTTTTAGTACTTTTTGTTAACTGTAGACAAAATATGAGTTCTAGTATATTTTTTTAAACTCAGGATGAGCTGACTGCAGGAAATGTTTTTCAAAAATTACTATAGAGCAAAACTGTATACCTTAAAAAGTCAGTAGTTTCAGCTTTCTGCCTTCTAGAAGTTGCTATAAGTAGTAGAAACCTAAGGGGAAAGCACTTAAAAACCAGCGAGGGTCGTTACTAGATAGCATTCCTTCAGATCTTAACAGCATAAAACCAATTAATTGGAACTATCTTCCAGAGTATTATCAGATGGCAAAAGCATTTTTAATTAAAATAAATAAAACAGCACAAGAACGGTGAAGAGACATGGGTGCCTTTTTGTATGATGTCTCTTCTGCCTTTTTTTCTAGAAAGTTTCATGTCACCTGCTAGGTTTGCTTACACAGAATCTGTTTTTTAAGGAGGCTGTTCTCTCTTTATGACTAACAAAAAGCAAACTCAGTCTGATGAAAAGTGTGCATTGCATTACTGCCTGATGATGACAGGACTCCTACGTGAGCATGTCAGAGGGAACTGGTGGAAGCAGCTTTACAATAGGGAGCAGGAGCAAGAGAAAGATTAAAGGAACAGGGAAGGCAGATGTGTGTCTTTGCTGGTGGCAGGATCTCATCTCCTTTTATCTTGTTTAGGTTTCTCCTCTGCCTCCTACTTAAAGGTCCATGTTAAAACCCACCACGGTGTTCCCCTTCCCCAGGTCTCCAGGCACCAGGAGTCCATCCCGAATGGGGGAGCAGCGTTCCACTGCGTCAGGACCTATGGCATCAAAGGCAAGAGACTCGCTGCTCTGCACCTTGCTGCTCTGTGCAGGGCTTTGTGTCGTGGGGTGTTGGGCTGGGCACGAGAAAGGGGAGGGAGGAAGGACAGGGAAAACACTGGAGAGCAGCTTAGGGAGATGCAGAGAAATTCCATAGCATCACGTAGGATGTAACGCCTGTCATGGGATAGCTGATTTAACAAGTCTAGGGGAAGAAAATGGACATAGAAGAATGTGTGAAGTTTTGGCAGGTTCTTCAGTTTGGAAAATTGAAAAAGCCACGTTAGTTCATCTTGACCCTCTTCCTTGGGGCAGTCAGCATCTGAATTTTGCCTGAGGGCAAGTTCATTAGTCCCACTCCACTTGAACCTCGTGTCAGTCAAACCCTGTTTCTGGTTTTGATAGGAGCCATACTGTACATGCAGCCAACTGTTTGTAGCTAAACTTACACTTCCAAATGCAGTTGTTGGGGAGGAGAGGTAAAGGGTGATAGTACTGGTGCTTTCTTCTTGGTTTTGACATTGATTTAACTTGGGCAGGGGAGAAAAAGATGTTACTGGAAGCATAGCTGAGGATTATTTAACTTTTGAATAAGTAAAACAGTGTGTTTACCTGCATAGAATAGGTTTTTGCTTCTTGGTTTGAGCTGTCAGTATTCCTGCTGAAAGTGAAACATCAGAAAATTCTTCAAAGCCACGGTTTTTCTGGTTTGTTTTTTTGCCCAGGAGAACACAGTGGGCTGGGTTAAACAAAGTCTGTGCCAGCAGAAAGCTCGAGTTGTGTAATTTTTTCTGTTGAGGTCTTGATAGAGTTACTAAAGAAGCCCTTTAGTTTTGGGTGGTGTGCTGACTTAACAAGAGGTTTATTCCAGCTCAGTGGTGTATTGATTTCATGCATATCCTGTTAGGTTTGTAATGCTGAGTCCAGAGCAAATCTGTCTTTTGGGTTGTGCCAAGTGGTTCTTTGGTCTCTTAGAGTTAATAGTAGGTACAGCCTATTTGTATTCAGAGACTCCTTTAGTGAGCACGTCTGGGTTTCTCACGCTCATTCACATGCGCTGAGCAAAGAAGTGTGGACAAACTTCCTTGGCATAATGCCACAGGAGAATGGGGAGGACTCCAAACATACCAATGGCTTTGCCAGGACATATATCCAAATAACTTAAATAACATCCCTCACCTCTCTGCTGTTTCACACTGCAGTATTTAAATATAGAACAATTGTAGGTTGTGAAGTTAACTTTTAATAGTGTTGCACTTGTGGAAAAGAGTTCCTTGAGACTAAATGGAATTGCACTTCTTAAATTGCAGTAGCTCACTGCTGTTTTGCTGAGTGTTTCCAGGTTTCTTCACATCTTGCTGCAGCCTGTTGTACTTCATGAACTTTCTAGGCTTTCCCCCAAAGTATCAACAGCATTTCAGAAGTGTGCAAGTGAATTGCACAGTTCAAAACTCATCATTAGGTCCATCCTTTTGTAGTATCTGAGGTGCAAACATTGCCAGACATGCTTGGGATTCAAGAAGTGTTATATAAACCAGAGACCCATTATGGTTGTGTTCAGTGTCATGACAAATCCCTAATGAAACCCCAGCTGTTGCTCTGATGGCAGCCTGGTGGTTTTGAAAGGGTACCTATGCTCAAGGGCTTTAGAATATGAGGGATTGAATGTTAAGTGTGTATCATTCTGTTGTGACAGGCATTAATGTGATCAGGCGGTAACCAGTCTAACTTATTTTAATGCATGTTAAATATCTTCCTTTGGGAGTGAGATTCTGAAAACTTCTCTCTTTTCTTTTTCCCGTAGAAGGCCAGAAATGTTCACATTCGGACCCGATTGAGAGTTCTGATTCCTATGGAGACCTCTCTGACACCAGTGACCTCAAGACTCCTGAGAAACAGAGCACCAATGGGTCCTTCTCGTGTGACCTGGCAGTCAGCAAAAACAAAATGGAGACGGAAGGAGAGAAGAAGTATCCGTGCCCTGAATGCGGCAGCTTTTTCAGATCGAAGTCTTATCTGAACAAACACATACAGAAAGTTCATGTCAGGGCCCTTGGTGGCCCTCTGGGGGACCTGGGTCCTGCTCTAGGATCCCCCTTCTCACCCCAACAGAACATGTCTCTTCTGGAGTCGTTTGGGTTTCAGATCGTCCAGTCAGCATTTGCATCATCCCTAGTGGATCCAGAGGTCGACCAGCAACCAATGGGGCCAGAGGGGAAATGAGATCAGTTGGATCTTAGCAAAGCAAAGCAGCAGTCTGGCTATAATGATAAGATGCTGTGAATGAAAGAGGAAATAATGAAATTTGGTTCTATAGCTGAGAATTTCTTATTCATTTTAGCTTCCCTCTTTGTCTCATGCCCTACCCCACCTTTAAACCTTCACTGGGGAGAGGGAGAAAATGCTTCTTTAGCTGATAAATTACAGAAGATGGTGGCCTTGAATAGGAGACATGACCCAAAACAAATGGAGCTCTAGAGGCTGCTGCTGGTGTTTTCTTTGTGTTCTTCGAGAGTAATGAAAAGTTACCAGCACTGGTCTGAGAATGAGACAGTCCTAGTGACCGAGGCACCTGGGGAGCTGCAGCTACAGGGAGCTGTGATTTTGTTCTCTCTCTATTCCCCCGCCCTCCCTAAACTCCCCCAGAAAAACAGTAAGTTTAAAAAACAGACCCATTATTGAATATAATGTTAAGTAAAATGCCCCATGGTTCCTAGCAGGTTACAATGCAGTTGTCCTTTTAAAACCAGAAACATTTAAAGAAGGTGAGAGAATTTGAACCCCTTCTGCCTTTGTGAGGCTGTGAGTGCTGCAGCAGGACTGAACTGCTGAGAAAAATCACCTTTCAGAACAGGTTGTTTTTATTACTTTTGACCATTAAACTTGCTGTCAGGTTTTTAATTTTTATTATTATTATTATTATTTTAGGACCTGTTGTAGTGAATTGCTACTGAAAAGCCAGTCTAAGGCGATACACAGAGCACTCGTAAAGCAGCAGTCACATTAGGGTTAGTATTAATTTTTTTTTAGATGTACCATAATTAATAACTTGGCTAGTTGGTTGTTTTAAGTCTATGAAAGAAATAGTTTTTATGAAAAAAGAAAAAAAAGAAAAAAAAAAAAAAGGAAGGAAAAATACCATTACAGTCTGGTTGACTGGTGCTCATTTTTCATGTGGGGACCTAGGGGATGAACACGATCAGCTATTGGATTAACGTCATGTACCGCTGACTTGTTTAGTGTGAATAAACCCAGGGCTTCACAGAGTGATTTTGGTTTAATTGGATTGGACTCTATTAAAGAAGTTAGTATGTTACTTTGCATCCCCTCGTTTTGTCTGGTTTTTGAGCAATTTAGCCACCTGTCCAAAAGGTGTGCAAATGAGAGCCAGTAAATAATATGTGAATCCCACTCTGCACTGTGCTGTATTCTCAGTGAGCTGGGCTTTTTGGCCACAGTCGTGCTCTCCTGATCCATCTCTAGTCAGGTTTGCAAAAGCCACAGTTACTCCTTTCTTTTCCAAACGAGAAGGGTTTCTAGTGTAAGAGGTGGGAATTGCAAACAGCATATCTTTGAAAAAGAATTGATTACAAAATGCAAATACGCTGCATTCCAGGCTGTTGTTGGACATTCCATTTAATCTGAAAATACCACTTGTGCAGAAATAATGTCCTTTCTTGACCTTCCCTTTCCTTCCATGTAACTAGTCACGGTTTTATGTACCAAACCCAGGTATAAATGTTGTTTAACACAGGGTTAGGAGTTAGGAATACTCTGAGTTTTAATTATGGTTCTGCTGTTGATATTCAAGGTCACATAGAAGAGTTTCCTGAATTTATTCCTTAATTTCATACCTGTGAAGAATCTTCTTAACATCACAATTGTTGAGAGGGTTATTGAGCAATGGTTTAGAAGTGATTTGGTAAACTGCTTTGTGTACTGAATGTTTCTAAAGGCCACTCTGAAGAGCCCATGTCCTGCACCAAACTTGCATCCCATGAAACAACATCTATCTCCATCATTAATATAGTGCTGGAGCAGGACAGAGGCCCTTGGACCAGGTTCTCATTTGCTGCAGATCTGTCTGTGTAAACATGCACAGAGACACAAACTGTTACTGTACCACAGCCTGCATTGCCCAGGTGCTTCTAATCCAAACCCTGTAGCTGATGCTTAATTGATATTCCCATTTTGGTTTTATGTTTGGAATTACATTCTAAATTCTACAGAGTTAGAAGACCCAGATTCCCTCTTGTAAGAAGCTACTTTTTGTACTTGCTCTGGACTATTATAAATCAAGGATGAATAATCAATGGCTTTCTCTTTATAGCACCAGCACTTTCTAAATTGAGAGCATGTTGCAGTGGACTTGATGTTTTGCTATTAATCTGTGTTGGGAGACTGAAGGACATGTTCTTCTCCAGTCATCTCCTCCCAGAATCCTGGAATAGGTATGAGCCTCATTTAAAAGGAAAAACCAGTGAAACAAACAAACAAACCCTACCAGTAAACCTTCATGGAATTGCTCCTGTACTGGTAAGATTAATAGACAGGTAAAAACAGAACATCTTAGGAAAGTGACAAAACATTTTAAAATACCTTACAAATCTAGTGCTGAGACAACCTTGTAAACTGCCAAGCAAATCAGGAGAGAGTAGGCTTTCCAGTCAGCATAACAATTTGTTGGGATTAGCAAATGCACCTGCAGTCACTAATTTACTAATAGCTCATAATTAATCCACAAGGGAAAATTCTGTTGAACTGAGGCTATATGCTGAAAGACAGACTTTTTGTCCCCAGTGTTCCTCTATGCATTCAAAGAAGGTGCATTAGTCATAAAATTCAACTCCAAAAGCTATGTCCAGAGTATAGAATACTTTCATCCTACATTTAGCTCCCCTGACTTTAGTGTTACAAATGGGTTGAATTTTGGCTTATCAGAATTTAATTTTGAATGCACCAGAATTTGGCCTGGTGAAACAAAAGAAAAGCCTCTATCTGAAAAGGAAGCCTTCTAAAACACTGTGTATTCTGCTTGTCAAAGAAAATGCTTACTAAGTTGTCATGAATACATTGAATGAAAACTACTTACTTCTCAGTCTAGTGGACAGGGAAACAATTAGGTAGGAGGTTAACAATCCTGAAATGACAGTTCTAGATCATCCTAGTGTAAATGGGAGAGATTTGTACCAACAGAGGAGGCTGGTGCAGGTTAGTGCCAGTAGGAATTTGGGCAGATCTTTAGCTGTGGTGTGTTTTCAGTGCTTTTTGCTTCTTTGGGGGCATACTGTTCCATTCCGGACATTAATTTAACCTACATGCAAATTCTTTCTATTCTGTATTTGGGAAATGCCTGTTTCTCATAGAACATGAGACAGATCCAAACAGAAAATTCACCCTCCAAAGTTCAGAGTTCAAAGGGAAGTATGTAACATGCCCTGAGCTGCAGCTTGTTGCTATTGCATTTTGTTGTTAATTGGTGTATAAGTGTATAGATGATAGTGCTGATTTTAGGCCACCCTCCCTTCCTTGCCCTCCCTTTCGGAGGGACTGCAAGCCAATGTTTGAGTTGGTGCATATATCAAGAAGGAAACTTCAGTTCATGCAAATTTATAGAATCAGACTTGTAGTCTTTGTATTATAGGAGTCCCATAACCTCTCATCTGAGGCTCAGAGCCTGGTATATTAGGTATGATGAAAACATCTTCAGTCATTCATAATATTAATAAATATTAAAGACAGACAAGAAAGGAATAGATGCTTATAAGACAGTGAATGAAAGATAAAGGACTAAAAACCACTTGCATGCATGCTTTTAAGTGTTGTGTTAAATGTGGGGGTACAAACTTCTCAGGCTTCTTTTGTTGTCTCAATTTATAAATGTTAATCCAGAACAAATGCAAGGTAAAGTGATTTAATGTGAATTTATTCCATACTGAGTTAAGTGACGTGACCTTGCATTTGTCATGTCTTAAATGTGTACAGTCTGGCTCACCTGACACATGGCAGTGTGCATGTGAGTTCTCAGTCCTAAGTGATTTGCCCATGATGATATGGGAAATTGATAGCAGAACCAGAAATTGAACACAGATTTTTCCTTCTCTCAATCCAGTGCCTTAAATATAGTAGGGCAAAGTATTATATGTTGGGGGGGGGTGATTTTTTGATTTTTAAAGCCTAGAACTATTAAGATGGTGTGGAGTTGGTCTTCCTACCAATCTTTTGAATAATTGTAAATGCCCAGTCACAATTTTAGACCTGTTTGAGTGCCAGTGACTTAGGGAATATTTGTTATTTCCCATGTATTCCCTGAAATTATTGTTCCTCCCTCAACTGCTGTCAGCAGTAAGGAATGACTTGAATAGAAGAGCTGTGTAACTGAATGTCTATAACTCAACTAATTGAATTGCTAGTATGAAAGCTAACCTAGATTTTGTAGGCTCTGTTGTAACTTTAGTGTCTTGTTTTTTCACTAAATCTTTGTTCCTAGAATTCAGTATCTAAACTTACGTCTTGAGTCGGGAGTGGGGTACCACTTTCAGCTTTAATTTTTTTTAAGGTGCTTGCTTGAGGAAGTAGATGCCAAAGTAAACTTCAAAGGAACTCCAGACTTCACTGTTGAAAGAATGAATGGAGAGCAAGAGCTCTCCTTGGGTTTCATGAGAGATAAATGGACAAAGTAAAAAACAGCCACCAAAATTCGAAGTAATGAAACAGGAAAGGCTTTTCTTTACCACCCACAAAAATAATAAATTATTTTCAATTGTCACCATGGCAGAAGGTCTGAGAGCAAGTGCCAAACAACACCATGGAATATGCTGGCTTTTTCAGCATTATGATTATACCTTAACAGCATTGTCAATACCTGAATATAAATTAAGCCAGCTTAGCACTGCTCACCTTTTTCTTGGGCACAATACCTGAGTTTTATTTGAACAGAGCAGAAGCTCACAGTGACTCTCTGAGCTTAGGCTCTCAGTTCCACCCTGAGAGATAAAACAAATGAGCAAAGAGGGGTGAAAAGAAATCCCACTAGGAAAACTTAAAAAGGAAAACAGATTCTGGAAGGCTCCTGTGTCTCCTAAAAGAGCCATGGTTTTTTTTTATCCTGAACATCCTTTTCAAAACAAGATCCTTCAGCTGTTTTGAATGAGCCCTTGGGAACAGATTTGGCTTCCAGCCCAATGTGCTGCAGCTCCCTGTCCCTGTGAGAAGGCAGCATGTTCCAGAGCAGTGAGCCTGGGTCCCAGAGGGAGGGGGCAGGCAGTGCTCCTGGGCTGCAGCCACAGGTCAGCACCAGCCCTGGCAAAGTTCTGCC
This sequence comes from Hylia prasina, assembly GCA_013397195.1. Taxonomy (NCBI): domain Eukaryota; kingdom Metazoa; phylum Chordata; class Aves; order Passeriformes; family Sylviidae; genus Hylia; species Hylia prasina. Next base: position 235,110 of record VYXD01014084.1, on the reverse strand, counting down.
TGCTGCTTTGACCCTCACCCTCCAGACAGTCTGTGCAGTGTGGTGCCTACTTGGATGCGTGCAGCTCTGCAAATGTTGGCTGTAAAACAAAGCAGGGAGCTATTTGGCTAAAAAGAAGAAAGAGAAAACACCACTTAAAGGAGTGCTGTGACATAACTGGTGCAGCTCAGGAGCAGGAGCCCTGGGTGTGAGGGGTTGTGGTGATGGTTGGAATGGTTATGGCACGCCAGTGAGAAACCACAGCTGTGCACTCTGGTGGCAGGCAGTGATGGCCTGTTTGCCAAGAACTAACACCCTGTGTCATCTCCAGCTTCTTCCTGTGTTGTGTTCCTGTCTGTGAGATGAGATGATGATAACCTTTGGGTAAGAATGTGCGAATATTTAATTGACATGCCAAATTGTGCTGCACAATTGTGCTGCTGAACTCTGGCACAAATGTTTGGCCTCACTGACTCCAGGTGTAATGCAAAGTTAAACAAACATTTGGCCACATTTTTCCTGAAAGGTGTGATACTTCAATTTATTTAAAGACTGCCTGGCACTATTGATCTGCTCTCAGGGTTTATGTGAATGAAGCTTTTCCTGGGTGGCCTCCATACTTGTACTGCAGTTTTGGAGACCTGGAGGTGCTCTGAGCTGAGATATGCTGAAGGAAGGAGGTAACTGGAGTCCCACTGATGTTCCAGTGACTCCCTCCCAGCTCCTGTGTTCCATGTGGACCGTGGAGTCACTTCATGCAGCCACTGGCAGCCATAAAAATGCTCTTGAGCATCCTGCAGTCACATAGTGACCTTGGGTAAGCGATTTTAGAATAAATCAATCTCATGCTTGCTAATACCTTTTTGGCTGCTATGTCTACAAACTGGTGCCTTCTCCAGGCAAATTTTACATGCCCTCTGCAAAGTTGTCAGACTGACTGCTGGCCCTTAAGGAACCAACCAAGCCTTGCTCTTGGGCTCAGAATTTTTCTTCGGTACTGTTGTAATCTGAAAGTTTGCTGCAATTAATGCAAATACCAGAGTAAGAGAGAAAATAAAAGGCTGTTCTTAGATGTCTTGTAGAGTGAACAACTGAAACATGAGTGTGGGATGAGCCAGGAAAACTGGTATTTTTCCCTGGCTGCACGCCATATGGAAGAGACAGTGCCTTGGAAGGGAAGGAGCAGAAAAGTTTGCCATTGGCTCTGATGAATCCCAATCCTGCTTCTACTGAAGTTGTTGGGAATCCTCCCATTGTCTTCAGTGGAGCAAGAAAGGATCTTAGGTGAGGATGGATGACTCTTTCCCTACTTGAATGAAGTCTCTTGCCTATTTATGGGCCTGCTTCTATTGAAACCGAGCCTGTTTTAGCCTTTTTGGGTTCTTAGGGACCTGTTTGTATAAAGCAACTTACCTACCTATCTTTTTTTTTCCTATTGTGTGTATTTTTTGTATGTTCTGTTGGAAGGTGAAGCCTCTGTAGAAGGGGATACAAAACCTGATTTTTAAATAGTAATAAACCAAAAGAGAATTAAACTCTGCAGGCTGCATGCATTCATTTCCTGGAGATGGAGAGTAGAGACCATGAGTGCACAGAGAGATGGCCTGGACTTCTCATATCTCGAAATCTTCTCCTTTTCAGAGACAGTTCTGCCTTTGCACATTTCCACAGCTGGATGTGAGAATTCATAGTGGTGGGCAGGTTGCAACACTGTATGAGGATGGCCTTATTTCCACTAGGAAATCCTTTCTCTGGCACTTTGTGGTAAGATTTCTTGGTTTAGCATAAGTAGGTGGAGTAACAAGTATCTGTGAAATTTGGTATTGTCCTCACTGAATGGCAGTAAAATAAAACTGAGGTCATATAAATAGAGTTTTGCTTCTGGCCTGCCTACCTCAGGTGCTGGGGTGTTGGTCAAATGCACAGTGTTTTAACTCCACACCCTTATATACTACAGAAATAAGTGCAAGTATTAAGTGAAACTTTATTAAACCTTTGTTTCTTCCTGGCTTTTTACCTCATGGTGTTACCAGCTGGAGCCATAACTTGCTAAAAGAATGGCAAACTCAAGACCAAAATAACAACAGAAGTTTTCCCTGTTCTGTAAACATACTTAAAGGAACAGTGTCTTTGCTTGTGTAAGTAGATGTAAAAAAGCCCACATGCCTATGTCAGTCATGAAAAAGGCTGTCTCTGCATGCTTATGGCATGTCTGTGACCCAGAGAAAATACAGATTTGCCTTTCTACACAGGACAGAAAGGGCAACTTCCCAAAATTAACAACTCCTCCCACAGCCTTCAAACACCTGTGGAGAAAGCTCTTTTGCAGTACCTGTGTGCCAGTGGTTTTATCTGCTTTCAGGTCAGCTAAGAAATAAAATCCAGAGGTGTGAGCTCTGCATTGTAAATGTCCCTGAGTCCTGCACTTTATGAGGAAACAGCAGGAGCTCCACTGCAAGGTTTGATCTCTGCTTCTCTGCTCACATGTTGAATTACAGAGACCCATTACAAAATGAGTCTCTGCTTCTGCTCTTATGTTGATGACTCCAGTCCTAGTCCCAAAGCCCTAAAGAGAGAAGAAAATACATGTTTGGCTTTTTTATGTGTTCAAGTTGCTAACCTTATAGCCTTTCTGATGGCTTGGGATAGATGTCACATGAGTGGTTGTGCTATTTGGAGTAGGCGTTTTGCATATTTAAGTACAACTTTAACCTCATGTTTTTCACAATGAAATCTAACTATTACTGTGGTAATATTCCATTATTATTGAAGTTCAAACAGCAGAGTTTTGGGCTTTCATTTCTGTTTGACTGTGAAATTGGCTTCCATGGTGAATGGGTGATTGGTAGAAGGATATTTAATAATCCCATCCAATTCACTGGAAGTTAATTTGAACAGATATCAGAGCAGAAATCTTTATTCCTTTTGACTTAAATCTCCAGATGTTTTGATGCTGCCTTTTCACATTCCTCATGTGTAAATAATAAACAATTATTTTTAGATAGGCATTTTCTAACAAGAACAAATTGCATTATCAGACTGCTTTGCCAGATACTGCTGGGCACAACTGTGGTTTGAGAAACAAGTTACAAAAGTACTTTTATACCTTAAAAAACAACCAAACAGCACATTCTCCTATTTTAATGAATTCCTGCATTAATGCTTATTTGTACTTTCATGTAAGTCAGCGCTACACATGTAGAACTTGAGAACATCTCATGCATATCTGTCCCCAGGATTCCTTCCCCTATAAAACCATTCCATAAGGTAAGTATTGGATGTCTGAAGCTTTCCAAGAGCTTTGCAGACATATAATCATTTCTGCCTCTGTGACATAAGTAATATTAACATGGGAAACCAAGGCAGAAGCTTCCCTAAGGTCAGGCAAAGATCAGTTAAAGAACTGAGAGTAAGGCTCCTGTTCTTGGCTCAGACTTATGTGTTCTCTGAGTAGATCACAGTATGTTTCAAAATAGCTTCCCTTCCTCCACCCTTAGAAATGTGTGCTCTGGTGTTTGTCAGTAGCAGCCTCCATCTGTAGCAAAAAAACAATCAAGCAAACAAAAACTCAACAACAACCAGTGCAACTGGAGACTGAAACATTTTTAGACAGCTGTACCCAATTCCTAAGAATATTGCTATGGTTTTATGGTTTTTAAGGTATCCTGCTACGAGGCACACCCACCCATTGAATAGCAGGTAAAGCAATCTGTGACCCAGATCCCGAGACTGGAATGCTGCAAGGGGGAAGAGCTCAGGGATGATCCGTGGGGACTTCATAACTGCTGCAGCAGGCCAGTGTAACACAGATGTCTGTCAGCACTGGGGCTCTTCAAAACTGCTGTGAAAACTGGAAAGGCACTGGGCAGTTCTTGACAAAAAAGGGGGAAAAAAATGCTGTTAGGAGTTTGTGTGTGAAATTTCTTAAGTCACTGACTGCCGAGAGTATTTAGTGCTAATCAATGTTGGAGAAGTGTAGCTGCAGTGCTTCTCCCCAGTAAACAATAGGACCCAGATTGCCCTCCCGAGGCCTCTGGCCTTTTATTACAGCCCACACACAAAACTCATCTGAGAAAGCACTCGGAGGTAGTGGAGCAAACTCTGAACCAGTCTGAACCAGTTCAAATATCGCATATGGTTGTTTTGCTTCTGCAGACTTCCTTGTTAGTCCTTGGAGGCTGTGGCTGGCATTTACTTAGCAATAGCTCATGCTGTCAGTCTGAAGGGGGAGGAGAAAGCCTCTCCTTGAGCATGTCAGCAGCGCCATGCAACAGTGCCAGCAGCTACTCCCGTCGCCCCACACTGACTCCTTTGTAGTCACTGCCTCTGTCTTGATTGTTGGTTATACTCGGCTCAGTTTCACAAAGTCAATATCTGATCCTTTTGTCGCAGCCCTGATGTTCTTTTATTACATTCAAATTGTATCTAGGTTAGAAATGAAACACATTTGTTTCCAACTCCTACATCTCTGCTTACAGAAGGCTTTTTACAGGTGAGATCCACAGATGTTTTCATGATCAAGAGAGAGGCAATAAATAAGACCCCTGCTTTTGTTGGAGTTGCAAGTACTCAAGTACTTAATAATGTTTAGTAACATTCAATGCTTGCAGCTTTTTAAGATTAAGCACAAACTGCGCTAATATTCTGTTCATGGTGAGGTCTCAGAATTATACTATTGTCAATCTCAAGCATTGCCATTTATGAAAGAAGAAGAAAATTGTGAAAAACGAATTTTGGGGAAAACTGGAACAATTATTTTGGTTACCTAGGAAGAAGAAAGGGGAGGTTATGGGAACATGACGTTATGTCCTGTTACAAGGAGGGCAATGGTCAACTTTTTCCATTTTAAGCAATCCATGTTAATTTGGCTAGGAAGGATTACTGAGATTAGAAAACTCATTTTGTTTACTCCCCTCAGTGTCTTGTTTAGTAAGATTAAGTAATAAAGCATGTTAGTTCTTGCATAGGAGGTTAGATGAGCTGCCTGGCAAGACCTGAACACACTTGGCTGTGGCCAGAGAAGGAGGGGGGGTTTGGTGTCTTCTTGTGGAGTCATTCCAGAGCTGTAGACCTGGGGCTGCCTCCCTTGGCACAGAGTGCCGTGCTGTATGTTAGATTTTTTTTATTTGGGTTTGGTTTTTTTTTAAATAGAAGTCTCAAAACACTTTGAATTTTTCCACAGGTGAGAAAGTAGAACAAACAAACAAGAAAGAGCAGCTGACAGACAGGAGAGAGAGAAAGCAGACATTGTTCATTCTGGAACCTGTATAAAGAAAGGTACCAGCTCACAGCTGCAACTGGTTCACACTGAGTTTAGGGGGAGGATGCTTGTTGTCCCTCATTCCTAAAAATGTGTATATATTCTCCTGTAAAATGTGGGGATGTGTTGTGATACATGTATTTGTATACACCTACAGACATCTAAGTGTAAACTATGTGAGGAAGTAGCTGCAAAGCTATTAACTTACTTATAGTTTGGGTAGTTTAAAATCAAGTCCTAGGAAATAATGTCATGTTTAATATCTCTAAAAGTGTAGCAAGAAGAGCAAACCCATTCCCAAGCCGTGGAAAGAGCAATTGAGTCTGCCTCTGACAGCTGCCACCTGGCATCCTATTAAACTTAACTCTGTGAAACTGCCAGGCATAAATCTTCCCTCATCCTGGAGAAAGCTAGAGATGAAAGAAAAAATTATGCTTAGAAGTCAGTTGTGGAAAAGACTTTGATCTTTACCATTAATGTGAAGGTTTTTGCATTTCTCCCAGATTCCCCATTGTCCTTCTGTGGACTAGAAACTCAAATTGTTTGCTGGAACTTGGCTGAGTGTAATGAGAACTGCAAATTTATCTTGTTACATGGTAGGAGAGAGAGCTAGGAAGGTCTGAGATTTGTTTCCACAGAGATTACTGCAGTTCTTGGATCAGTATATACAGAAGGAGGTGCTTTCTGTGCTATGTGGCATGGAAGCATTAGTTAGTCTTATGAAATGAGCAAAAAGAAATTAATTGTGCAAGTTGCCAGCCCATCTGCAAAGTTTTGGACAGGCAGTGCCTCTGGATGCATGTGTGGCCCTGCACTTTCTGCTGAATGGAATTTGTCCCATAAAATCTGTGATGAAGAGCTATTACAAACAGGCAGATTGATTGAATAACCCTTATTAAAAATTCTTGCTGACTCCAGTTAGCCTTGCCTTTACAGAGAGTAACTGGAGAGCATCAGGAATGCAGTAACAGGGTGTCTGTGCAGACAATGATCATAATGACACAAAGGCTGCATCTTAGCTGGTGATGTCAGTCAGGACTGGCACACACAGTTGGTTTTTGGTTTCCTATTTTGATTTTTTGCAACCATTTTTTTAAAAATCTGACATTACTAAACTGATTTTTCTCTAGTGGTAAATCACATTGTTAAAGCGTGAGGCACACAAATGTGTGCTAAGACCTGTGGTTTCATACTGGGCAGTAGTGCTGGTTAATTGACTTGTTTCCTCATTACCCATCTATCATGCTGGTACATCTATGTTTTTGTGGCTCCATTGTGGACTGGATGCAGCAGGTGACCCGGCTGTAAAGGGCTTAAAGTGTTCATGACCTGGTGAAAAAGGGACAAAAGTTGGGTTGGATCAGAACCTTGAGCAGGTTTGTTAGACAATTACCTGCAGCCTGACAGCAGAGCACTGCCAGGATGGAAACATCTGGGAGTGGAAGGGAAAGACCACTGCTCCAGCCAGCACTGCCTTGAAAAGTGATTCATCAAACACTGAAGCAGCTTCCTGGCATAGAAATACTTATGTGTTCAATGGTTTCCACGTGATTTCAAAGAACTTTAAAAGAAGGGAACTTCCCTGCCCTACTCTATGAAGGAAGGTTTGATTGTACCTCATATAACAGCAAGGAAGGGAAGGCGCAAAGAAGTGAGGCAGGCAGGTTGGCCAAGGTCAGGAAGAACTCTGTGGGAAAGCCAGAAATAGCACCTTGTGCTGCAGGCCTGTGCCTTGGCTACAAACCCATCAGTTTGCCCCGGCTGCTTTGCAAGCTCATTGTTGAGCAGGACCAGCTATTCAGTGGCTTGTTTTTCACTGGTGTAAAACAGAAACAGTGCTGAGGACTCCAGGCACTGGCACTGCACTGTCTGAATCCCGTGGCATGAGCAGAAACAGGAGTATCTATTACAAACTGTGTGAAATACCTGCAGAGAGGCTTTATCACAGTGGCTGGATGCCTTCAGTAGAGCTGTTCTAAACCATCCTCATGGTGTTTACCACAGCTTTTAGAGTAAATACATAGAGTAAAATGGAAAGTAGTGGATTAGCAGAGGCAAGAATGTAAACCCCTTTCAGGTGGAGGTGCACAGCCTCCGTGGCAGTGTGTACCCTCCACAACGTCTCTTTTAGAGCTAAGGGAACACAAGGGGAGAATAAGGACAGCAGGATTTAGTCCTTAATGATAATTCTGTAGGAGAGAGAGCAGTTTTACGTCTCTGAAGATAAACACTTTTCCTGCCACGGGGAGCGGTTCAAGCATAGTTCCGCGTGGAAAGTCTCCTCTTCTGGTCTAAGACTTTCCCTGCGACTGTAAGAGACAAGCCCAGGGACGCGGAGTTCCTCTCGAGCCAAACAGCCCCGCGACACGGAGCACCCATCGTCGTGCTCGGTGCCGGGGCACAGGACCCTCTGCGGCAGCAGGTTCCGGGCTGCCCCGAGCCCTGCCCCGCGGCAGCCGCCCCTTCCCCTCCTGGGGGCGGGCGGCGGCAGCGACAGCGTTAGGACCCGGC
>VYXD01014084.1:189845-227253 GCA_013397195.1 Hylia prasina | reverse complement strand
CTCAACTGGCTGACGGTGCGGAGCGGCCCCGGCTCCGCGCTCCCGGCAGGTGGGTCCGGGGCCGGGGAACGCGGCGGGGGGAGCCTGGGGGGCGCAGGGTGCCTCGGCCGCGCTGACGGCCCAGTGCTCCTTAGGAGTCGATGAGGACCACAACAGCTGCAGGAACCCGGACGGCGACGCCGCGCCCTGGTGCTACATCCAAGGAGCTACCGGGACCCCCGAGCGGCGATCCTGCGACATCGCCCAGTGCTCAGGTAAGAGTGGCCGCCGCCGGCCCCCTCTTTTCCTGCCCTGCCTGGCCTGCCCCCTACCGCGGGGAGCTGGGTTTGTCACCAGGGTGGGGTCCCCCCTAAACACAAACAACCCTGGGCTACGCCAGCACCTCCCTCGGAAACACCGCGTACCCAGGGCTGCCCTCCAGCCCCCGCCTGTGTGTGCACATCTGCCTCCCAGCTACGCCGTGCTCCGCCCCTAGAAAATGGCTTTTCCATTAGTGCCAGAAAAGGCCTGTGAAAAGCCCCCACTCCCCCATAATTCGCTTATCACTGTAGCGCTCTCTAGCTGTGTTGCAAAAGGCTGAGGTCTGGACATCTAGGAACTGCTGAGGTGTGGGTAGACTGTTGCTGTGGGACATATTACAGCTGACTAAAGAAGCTTCCTGCTGCCAAAGGATTGCCAGTAGGAATTTGAGTACGGGGTGCAGAGGAAGAATGTGGAAAAAATGAGAACTAGAAGGGAGGACAGTAAGAAATGGAAACACTGGATTCCTCCTGTATAGTCACAGTGAGAAACAGTTTGCCGAATAAACTGTAGCTGAAGCCTGTTTCAGGGAGAGGAGGTGTCAGTCAATACTGACACCAGAATAACCGCTTGGGGTTTTTTGAACTGTTTACTATTTTCTGAGCCCTGCAAGATTTACTCACACTACTGTCCCTTGAGACTGCTATCCTTGCATGTAAATACTTTTCCCACACATATACACCCTCCCCTTTTTTTCACTTTGCTCTTTTTTTGCACGCTTTTCCCTACAGACGAAGCAAAAAAAATGTTCTGCTGTCAAGGTCCTTACTCAAAACACTCTTGCAGCTTTAGGATCAGAAGTGTTACCTGACCTTTCAGCCATTTGCATGTTTAATAGGTTTCATATTTTTGCATCTCAGAGTGGGCACCTTTTCATGGCCCAGCAGTTCAGTTTAGTTCAGTTGCCCGGACTGACCCTATGTGAAAGTTACTGTGCAGGATCCCTGATTTCCTGTCTCTGACTCCTTTCTGTACTTTCATGTCACATTCCACTGACGACTCAAAATGGCTGCAGGTAGAAAATCCATATGGAGTTACTGCCTGCTATGGGGGGAGATGCAGGTGGAGTGAGTTTTTAGGTTTGGATGCATACTGTGAATAGCATTTCCAAAAAGGAGGGGGGTTTGTGTAGAACAGGTAATAGATAACTACACTGTCACAGCTTTTACAGTGCTACAGCTTCCAATTAAACTATGTCACGAAAGAAGGAGCTACCTTGAAAATCTTTCAATGCTGTTGATGAAAAAGAGCATTGATAAAAAACAGGGCTGGGAAGGAACCTGTATTCTGGGTGCCTTTTCTGGGCCTTGGCTGAGCAGTAACTTGTCCTTAGTCAGTGGCTGTGCTGCCTGAGGGCTGCTCTGAGTTAGCCTGTCCAGTGGTGTCCCAGACCATCAGTTTGGGGCCAGGGCAGAATATCCCCATGTTGTTTTCACACCAGCTGGAGTCTCCTGTCAAACTTTCCCGTGTCAGGAAGATTGAGGCAGAAGAGAGATAAATAGGCTCCTGGGAGATTTGGGATGGAGATTCTCATAATCTTGTTCACGTCTGTTCAGCATGATTGAAGCTGCAGCCTGTATATCGATCTGTACACTAAATGAAGTCATTGTGCATCCTCTGGACTCATGCCCTGAACCTGGGTTTCATTCTGCTGTCTGACTTCTCTCATCTGTGGTCGTGCCTTGGACTCTTAGTTAAATAGGTTCATGTCAGACGAAAGTGGGGGGAGGAGTACATTTCTTGTCTACTTTGGTAGGATTTCTGGCAACAACTTAAGGGGGAACAAGTGTTTTTCAGTGTGCTTTGAAGGTAGTTCAGTGATATCAGTCTAGAGTTGTCCCACTCTCAAGGCACATGTTGTTTTGAAGTACTCATAAGTGCTTGGGGTGTTGTATTCATATTTTTTCCCCTCTCAACAGATGCTGCAGCTACCACAGCCCCAGTCCCTACAGCAGAAGTTGGTACTTCCCAGGAGGATGAGCAGGTGTTTGAACCAGCCGATACCTTGCCCTCCCGAAGCGAGGCAGCCGCAGTGCAGCCCGTCATTGGCATCAGTCAGAGAGTACAGATGAACTCCAAAGAAAAGAAGGACTTAGGGACACTAGGTACAAACCCAGGATCACGTGATGGATCCATTCCTGGAATTCTGGCAGGACAGACTTGTTTTATAGCTGGATCTGCTGCCTCTAATTTTGGCTCTTTTCTTCCTCTTTTCACAGGTTATGTGCTGGGGCTGATCATGATGGTGATAATCATTGCCATTGGAGCTGGCATTGTCCTGGGATACATCTATAAGAGGTGAGTGGCTGTTCTTTGTTCAAAAACTGGTGTATGTAGAGCAGGAATGTCTGAGCACTTGCAGACTCAACCAGATCTCAGGAAATGGGACAGAAGCATATGTTTGGTTATGGCACATTGAGCAAGTTTGTTGCACTGAGGAAAGAACTACTGAAGAGTTAATTCTATTCTTCTCCATTTCCCCTATTATTATGATGTTCTGTCTCAAAGTTTCAAATTACTCTCTTTAATATTTGGGGTTTTTGTGTGTGCATGTGCACCTTGATGTGGGTTTTTCAGATCTATCCAGGGGAGCAGATCCCAGGTGCCCTCACAGGAAGTTTATTGTGATCAGAAAAAGAACAATCCTTGTGTATTTTTTAGCAGGCCACCTGTTACCCTGGTTTCTCTAGTCTAGAGAAAAAACAATTGGCTTTTTTTTTTTTCCCCTACTCATGCATTGTATCCCATGAAGCTGACTATCAGGTAGCACTTTTTTTTTGGTCCAAGTTCATTTTAGCAAAGCTCCTGTTTACTTTAAGGTCAGTTTTGATTTGGACTTCAATTACTATTTTTTCAGCCACTTCACTGTGTTGGACAGAAGTGTTTCTGTAGTACAGCAGTGTTTGAGGGTAGTAGCAGTAGCAAGCTGCTTAGTTGTAAGAGAGAGGGCAAGATTAACAAATAGCAGTGATTGTTCCTGCAGCAAGCAAAGGCCTGGGCTCCCTCCTCTGGGAGGGTTTGTTCTATGTTTTGGCTGTTTGACAACAGTCTGACACAACCAAGCAGAAGGAGCCCTTTCCCAAGCTGGGACATGTCCTTATGTAAGTGTTTATAATGAATGCCGACAGAAAAAAAGCAGAGGGAGGAGTGTTACATAAGGGGCAAAACACAGAGCGCTGCTTGTCGAGGAATCTGATTTGAGGTGTCACTTCAGAGAATGCTGTCTTGTGTGCTGGCAGGAACGGCAGCCACTGCTGCACACTTGTAGGCAGCTTTGAAAAGCAGCCAGAGTGCTGACAGGAAACCCCAGCAGCTCTGCCTGCTTGAGATCACGAGCCTCAGGAGGAGTGAGTGGTGCCTGTCCCACCTTTCTCCTATCCTCAGCAGGAGGAAGCAATAGACCAGTGTTGGGCTTTGTCCAAATGCAGCTTTGCTTTCTCAGTCACAGAGAGCTGACAGCAGGGCTGTAGTGCAGGTTTACTGTCTCTGTTCCTGCCTTGATCTCAAAATTGCCTGTGTAAGCTGGTAGGTTTGGGTAGTAGGTGTGGTGAGAAACCTTTAATGGGTTTAGTAGTTTTTGGTATACACAGCTCTTCTGGAGACAACATGCTATTAATGCCAAATCCATTTTTAAAGCAAGGCAGTTCTTCCGCAGCACAAATTACAGAGGTGTTCCTTCCCTTAGCAACAGGCTGCAGACTGAGGTAGATTTGAGGAGCTGGTTGTGGCATTAAGCTGTTATAGCTGCAGTGGCAGAAAGCAGGCCCAGCTCTGAAGTCAGCTTTAATACTTTCTGGACATCTTAATTCGCTGCAACAAAAGGCAGAAGCTGTCAGCACCTCCAGTATTTGTTTCAGATGAAGCAGGTTACAGAAGCTCTTCTCCACAGCAGTGGCCTCTGCACTGTCTCACTTCTCCCCAGGGCCTGCACAAGGCAGTGCCGTGGGACTGTAAAGGATCAGGAAACATATGGCAGCTCTGTGGTTTGAAGGAGGGGCCTGGCTTTACGGTCATTTGTCAGCAGCAATGTCAGTGAATAAGCCAGTTTGAGGGAGGGACAGACTTCACTTGGCTGCTTGTTTTTCAGAGATGCTCAGCTGTGGTCTTCTGCTTACAGTAGGGAATATCTGTGGCTCTTCGTATGCAGCTGAAACCTCTGTTTATCTTAAAGAGCAGAGTCCCTTCTTCTCTCTCTGTCAGCTTTACTGAGACTCTCCCTCCAAGCAGCAGTACTCACCCACGTATATGTTTTGGTTTTTGTTTTAATGCAGGGGGAAAGACCTGAAGGAGAAGCACGAGCAGAAGGTCTATGAGCGTGAAATGCAGCGCATCACGCTGCCGCTGTCGGCGTTCAGCAACCCCGCGTGCGAGCTGGTGGATGAGAACACCATCGTGGTGCACACCAACCAGACACCTGTGGAGGATGCACGGGACAGCAGCGGCCCCCTCATGGGGCAGGCGGGGACTCCTGGTGCCTGAGCAGCTCAGGCAGGAGCGCCACAGGCTGAGCAAAGCCTCCAGCTTCCCACTGTGAGTGCAGGGGTTGCGTGTGTTCATTTCTGTTTTGTTTTCTTTTTGATGAACGCCGGATGAAGGTGATGCAGAGGAACAGAACAATGGGCTATTCATCATCGGTTTGAGGGGCACCGTTCAGTGCATGACCAGCTGGGGACTGGTGTGGTGGACCCTGCTGCTTCCTCCCACCTATCTCCATGGTGTGCCAAGGAGCTGGGGGGGATGATGGGCCAAGCTTACAACTGGCCACAGATCCCATAGCCCAGAGTGTGGTCGTGGCTTCCTCTTTTTCTGTTCTTTTCCTATTTAACGGTGTGCACTGTTACTTAAGTTTCAGCCTGGAACCTCAGGAGAGAACAGTACTGCAGGGACTGAGGGGAGCTTCATGTCAGATTTAGCTAGATAATTACACTCTGATTGCAGTTCCTGCCTTTTTGCTTTAGTGGCGGAGAGCTGGAAGCACTGTCCAGAATCCTGCTACTGGATCAGGTTTTTTTCCAAGGAAGAGCTTATTTGAGGGATACTTTGGCCAGAAGCAGTATATTTAGCCCAGTGCTCTCCTCAAGCTCTTGACAAATCCAGGTCTTCCAGGGCTGAGGCCACTTCTCCATTCTCCTGTGGTGCTACATGCACAGCCACAGTAGTAGGTGTCCAGGGGCATCTGTCCGCCTATCAGGAGAGCAAGGACGAGTGGTAGATAGTTGTGGAGTGAAGAAAACAAACTGTCCTTCAGTTACTTACAGCAGGTTAAACACTGAGGATAGATAACATCCTCTTTTGAACTCCCTTGGCTTCCTACAGAGCCAGTGCTGTGGGACTGTGGGCCACAGAGTGGCCAAGCTGTGGAGGTCACCCTGATCACACTGCAGCAGTTCTGGCTCTAAGGGCACAACAGGGCAGCTGTTTTGTAAGATACTGAAGTTCTGGCGTGGCTCCTGGCCCAGCTTCTGTCACACACTCAGCCTGTGCAGCAAGACTACTTACTTACAGAGCCTGGTCCTATTAGAGAGGTTTTGTAACAACTTCTATTAGCATTTCAGGGGGTTTGGAAGGGATGATTGCTGCAGTGTCTCCCCAATGGCATCAAGGCAAGGCCAGTTCAGGGAAACATCTGTCCCCGCTTCAGGGGATTCAAGCCATTCAAGTAAGTTTTCTAGCCATCTGCTTTATAGCTGTGGGCCTAACAGGGAGCAGCACTTGGCAGCAGGGGTTTTAGTGTTAATGTTTGATTCAGAAAAGGGAAATATTTTATTTTTAAATGCCTTTGAATACCATTTCTTTGTAAAATGTTTTAAATACCTCATTATGAGAAGGTGCAGACTGTGCTACCTTGTATTAAAGCTTAAAAGAAGAATGCTCTGTAGACCTGTGTGGACTGTGGCTCATCTCTGCATTCCTCCTGCCAGAGCAGCATCCTTTGCCTTGTTTCAGACTGTGAATTGAGGAGAAGGGAAGATGCCACTTCAGTTTGCCAGGCCCAAAGATAAATCCCTACAAGCAGTGTCTGCACTCACCAGCACTGACAAGGGGCATGGGGTTTGTGTCCCTGCTGCCAGCAGCTGTTCTTGCACTGGGACTGTTCCTGAAAAGCAGCTGTGGGGGTATGAGCTGTGGGTGACTCAGCAGGCTGGCCCATGGGAACGCACTCTTGGTTACAGCCCCTTCCTGCACTGACCTGGGTCACTTTTGCTCTGGTGCTGCTCAGCAGCAGCTCCATCCCTTGAGAAGTGCAATGGAGACAAGCCCGTTACAGGAGGTACGAACAGAGACAGCTTTTTTGTTCAGTTGTTGTCTTAACAAATGTCCCCTGAACTACGTATTTCAGAATAAGATGTTTCCAAGAACAGGCTGTATTTTTACTCCTGAATTATGAGAGGAAAATGGAGAGAGGCTCCATGATCTGCTGATTCCTGTCCACCCTTAAAAACCAATCAACGAATGAAGAGAACTTCTTCCCTTTCCCTCACTCCAGGTAAACAGTCCTACAGAGCACTGCACTGTGATTCTGCAGTTCTGTGAGTGTGGCAGAGTCCCCTGACTCAAAAAGGGTGTTCTAGGTGGTACCTCATCTGGGCAGGTCTGATGTTGCCATTTTGTGACTACAATAGAAACCTGAGAAAGTTACAGCTTCCGGCTTTATTTAACACAGAGACCACAAAATCTTGTTCTCAATAGCATACAGTTACTGCTTTTTAATTTAGCTAGAACGTGGAGCTGTGCAAATCACAGTTCATAAACCCCACCCACACATCACGCAGGACTCTCCCTTCAGGGGTCCTCTCACAAACCAGCCTGGGAGGGGGAATGAAAGGGCAAATCCTGTCAACAATCCTGGATCCATTGGACCCAGTTTAGAGAGGCTCCTGCCTGACTCACAGCACAGGGAGTCCCCAGTGTTTCTAAAACACCACTACACAGACTAAAAACACCCCCCTTGCATACCTGATGTCAGGTGATGGCTGGTCCCGTGTTATTTTACATGATACTTTAAACTCATGGGTAGGGGGAGGGAGCCAAAATAACAGCAAAGACTAACACCCATTCCCCTCCATTCAATGCTGAAGGGAGGAGGAGGGAAAAAGGAAAAATCCAGTTAAACTGTGATGTTTGTGAGACTTAAGAGCAGAACTGGATCCAACTTTTTGTTCAGTTCTGCCAACCACATGAGCTACTGCAGCAGTAGCTTTCTTCCTTCCTTCTCCCACCAAGGGAGGAAGAAGAGAAGTATTGGAAGAAAGTACACCCCTACCCACCTCCCAATGACTCCAAGACCTTTTTTCCCCCCCAGAGCAGGGAATGACCCTGAGGAAAATTTCTGTTTGGAGAATCAACTCAGGTGCTGCAGCAGCAGCTGCAAGAAGGACCTTCAAAGGGAGAAACTTGCACAATCTTCAGGAAAGCATGAGGTAGTGGCAACTGAACTATTCTTCAGCTGCCACTGCAGGGAGGGACATTCTCCAGCACTTTTCTATTCATGACAAGTCCATCCTTTAATTAACCTTGGGCAAGTCCCCTTTTGCCATTGTCCATGCCCAAGGTCTGGGCCACTTCAAACCTTTGGCTTTTTGACGAGCACCTTTTGCCAACGTTTCTGTCACCTCACATCCACAGGCCAAGAGCTCAAGCACTCAGGAATGTCCACACCCGGTGCCTAGTGCAGAACTACACATTCAGGTTCAAATACTTTCACCTAGGATAAGGTTTTGGGCAGGCAAACTCACTGCAGGCGCAGGGTCTGAAAATGCTCCAGTGGCTCATTTGCAGCCTGCCTCATTTGCCATCAGGAGGGGCAAGCAGAGCTCAGTCTTAGTGTTTCTAGGCAGGCTTTTGGAGGTATTCAGAGACAGAGAAGGAATAAAAGCCCACAAAACCAAAACAACAATTCATATGTGCTTCCCCAGAGACAAGGTATTTCAGGAGAGCTGCCCAATTCCTGGGGCTTTTTACTCCTTCCTCTGATGCATGTCAGAGGCCAAAATCTCAGTGGGTTGTTCTGGGAAACACATGCAAATACACACATGTGCTGTCCTGGTGGGACACGTTGCTGGATGTCCAATTTCCCCCCCATTCTGGGCAGCGCAGTCAGTGGTAGAAGCTGTTTGAGAAGTGCTGGTCCTTACCCAGGAGAGTCTCCTATAGCAATGCCTTCCCTGGCAGACTGGCCAGGGTGGCTTCACAGCTTGCAGCCAAGTTCTAAGGCACCACAGTAAAGAAGCCTGAAAAGGCCAGAGAAACATTTCTCAAGCCAGAAAAGTAGTGTTCAGCGGCTTTCCTAGGTGCAGCTGGCAGGAAACAATCCTTTTTGCTTCTGAAACACGCCAGAAATCCACAGTGACTCAGGATATCCAAGAGGAGGGAAGCTGGGTGGGGAGAGAGAGGCAGTGCAGCAGATGCACAGCGTGGTGCCCCGTTAATGCCCTGGAAGTGGCTGAAGTGCATCTCCCCCCCTGACGCTCATCCCAGCTCCGATGGAAGTGATGCAGGCAGCAGGACCAGCAGATTAGGTTGTGTTTTCAGGTAGCTTGTCACGGTTCAGTCCATACTGCACACTCACATTGTGGTCCAGCTCCTCCAGCTCAGATGGGAGGGGGATGGCAAGTTCTCCCAGGTACAGAGAGAGAGCTTCAAAGGAATCTTCCAGCTTTGAAAAAGGAGGCCTAGAAGCAGGAGTGAGGAAACATGAGTAACAAAGAGGAAGCAGAACAGCATCTGGAAAGGCTGAGCTAGTTGTCCATCCAGGTCACTGTACCATGTACAGAGTGGTGAACAGAGCCATGATTTCCTCCTCATTCAGCTCATTCGGCTTCCAAGACTGCAAAGTCCTCATCTGTCTGGGCTACCCATTTTTATAGCCAGTGAGTGACCAGGGAGGTCTGGCTCTTTGGAACCCACTTGGCAGCAACACTGTTCTGAAGCTACAAGTTTCATAACTGAAATCAAATGAAGTATTTACCTTACTGCCAAAGTCTACCCCTACTCTTTGTACCTGAGAAATCCTGAAATCATTCCTCCTTTACCTTTACTCTCTCTGTCTTGGAATTGTTTCAGATATCTCCACCATACAGCAGTCTCTCTCCCAAATAGTTAAGTCTGAAGTCTCTCACTCATGGAAGCCTTTGAGCATTCCCATAGAAGGCTGGAGCTGCCCCCTATGCAGAGCAGTCCTTCCACTGTGGGAACACAGACACATCCTGCAGGCTTCCAAAGAAGAGTCCTCCAGACCCCAAACCTACCTGCTCTCTGGTTCCAGTCTGCAACAAATAGCAGCCAGAGGGAAAAAGGCTGGAGGACAATCAGCAGGAACAAACTTCTCCCAGAACAGCTTGACATTAAGGCCAAAATCCAGTGTGCGTGGGAGACAGTCTGGGTCAGCATAAACCTGGCCTATGATCTAGGGGAAAAAGAGAGAAGCACTTAAGTACTGCAACAGTTCCTGAGTGTTAACAAACAGGGAACTTCTCCATCAGGCAGGCGCTCCTTCAAAATATTATGGTGGAGAGGAAACAACAGAAAACACTGTTCTTCCTTTCCAATGAAGCCACTAGCTCATGGCACTACGTACAGACAAACTTCACTGGAAACTTTTTCAAGACCTGGTGATGTCTCCATGGCTGTGGAGGAAGTCCCAGATGCCTTCTCCTTCTGCCCAGGGTCTCTCTGCCAGAACACAGAGCATGATGTGCCCCTCTCAGGGATCTCCACAGTGTCTTGCAGCTGAGGATGATGCAGCCCCTCCTGACTGCAGGTAATCAAGGCAACCTGCATCACCATCCCATCCCCTCTCTAACCATCTTACCACACCATCAGCAAAGCCCCTCAGTACAGAGCCTGTCCTAAACAATGCTGGGAAGCCAACAGCAGCTCTAATTCTGAGTTGTTGTGCCAGTGACAGGTCCAACCCTCACCCCAGCCAGAGAACCACCACACCTGACACCCAGGAGGCTGCAGGAAAGGAGAGCCAGCAAAGAGCTGGGTGGACAGGGAAGCCCTGCCCCAGAACTGCCCCAGTGCTCACCACCTCCAGCACAAGTGCAGGAGGGAAGGAGCCCACAGCAGAGAGCTGTGGGGTGATGTGGGCTCACAAGGTCTTTACATTTAAATGTACTTTACATTTACAAGCCTCATTGGGTGTTGTAGAAGGTATGTTATTTATAACCACCCAGGCTTTTCTATGCCAATAACTCAGCACGACAGCCACATCCTGTAACTAGACAGAAACTCCCATTAGGTATTTTGGCAGGTTTATTTCCTTATCTGAGTGTTTAATTTTAATATTTTTTTTAGCATCATTGTTTTGGTGACAAGGAGAATGTTCATATGCTACTACCATTTTATTTGTCTTTTTGTCTAGATTAAACAATTGTTTTAATCCCACATACAGATTTTTCAAGTTCCTAAATCTATCACTCACAACCACAACATTCTCTGAGAGGAGGGCCCAATGTAAACAGAGCTCCAGATGAGGCCACAAAGATTTATGCACAGACATTCTCTTTGTCCCCTTCATCCAAACACTAAAATGAAACTCTGCTGGCATCCCCTGGTGTTCCTGCAACTGCTGTGTTATACATAACACCCTGCCTTTCATCTGTATTTTCACTATCATACACACCTTTTAAATTGAAAATACCTTGCAGATTTCAAGTGCTGTTTTTTTGTTCTGCAGATAGAAAAGCCTGATAAAACATTCAGACTCTGCATTGGCTCAGAAATAAACTAAGCCAACAGACTTCAGAGTGCAAGCTTCATTAATCGACCTGCAAAGAGGTTTTTGTTTCCATTTCTTTGAAGTGAAGTGCCATCTCCAGTGAAGGTCCTGAATTTGCTGAGATTATGGAGCTGATTGTTCTTTTCATGAGGCAGAAGAAGAAAAAAGCATTGCAGTTTTAGGGAATACATCTACTTTCAAATGGATACCAGGCTCAGCCAGAACCTGATGATTTTTTACAGCTTCTCTCAGTCCAGGAAGAAACTGGGACCAGAAAACTACAAGACAGTTATCTTCCATAAGGAAACAGAGGCAGGGCAAGCTTGTTCTCCCAGTCTAATTCACTAATAATGTGTTGTTAGGTCACAGGCTGCACACCCCGATGCAGAGATCTGGGTGATACCATGTGTGCACAGGGATGGGGACAGAGTCCATTAAAGATGCCATATAATGTCCTTGTCTTACCTCGCAGAGAACAATCCCAAATGAAAAAATGTCCACCATCTCATCGTAGCTCTGTCCTGTAGGAAACATGAGACATTCAGCTCTGCAAAGACAGAGTTACCCATCCAGCTATTTCAGGAGCTGCCAGTACAAAGCTTAACTAAGACTATTCCCTGGAGGAGGATAAGAAACAGGAGACAAAGCAAGGCTTAAACCTGAGCAGGATCAGTCACCCCAAGATCTGTATATACCAACTGCATTACACTGCCATTACAGATTTTAAGCCTGCTTCTCTCTTGTACTGGAGAATTACAGGACAGCACTCTATCAGGTCTGAGCAAATGCTAAGGATAACTATGGAAAGCTTCTGCCCATTTCCATTGATTGCTCTTCTTGTGCATCTCTACAGTGCATGGAGCCAGTGCTCAGCTTCCCCAGCAGCCAGCGAGTCCCTGCTGCAGTGACTGCAGAGATAATAAATTACGCACCGGCAGCACTTTGATCCTGGGAAAGCTGGCGGGCTCCAGCATGCCATGCTCTGCTGACAGACACACCCCTCCCAAGCCAGTAGCTGGTAAACAGCCTTGCTTTCAGAGGTGATGTCATACTATGCTTTTGCTGTTCTCTTGGCAAATGCCAGGACTGAGACAAACTCTGAGAAGCAGCTTCAGACTCTTTTAGGGCTGGAGGCCTTGAGGAAAGGCAAACAGAGTACACAAGAAAACAACATGGAGAACTGAGCTGGGGGAGAGGAGCCCAGTCCTCCCTTCCCCAGTAGACTCTGCTGGTCAATGCTGATATCCCAGCCAGCCAAACTGCCCAATCTGCTTGTTAGGAGGGAATGGTATCCACTGTATCCCTCACCTCAACTCCTGCAGGTGCAGCTTTTCCTCTAAGAGTCACAGCTCAGCCTTAATGCAACTGAGGGCTCCATGTCAAAGCCCAGATTTCCCTGCACCTGGACAACTCCCACTTGAATCCTGAGGCTTCAGCAAACCTGGCAGCAGATGGCCTCTCCCTGGATCTATACAACAGCACATGTAAACCTCATACCGGAGTGTAACGATTCCCTTTTTCAAGGGGCAGTTCCAAAGCAAGAGGCTATACCAGAAATTCATCTTGGGTTCAGTTTTATCTCAGGCCTCTTTTGTCTTCCCTTTTATTTGGAGTGTAGCAAGTTTAATTCTGTTGCCCTCCTGAAGAATCCTGTTGTCAAGCCAGAAACATTACCTGGGCTGGTACAAAAGCTTACCAGGTCAGGTGCTGCAGGACTGCAGCTATGGCCTCTGTGTGTATGAAAAAGCTTCCACATGAGCAGGTCTAAAACCACAGGCTCTAAAAGCTTTCATTGTTACTGGGGCACAGCAACTTTCAGTAATCCTGTCATCTCTGTACCTTGTCACAGGCTGTCTCCTTGCCTGCTCCCTGCTACTGGACTCTTACCATTCAGCATCTCTGGGGCCATCCAGTAGGGGTTCCCCACCACCGTGTAGCGCTTCTTCCTGTCGCTCTTGCGCAGCGTTCGTTTCTTGGCAGACGGCTTCTCCAGAGTGGGCTTCTTCCTTTCCTCCACAATCAGCCGGGACAGGCCAAAGTCAGCCACCACCACTGTCTTATCCTGCACAGGGCATTGAGCACAAGCCACTGATTGCTCTCAGGAGCAAAGAGGCTGCAATTCCTGTTCACTGCCAGCTATAGTCTAAGGGCAACTATCCAAGTTTTGTGCAACCACATGAGCACAGCAAGATGTCCAGACAGGTGTAAGATACCCCCTTCATGATCCCAACTCATCACTTCCTCCCTTCACTGTCTTATTTTCTGTGTGGTTGCTAGCAATTATCCCATCAATTTGACTACACTTGTCAGGGGAAACCTGGACCTTTCCTTTTAGATCTTTCTCTTTCACCTGGTCAGGAATTAACCTGGACTTTCATCCTGGGTTGTCTGAAGCCAAGTGAAAAAGGTTAGGCTCGAGGGAATGAAACTACACAAGTATCTTGTGACCCAGCATTTAGAAAAAGAGAGAACACACACGTGCACACACCTACACACTTGTCTGAATACTGAATGCCAATAAAAAGTCATCAAGTGGTTAAAAGAACAGAAACAGCTGCAGAGAACATCTCATGGCTGAGATATTCTGTACTAACTGAGCTGTACTAACTCTCGGAAAGTGAGTTTTACAGGAGCTACTACCAGAGGAAGGGTGGTAAGAGAACAGAACACAGAAACAGTGAAAGCTAGATCAATCTGGAAAATGCTGTGTCAGAATAAAGCTCCTTTGCCTGGGGCACAAAGCCTCTCTGAAATCAGTTCCACCCTGACAAAAGAGGGAACATTATATGGAGAAAACCAAGGGAGGAAGAGAGAGGAGCAGCATGCTGTGGGAACTGAGGTGTAACTCACCAGCTTGATCAGGCAATTGTGTGAATTCAGGTCTCTATGAATGATGCACATGGAGTGCAAGTAAGCCTAGAACAAAAGGAGAAAGCTGGTGTTAGAAGTTCCCAGTTGAGCATTTACACACTCAACAACCCAATTGCAGTAGTCAGGCAGCATCCACAGCCCCTCATACACCACCCTCCTGAAGCCACTAAGCCTGACCCCAGAGTTTGCTCTGTTATGAAGCGACACTCCCAACTCACCATTCCAGAGGCAATCCCTTTGGCAAAGCTGACCTTCTGCTCCCAGGGGAATGGATCCTGAAAGACAAATCCCCAATTGTCAGGGACCATCTGTCAGGGACTGGTGACAGCAGTTCCTTCACAACAGGGACTTTTACAGCAGTGAGAGACACACGATACAGCCATGGAAAGAAGAGGCTTCCTGCCTCAAGCTCACCCACAGCTACGAAGCAGCTTTACTACACAGCTCCAAAGAAGAAGACTAATAATGAGTACAGAAGGCTGCTACAACCATCAGCACAGTCAGGCTCACTGAGTACAGCTCTCCCAGGTGTCCATACTCACTGCATTGCGGAGGAAGTCCTTCAGCGTGCCCCCCTCAATGTACTCAGTGAGGAGATTCAGCTTCTTGTCCTTGTACAGGACACCAATGAACTTCAGCACATTGGGGTGGTCCAGGCTGCGCATCACCTTCACCTGCAAGCAGACACATCCCACCCCAAAAAGTGAGTAGAACAAGTCCTGACAGATCCATTCTGTGGTGAAAAGCACTCCAGCGCTCTCTGTGTTCAGGGATCACAGAGAACTCTCAAACCTCAACCTTAAGGCAGTCAATTAACTGCTGCCTCTTCATTTTCATGCTGTGCAATTAACCTGATCTTAGTCTTTAAGGAGAGCACCCTTGAGTTTAGCTAACTTTTCAGAGTGAAAAACTCTCCAGGGTAGCTACTGGGTCTGCTCTGTGTGTGTCAGGGCCACAACAGCAGTGTCAGGTATTCAGGGAGCTGCCTTTAAGCTAAATCTGACTTTGAAAAACATGGTAGGCAACCACCAAGAAAATAGTTTGCTTAAATACAGCATTACAGATACTGGCCCTCCTCCTTTGCACTTATGCACAACACTCAAGGGATAAATCCTTTATGTACTGCATAGCTCAATTTGCCTCTGACTGAAGCTGCTCTTATCACTGAAAAATTAATGAACTGGAGCTGAAGCAATGTCTATTGCCCAGTGTGAGTCACACTTCACTGCAGCAAACATTCTGCTCATGTCAGCTTTTCCCCATGCAATGTCTCCCTCCTCAGCACCTTCATGGCTGCCAGGTTGCTGGCAGGATCTCTCTCTCTGGAGAAGATGGGAGAGTGCCACCACACTACTGGCTCAAAAGCTTTTTGAAATCCTGCTCCTACCTCTGTTAGGAAAGTCTTCTGTGTTTCCTCATCACAGCGAATCAGCTCCTTCATCACCATCACCTTTCCTGTTGCTTTGTGAGTCACCTGGTGGAAACAAAACCCACAACTACAGGCAAGGTTCAAGAATACACAGCTCCAATGCTCCTGTGACTTCTGAAAAAGTGTAACATTCCCCTCCATCCAGAAAACTGAGATGGGAGGAAATTCAGAGCCCAGAGATCTGCCGAGAACCACGTGAAACTTCTCCTTTTGGAATTCACCGAAGATGCTGTATGTGAAACAGAAACTACCTAAAGCTGACAGAGGATCATGCCAAGACCCAGAGCTGAAGGCTCCAGTTTGGGTGGCACAGGGCTGAGTGTGCACACAGGCTGCCAAGGCCTCCACACTGTGCATGCCTCACAGTTCCCTTATGGAACACATTTGTCCAGCAGGATGCTCACATTTTGTACACAGGCTTTACCAACTACATTCTGCATCAGCAATGGAATTGATGTTCACCTGCATCAGAAACCAAAACAAACAACCCAAAACTGCATTACAAATGCTTTGGTTTTATGGGGAATCTGAATCTCATCCACATGCAAGTGGAACTGAAGTGCACAGGCTGTTCAGTTAAGGCAGGAAGCAGTTAATTTTACCTTGCTCCTTTGGAGCAGTGTGTCTCAACCTGCAAGGAATGTCCTAGAACAGTGGAAAACACAAAGAAATCCATCATAATAATAAGGTAATAAATTTCCTGGCTCTTGACATGGAAAGCATTTCCAGTTCCTCAAGAACTGTTTGCCTGTCTCCAACTAGTTCCTGGCATTTTGCTGTATTATGGAGGTTTTTTGTAACCAGCCCAGGCTTGCTTGCATCGGGTGCAGGAGTGAGTAGAAAGGGTCCAAATTCCTATGAGCACATTTTCCTGGAAATCCTCTCCTCTTTGTTTGCTTAACTTGGACAGCTCTGGCTCCCTAAGATCTCCAGGGAACAAAACAACCACCTTGCCTCTCTGATCAGAAGAGAATTATGTGACCAGATACAGTACTTGCTGCATCACACCCAGTCAATCTGAAGCCCAAGAAAAATGTCATTTTTTTTGTTTTTTTAGAAGGCAGGAGGCAAAAAAGTCCTTTAGAAAACCTCTAGAACTAAAATCCAGAACACATGACCCAGCTATAGTATTTAGGAAGCTTATGAGTTCTTGCAAACACTGTGACACACTAGTTCTGTTTGGAGCCATGGACATAACAAAGCTGACATAGGTGGAATGTGAATGCATGGAATAACACAACAGAAGCAGGAGTACAATATTCTTCTGTTCCCGTCTGAAATCAAGCATCCATACACAAGTAATGAGCCAGGGAACACTGCATGTCTCAGCCAGGGATATGAAAGCCAGGGACATCTAATATCCAATGATAAAGGGAAGTGAAGAGACAAAGGCAAGGCTAAGTGGAATTCTTAAGCTGACATACCAGCAAAACTGAAACAAGTGTCACATGAAACTCCACGGGGGCAAATTTAACTCCCAGAGCATGCACCAGAACAGGATAGCCATGGGGTAATTTGAGCAGAAAAGAAATGCCTTTGTGCCAGTAACTGCTGGGACACAGATGACAAAAGCATGCGACAGAGCAAAGGTTCCACTTACCTGCACCTGTTATTTCTCTATGAGCAGAGGAGAAGAGAAATATGCTCATTAGTATGGATCAAGCGTTGGGTTTGTAGTGCTGGCTCATCACCTCCCGTGGAAGCATGAGGTGAACATGGTGGCTGGACACCTCAATTTTATACCAGTGTAAGGGGAGAAGTCCCATCCCATGGTGAGTGCAGTCTGAGTACTGAGGAGCTCACAGAACCTTAACAGGGCAGAGGAAGTTGCCCCTGATGGTATCAGGAATGTTGGGATAGGAACTGCTGGAGTACCCTCAGTCAGAGAGCTTAAATGCAAGGGAACCGCTATTAATTGAGATCAGAACTGTGAGAGTCATGCAAGACCTGACCACTGCCCACACTGACAAGCCATTTAGGCTGTGCCAGGGGTTCAGACATGGTCACTACATCAGCCTAGCAAACCCCTGAACATGCCACACTAAGGGTGGGTAAGAAATGCTGGTGAGCTGAATGCACCTCATTATAAGAAGATGCTCATAAGAGGAAGCGTAGCCTGTTCCCTGTTCTCCCCACCTCACCCAGGAGGCTGCTGTGACAGGCACCTGGAGTGCTAAATCTGACCCAGGAGAAGAACATGTACGGCCAAGGTTAACATTCAAAGGGGACAAAGTCAAAACCATCTGCAGTCAGAGACACTCATGGTCAGGGAATGAAACAGAAATGCATCTCACAGCAAACGAGGGAAGATTCAAGACTGATCACTATTGGCAAGGCAAAACCACTGAGATTGTGGTGAAGGATGCCAGGGCAGGCAGACATTGCTCTACTCAAAGTAATTGATGCATGTTTGAGGACCTCCCTTACCTTGATCGCTTGTCCAAAAAATCCTTTTCCTAGAACTTCGCCATGAATCAGGTCACAGGGGCGGAAGATTTGCTGGGAGCAGCTGGAAGAGGAGCGCAGGGATTCAGAACGACTGATGTCACGGCTCAGAAGGAGCGGTTCCTTTGGAGAGCTGGGGCCAGGAGACTTAGAAATGCTGTTACTTCGCCTGGAAAACAAGGATGACAGGAAGATCAGGGAAGCTATTTGGTCCAGCATATCCCATCATTCACTGCTAAGGAACCAGTTTCTAATGTGCTCCAGTGCTTTTACTGTCTCCAAAGCCAGATGCTCTCCCAGCACTATGTGAAAGCTCCTTATGAATCCAGAGCACCTTCCAAGTCAGAGCTGCCTAATAACAACGTCTCCTGCACTGGCAGTCTAAGGTGGGCTCTGACAACAGGGGAGGAAGCTGTGAAGATACATCAGTTGCTATCTCTAAACAAAGTACTGGTAAAAGACTAAATGATCAACTGAGTGCTCCACTCTTTAGAAACACTTTTTCCCAAGTCCCAGGTCTCAGGCAGATTCCCCTTAAGGACAAATTCTTCCCCAGTCATCTAAGGCTGGTAAAAACCTGACCTTTACATTTTCTGACTCTGAAACTTAGTAGCGTTTCTCTATTAACAATCGAGCTCCTTATTTTTATTAAGGAAAGTTTGTCATCCGCAAAGGGAATGGAGAGAGAGTATACATCAACAGCAGAATCCAAAGCTCTCCATGACTTCTCCAGTGGTTTATACCACGGCTCACATCAGAGATAAGCGCTGTCCCCACAGTCATTGCGATCACAAGGCCTAAGCTGCCCAGCCAGGGAGCACAGGGCAAAGGCAAGAAGGGTCAGAGGCAGCACTTCCAAGTCTTTACCTGAGGGAACGGCGGCGGAGCGTTCCTTCCAGGTTCTCCTTGATGTCCAGTGGAGACAGGGAGCGTGGGGACATGGGTGTCTTTATGTGGCTGGGAAGACGGGAGTCCAGGCGGAGCCTGTCCAAGCGCTGCGACACAGGGTCGTGCTCTATCAGCAGCTGAAGGGTCTGGCTTGTCTTGCGAATCAATTCCTCCACCTGGAATCAAACCAAAGGGCAGGATAGCAGCAGGCAGGAGGAATGCAAATGACAGGAGACAGAGGAGACACAAGGAATGCCCCTCAGGAATCAGAGGAGAGAGTTCAGTGAGATCACTCCATAGTTGTGGTTTAGTTGTGTGCACCACAACTGTCCACCAGACAAATCAGGCTGGCAACACAGAAGTTCCTTGTGCTATCCAATACTTCTTTCTGGTCAGCTACAAGTAACCTATATAAAAAACAATGTGGACAGGCTGGAGAGGGGCCACAAAGTTGACTTAAGTGCTGTGAAGCTGCCACGTGAGGAAAGGCTGAGATAACTGGGTGTCTTCAGCCTTGAGAAGGTTTAGGGGAGACCTTACCACCATGTTCCAGTATTTAAAGAGTGGCTACAAAGAAGGAGACTCCCTTTTTACAAGGAGTTACATGGAAAATACAAGGGGTAACGGGTACAAATTAATCCTGGAAAGATTCCAGGTAGGCACAAAGACAGTTTTTTATAAAAAACAATCAGCCCTTGGAATAATCTCCCCAGCAAAGTGGCAGATTCCCCAACACTGGACACATTCATATTTCAGCTGGACATAGCGCTCTAGATAGTGCTTTTGACAAGAAAGATTGGACCAGATGATCCTTGAGGTGCTTTCCAGTCTGGTATTTTATGACTCTATTAAATACTTCTCTTTTTCTGAGAATTGTTCAAAAACTACACAAGTTTGAACAGTGCTGCAAAAAAACAACTTTGCAAAAGCTACATGGAGATTTATCTGAGAGATGCCTTATACTCCTTGTGCTCTCTTCAGCACCAACAGTAAATAAAACCCTTGGGAAGTAATGGCGCCCCCCCTTACACTCTTGCAGCATCACCTGATATCTGTAGAAAGCATCTACCTGTAATTATAGACAGCAAATAGGTTTTTTGCAATGGGAAAAGTCCCTAGGATCAGCTGAGCCCTTGTGTGTTAGCAATGCTCCTAAAAGGATCAGAACTGTGCATTTCAGCAGCAGTACATGAGAAAGTCTTCACAGCCTCTCTGTCCTCAGTCACAGCCCTAGACTTTCCTTATTACCTCCCTTCACGTTTGAATGCCACAAAATCAGGACTGAATCCTAATTGCATTTCCATCTGTTACATTTTCCTCTCCAGCTGGAAGGCAAAGCTTGCCTTCATGTTTATTCCTCCTGTCAGAACGAGTACTAGCACTGTACACACACTCTGTAGGGTGGGAGAACAGTGTCAGGAAAGAGAAAAGATGTAGGAAGGCAGAGGAGAAGGTGGCTTCAGAATAGAACTCTACCCACCTCCTCCACCTGTAATGTACGAATAGGAGCTCCATTGATCTCCAGGATACGATCTGCAGGGTGGATGGCATTTCGGACATCTGGGCTGATGTGCATCCTGTTAACTCTAAATATGGAATTACAGTCTGTATGTGAAGTCAGTTTAGCCAAAATTATCAAAAATATCCTCCAAATATTGGTATTCTGAAATAAAACAATGCTAATCTACCAACATGGGGAGGTACCATTGGACCAAGAGCTTAGGTCTGAGCTGGTTTGGAGAGAGCACTTCATATCACCAGTGGTAAAATTTTAGTCCAAACGTTTTGTGTTCACTGAAGGAGACAGCACTGAGAGATACAATTATCAGTTAAGGTTGTCACAAGACTGAAATGGAGACCAAACACAAATGACTATTTGGATAGCCACCTACGTCCCTGTAATGCCAAGATTCCCTCAGGACAACAGTGCTGAAGGATTTTTACCAGCTCCGTCTGCACAGATGTGTACATTGCACAAAATCTGGTCATACTCACTCTTTCACCTGGACACCAGTGGCATAGCTGGAGCAGCCACCTTCAACAGACACAGAGAACCCCCTCTTGCCATCCGTGGCTGCTGGCATGGAGATGAGGGTCAGTGTATAAGGCAGCTGCTCACGCAGAGACTCAGTAGAGTGTTTTTCTATCATTGGTGTCAGCACAATCTGGTTATGGCATTTTCCACTGGAAGAAGTAAAGAAAGTCATAATATCAATGTCCTGTCCCTCTCTGCCAAACTCACACATGTGAGTTCTCTCACTGACGACAAGCCATAGTCTTTGTGTTCACACCACTCCTCCCTCCCTCCCTCCCTCCAAGGCAGCTTCCTGGCATTCCTCAGAGTAGCACTGGCTGAACCACTCTGAGCCAGCTGCACACGGCTTACACTCAGCAGGAAGCAGCTCTGTGGCAAAGTGCAGCTCTTCTTACCAGTAGAGAGTGGAATGTTGCACCAGTGCATAGGTGTCCCCATCTTCGATGATCACTTTGCAGCTCATACAGGCAAAGCACTCGGGGTGATACTTGTATTCGCCAGCCACCTACAGACAGAATAGGGAGTAGCTTAGGAGGGCCAAAACCCATCAGCAGATGCAGCTCCTGCTTTCCTCTCCAATTAATGCGTCCATTCACATCTCTAAGGCAAGTGGCAGTTTTTTACTGGAGAGTTGTATTAGTCCATTTTGTGTTTCCTGAACCCCATCCATGGCACCTTGTTTGCAGAACTCCAAAACAAACACATCAACCCTCTAAGCAAAGCTCATGTCCCAGGAATCACTGCTATATTTGGCAGCTGCTCAACTATCAAAAATAGTCGATAGTCTGCTGCAGACTAGTAAACAAGGTATTAAACCTTCCTGTTCAGTTGCTCTTGGCAAGATAACTAATGTTACGCCTGAATTAATAAAGCTGAAAGGGCTGTTTTTTGGCAGAGAGGCAGTGCACAAATTCAGATATTTAACCAGCCAGCTGACAGGAAAAAAAGCGTGAACTGAGACAAAAAATACCTTTAAAGAATATTTTTTTCTGGTTTTCTATTTTCCTTATGAGAACTTCCTTTAGTGACATTATTATACAAAGACTTTTGCAGGCAATGAGAAATTGCACATTTCTCAGTATTTCCTTTTGAGTTAGCAATCATATTACTGAATACCATCCTGCTTTTTATTTAGGTTCTAGAAAAATAATGGGTTTGTTTCATTCTTGGCAGTTTCAAAGTTTAAATATTTGCAAGGTTGTGGCAGGAGAGGAGCATTTAGATGAGCCCATATCGTGCAGGAAGAGTTCAATGCATCAAAGCAGTTGGGGTTAACACTGCTTCGAGACACCGACAGCCTGAAAAAGCAATCTGGCCACAACCCAGGTGGGACTTGGATGGCAACCCTGCCACAGCCAGAACCTGCTGCTTATCCTGAGCTGAGAGCTTTGACTCCACACTGCAGTGGAAAATCACCCCAGGAGACACTGAGGCACTGTGTTACAGAAACTGAACAATGTCCCCTGAATCCCCTTTCTGCTTCTCAGGTCTGTACCTTTCAGTACCTGATTTGTTCATACACTTCAGATCCTCACATCCCCCTCCTCTAACAGCTATCCGCATTCAAAATTAATTTTTATCCAGAATCTGCACACACAAGCTTCATTTCTAATCCTTGGTTAGAAATTAGAATAACAAGGAGATTATTACCCTCAGTTTATTTGGTTATCTGAATAACTAAGATAACTCCCAACTAAGTTGAGGAGATGGAGGCAGGCATGTCCTGCCTCCAGGCAGGAGTCCTTCACAGTCCTTACCATCACGGGACCAGTCATCAGCAGAGAGCAACCATGGCAAGATTCCCCAAACTTCCCCCAGTAGTCTTTGTGACAGTACAGCTTCCCGTCTTTCTCATAGTACCAGTTAGTGAGGGGATCCTGGCATTCAGAGCACCTTGAAGGAAACAAAGGAACAAAGTTCCAGTTGGCAACAAGTCACAAATCCACGGTCCTTTCCTGCATGGAGAACACACTCACCAGCAGCTCACCACCAGGTAGGTCTGCCAGTTAAGGATGTACTAAACCCTTCCACTTCCCAGTGCTCTTTGATCTGAAAATTAGCACCAAACCCAAGGTTTGTAAGGAGAGGTGGATTCAACCAGTACAAAGAAAAAGAAGCTTCCAAAGTTTAAAACAAATCCCACACGTTGAAACACATCAGTAGATTCATAAATTCTGCTTTGTAAATTTTGCTCCTCTGCTTTCTCCCTCTTTCTGGATGCAAGTTTCCAGCTGCAGAGCTGCCCAGCACAGCAAGCTCTCCGCTCTGTTTCTGCTTAGTGTTTCTGTAGCATCACCCTTGTGCCAGGGCACCTGCCTCCTCAGGCAGTTTAGGAAGTGGGACAAAGAGGCAGGATCCACTTCCCTTTGAAATGCAAAGCCAGTTTTGTACCAACCTTTCTGGAAAGCTTTTCTATTGTTCTGGTAGGAAGGCCTCTCCCAGAAGGTAAACTGCAGCACTCTGCATTTGAGGGAGAGTTTTCAAAGCAGTTCATCCCCTGAGCTCCATATACTTATTGCATCCACCAATTAACTGTGATGAAAGACCACCTCTCCCAGGCGATTGCTCTCCCTTCTGCTGATCACAGTGCATGAGAAAATAAACACCACAAGCAACCCACAAAAAACCCCTAAATAAAACTAATTCTCTGATTTCATTAAGAGAATTCCCAACTCCTTCACATATCTTTCGGCCTCTATTTCAACAAGAAACCATTATTAATCGTCTATCTACATCCTTTCANCAAAAAAAAAAAATCAAGGAAAAAAAATGCAGTAATTCTACTGCAGATACCTTTTCAGCAAATCACAAGCAGAACCCAGGCTTGCTGAATACAAAATAATCCTGCCTCAGCAAGATGCACTGGTTTAACTTCAGCAGCATGGAGGTGTGACTTACTGGAAAGATAAGGCACAGACAGGAGTTGCATCAGTCAGGATTATTCCATTAGCCCTGGGCAGCATGTTCTCAGACTTTAAAAGGAAAGTAAGTCTGGCACTGGCCATTTCTGAATTTCTGAGTGCAGAATCCAAAGCAAGTTAGTCACCAGTAACTGGTTCAAAGAAACACCTTGAGGATCAGTGCTGTCATTGATACAAGGTTTTCCCAAGTGTGAGAAGAAGACTTTCTTCCGTCCCCTACCCCAACTGCACTTTGGGGGGAACCAATGCAGTGGGGTGGGGGTTTAGGTGGGTGTCCCTCCAGGCAGCTGGCTCCCTCAGCACCCAGTGTGCTGGAGTCTGCTGCTGGCACTGGAGGAGCAATTTTTACATGCTCCCAGGGCTAAGATGAGAGCTACAGTTGATTTCACCTCTCACGAGCTTCCTGAAAGCTTATTTGTGCCAAAGACATTCCTTGTAAACTCCAGCAGCTTGTAATGAGCATGATGATATGTGAGGCTGGTCTTGCTCCAAGAGAGCATGGAGAGAGTTATTTGCTCCATCTCAAGAGACTGCAAAGCAAGAAGGTAAAGCTACTTGTAAGGAGCCTTTGGCTTTAGGGAAAAACACACCTCATGGAGTATTCAGTGCCGTACCCTCCCCTCAGGAAGATTGCTCCTTAAAATGTATTTGGCTTCTACAGTGTTTGTTCTCCCAGCTGAGGAGCATCAAGTCCTCCCCCTCCAAGTGATGGGAAAGAACTCCAGCACATGCAACAGGCCCTGCCAATTTTCTGTGAAGCAGAGGGAACAGTAATTTAACATTGCTCTACATGGTACATACATCACTAGAGCCCCAGCCTGGGGGCACTGTCATGGTTACACCCTGCTCCTGGTATGCAAGAGCCCCAGAGGGCATCCCAGTGCATTCTGCCTTCAACCACTGGCCTTTGGCTTCCATTTGCAGTAAATACCCCTGCTGAATGAGCAAATAGGTGAGTGGGAGGGAAAAAAGAGCAAGTGGAGACTAACAGCAAAGATTTCTATCACTTTGTGGCAGGAACATCTGGCTCAGCATGGGCAAATCGGATCCCTGAGACTTATCCAACCCCTCCATGCATGCCTGTACCAGTGTG
Source organism: Hylia prasina (assembly GCA_013397195.1). NCBI lineage: Eukaryota > Metazoa > Chordata > Aves > Passeriformes > Sylviidae > Hylia > Hylia prasina. Next base: position 202,548 of record VYXD01014084.1, on the reverse strand, counting down.
TGTGCTCCAGGAATGATTACATCTTCAAACAGGGAGCTGTGACCAGACCTGCACTTGGGATGCAGACAGCAATGCTGAAGACTGTTCCACCAGGATTTCAGGACTTGACTTTCTATGTTCTCTCCACACAGGTGGGTCACTTATTTGTGTTTAAGCACATCACCTTCCTCTCCTCACCCCTCTTCAATGTCACCTTCAACCCCTTCCTTTTTCTCCCTAAGCAAATGTAAAATTTCTGCAAAAGCAATGCAAACTACAATTCTGTTTAGATGGGCTCCACAGGATCACGTGCATTTGTCTTCCCTTTACCCTTGCTCTAGTACTAAATGGTTGATTCAGCCTTATAGCACTTAGTTAAGTTTGCTTCCATCCGGAAATAAGCACTGGTATCTAATTTGGAACACACCCATAGCAAAATGAAGGTGAGGAGGTGGAGCCAGCAAGCAGTCAGTTCTCTGCTATGTAATTAAACAAATCTGGGCAGGACAAGTTTGCAGCTTAAGGCTCAGAACCCCACCCTGGGCAATGAGGCAACAGGAACAGAACAAGCAGCCCTGCAGAGTCCAGGATGCTGGAATGGGTCTAACTGGCTGCTTTGTTAATCCCTGCCAGGAAAAGGACACTGCAGCCCATGCTGCCAAGCAGCACCTTTGTTACTTACCATGCATTCTGTAACTTTCAAAAGGCTTACATTTGGCAGGTGTGGGCAACTGGCTCACAGCACACAGGTACAGCTTCCATGCCTTCACCAAATGATAAAAGCATCATGTGATTGTTCCACAAGGCTCTCATTGAAGAGATATGTCAGAATTTTATCCCAGAAGATATAAGAGTTGTGCCATTTCTTTCTCTCCTGCCTCACTGGAGCTATGCCTTTGCACCAAGGTTCACACCAGCTGAGACAGGAATACAATAACTACGACAAGTTTTAAGGAAGCTAACCTTTGCCAGTCACCACAACCAAAAGAAAGGAGTATGCCATGCTCCTCTATCTTATATAGATTAGAAACCACTAATATTTTCCTAGATTATTTGCTATTCTTATTACAGAGTAGCAAACCATGCTTAATCAAGTTTCATGGAAAACTGGTAACAGCCATACCTGACGTGTTTCCTCTTGCTGCCCAGCCACCATTTTCAGAGCTGCAGAACCCTGCTCTGATTATACAGACCAAACATTATAAACCTTCACATCCCAACTTCGGCTATAAATTAATCTGCCTCCCACAGCCATCCTCCAGGAACCTCAGGCAGCATCTGGGTGCAGAGTTCAGCCCTGATGCTCTCCAGCACAGCAAGTGCAGATAGAGCTCACAAATCACTGCTCCATGAACTCTTGGGTTTGTGGGGGGTGGTAGGAGGATCAGGTCGCAACAGGTATCCAGTCTAATTTCAGTTGAAAAGCAGCACTGGTGCCTGGCAGCATCTCTTTTATAGCTAAATGAAAGCCAATACCTTCATGGAAGCAAAGACTTCCCTGGCGCTGAAGAGACAGATCCCTTCGAGAAGGGCTCATTAACAAAATGCCCCCCTCACACGCACTGTCAGGCCAGATCAGTTAACGCCAGACAGGCTCAGGAGAGCCGTGGTTCCAATTCTGCAGTCAGGGCAGGGAGAGGACAGTCACACAGACAGCTGCAGAATAAAGCATTACCCAGCCTGTAGCTCGCCCAAAGGTTTACTCACCCGGGCTTAGCAGCAGTGTGTGCACTGGCTACGTAAGAGACAGCAGACAAGGAAGAACAGACGCTGGAAAACAGACCACTAGGAAGACAGAGTGCTTAAGCTCTGACTATGCAAAACCATTTCCACACACACAGGAGAAGGTGTATCTACAGCTTAGCATAATACCCTACACATATTACCCATAATGAATGTCTGCTCACTTTCCTTCTTCTGAAAGCAGCTGCTGTTTCAGAAAGTTGTCTAAAGAAGCTCAGCAACTGTGCAGTATCTACTCCTATCCTAGACTGTTTTACCAATAGGCTCCTTCCTCCCAAACCAGTACAAAAGTGTTTTTACAGAACAGGATCAATAACAAGCAAAGGGCATAGGAGGGAGACAATGAAAGTGCAAGCTGTGCCTTTCCCCATCCATCCACCTAATCAGCACATTAGTGTCAATCACCAGCCTGGCTGTGTTCAGCCCCACTGACTTTTCTCACTGTGGAGATGCAATGCAAAGTGGTGTTCTGGAACTATCGCCTTTCTCGATTCTCATGTGTTCAACTGGACCAAAACCGATTAAAAACTTGAATTAACCAAAATATCACAGAAGAATTCTTTCCATGTAAGGAAGTGTGCTGCTCATCTCTAGTTACCTGCAAAGTGCCTGATTTCTTAAACAGGATTATGTGCTGCTTCGCTGCAGATTACATCACCCTCCTGAACTCCCACAGCAGCACCTCACCTCACCCAGTCACAAGGAGCTTTGGGAGAGAGGCAGCAGCAGCCACATTAATCTCATTCCTCTGCTGGTGAGCAAAGCACAGGGGCAGAGGGTACAGTGGCACATCGAGTGCTCTCGGGAAGGGAGCCTGCCTGGCCGTGCACACAGTGGAGCCGTTCCCTCAAACCGGGGAGCTGGGAAGGGACTGGCAACAGGAATCTTCCCTGTCACCTCCTCAAAGCAATTTGGGATCCCAGTTTGAGGCTGGCTGTTTCTGGTACACGAGCACAGGACCTCATTCGTCCAGCCTCACACACTGACTGCTGGGGTTGGCATCACAGGGGGGAGACCACGCTCGGGAGAGCCACTGTGCAAGACTAACCTGTGCTAATCTGTGCAAGACTTACCGAAAGGGATCCTTGGGAGCGAAGTACGCTGGAGCAGACAGGTAACTTCCCATCTTCAACACTGGATAAACCGGATCAGCCACAAACTTGTCCAACTGCCTCTGAACAGCTCTGTTCTGCCAACATGGCAGCAGCCAGTGCTCATTTACTCTTGCGCTGATTCAGATACTTCACCTCCCTTTGAAGCTGCCAAAGGAATGCCAGGTCTCTCGGCTGCTCATTCCTTTTCAGATTTTTCCTGGCTCCCATTGCTACAACCATCTCCCGCACTGAGCAGCAGCAGCAGGACCTCGGGAAGGACAGAATCACTGCGAACCGGGCTAGTGGGACATGCTGCTGCCGTAGCTCTGCGAGCTCTGCTGCCGGCTAACTACGGGCAAGTTTTCCCTTCTCTGGTTCCACCCAAGGGTGGGAGGGGAGGAGGAGCCATGGCAGGCGGGCAGCGGCGGCTCCAGAGCCTCAACAGGCTCTGCTCCTTCACAGGGGTGGAGCTCTGACCCAAAGAGGGGCTGTGTATTTCGTGTTGAAAGAGAGCAGCTTTGGCCAAAGAATACAAGCACACACACACACGTGAAACTTGTCTTTGCAGCGGCCGCACGTTCTAATGGAGGAGTCAAAGGCGGCAACGAGCCACATCTCCAAGTACGTCAAATTAACTATATCCCTTCCTAAACCCTTCACAGTGAGTGGAGTTATCCTGCCTTCACAGCACCTGTTCACCCTGCTGCAGGAGGTAACTCACAGTGTGCTTCATCCAAGGAAAAACTGCTTTCTTTCCAATACGGTTTTAAGATCATCACAATCCTTTAACTGAATCACCATCTCCTGAATGGACGCTGAGAGGTATAAATCAGCACGGAGTACTCCCTCCAGCTCACAGCACATGCAGTTGTATCACTGTGCTCGTCTGAAGCCAAGCATGATCTCTAGTGACCTAATCAGCTAAAGCTGCTCGCAAGACACTCAAAAATGCAACAAACATATGCTGCTGCATCAAGCCCGCCCATTTTTGTACAGTCAGCAAAGCCTGGCATGCCTGAACACAGCCTGAAAACCATGCTCTGTTCCAGAGGCAAGAGCACTCCAATGTGCTTTTCCTGGAGATGCTCATCCCAGCTGGCACGCTGTTCCAGGGACGCTTGGGGCTGGAACAAGGCAGTCTTGGCTGCAGATTTGACAGCTGCTGCTCGCTGTTGAAGTATGCAGAAACCTAGGCAGCTTTTTGTGTTCTTTTTTTCTCCTTTCTTAAACTTTTTTTTTTAATTTAACTTTTAATAAGAAGCCACCTTTCTGAAGGAAAAAAGAAAAAATTCTCAATTTTCCCCATTCAGTGCGACTGGTAAGCTTGGCTGTAAAAATGCAGCGAAGCCTAGTGCTGCAGAGCCCGATGTGCTTGTCAGTTCCAGCACGGGTCTAATTCCTTCTGACATTTCACACAGCTCTACTGGAAGCAGCAACACGGTGAGTCTGTGTCTAGGAATGCGCTCTGGTCTCCCACAGTCTCTATATGCTGCGTGCTGAAAAGGGGCCAGCGCTCGCAACCCCGCGCTTCCCTGGCTCTCGGCACCTCCCCAGCGCACACACACCTCCAGCGCAGCCCCAGCCCCGCCCGCTGCGGGCACCCACACACAAAAGCCTTTCCCCACAATTCTGCTGCCATGGGCCCAGCGCCCTCCGAGGGGCATTCCACGTGACCTCATAAATCCCAACTGTTCAGACAAAACCTTTGAAGATTTGATCCACAGATGTGATAAGCAGCCAGCTAGTCTGTGAATAAAGCCAGCAGATAAAGCCGAACTTCAAAGAAATAAAAACCACCCAGACAGCTAAGCAACTAGGAAAGGATTTTAATACTTCCTTAAAGCCAAAGGACACATAGTCAAATGTCTATTTAAACAGGAAACTTCTTATCAAAATGATTTTATTTCTGCAGCAAGACCCAGCAGCAGTAAGTTACTTTGGCTACATAGAAATGTCTTGTTACTTCTTGCTTTTTCTGTTGTCTCTATGACCTACTTGAGAACACAATGTCTCTGATAAAAGGGCTCTGGAAAAGGTGTTAATGTGTTCATAAATTCTCGATCTAAATTCCTGTCAGAATGACTCTACTTCGAAAATGCTGATAACAGGTGTGTGGGGGGAGAGAGGGAGCTTTTGCAATTTTACTGATACCGTCTCTGGGGGCCAAAATGCACGGGAGTAAATTTCTTTTTCACCAAGTCAAGTCAGACATCAGCAACTTCTCTCTTGCAAATGCTGACAGCATTTCCACTACAAACAGGTAGTTATCACACGGGGGAGGGGGGGAGCTTTTTTCCTCATTATGGTTTGGAACTGCGCAGTAACTTTTGCCAGAAAGACTATAACAAATGAAAAGGAACACATGAAAAACCTTGACAACATATTTATCACCGAATCTCAGCCATTCCAGATTTATCCCCACAGAAATGAATCACACAGCTGTTGTGATATTCCTGTGATGAATACCTTGAGCCAGCTGGGGCTGGGCAGCCTCTCCACACTCTGCACACATCCCGTGCTGCTCAGTAGCAGATCTGCAGACAGATGTATTGCTCAGCACATCCGCCAGCCCTAAGATACACAAACTGATCCTGGCACAGACAGACACTTCGATATGTGTGGGACTGAGGGAAGAGGAATCTGCTTGATGCCTGAAGAGTTTGCAGCAAGCCTTTCCTTTAGCATGGGCGCAGCTTGGAGGCATTCCAAATACTTCAGTGCAATCCCAACACCTCATTGTATTTCCAAGGCACTTAACTTGTAACACGTGCTTTGCTGCTGTTGAAAGACAAGAGTCAGCTCCTGAAACCAATACAGTCAGCTCCTGAAACCAGCACCTTTGGATCTGCACGTACCTCTGAGAGCTCTTGCAGGCAGATCTTGAGTAAACTACAACAGTGGTGTGAAGCTCAGTTCCATCACTGCACCTCACTTGTAAGCAGCAGCACAACTTCAGAACATCACCCTGATGATCTCAGAACCTCACCAAGCACTAGGAGGGAGAGTTTTTATCCCCACCACACTTGCCTGATGGCTGCAGCCCTCTTGAATGTGTGCAGGCTGAGAAGCAAACCAAGGAAATTCAAATCACTGAAACTTCATCGGTTATATGGGGTTTGGGAAGCAGTGGCTTCTGCTCTGTAAATGCAGCAGATGTGGCAGTAAGACTGGCACTTACACCACTGCATCCTCACTCCTCCTTAACGTGCTGCTTCGGCCTGTGAAGACCAGGAACTCCTCATGGAAGGATCCTACCTCACTCCTGTGAAAGCCTGCCACATCCTGAGCTGTGTAATTCTAATTACCTTGATATAATAATGCTCGATAATAGTGCCCCAAAGGACAAGCTGCCAATTCAACCAAAAGAAAGTTTGGGCTGGAATGCTCCAGTCCTCCTTAAATATAAGGGCTGGTCATTGATGCCCTGTGGCTGATAGATCCCCCTGAGGAATTCGGCCACCTGCGAAGTGCTTCATTGTTCCTTTGAATGTGTAAACTCTTGGGTCATAGTGATTGTGTGCCAATAGGCAACTATTTCTCCCTGAATCTGATAGTGAGCTCCTGAATTTCAATGCTGAAGAAGACACCACCACAGGAAGGTTCCCAGGAGTCTGTAGGATTAGCAAAGAGTTCCCATCTCTGAGGTCCCTATCATTAACTTTCTGTAACTGCCAGAAACTGGAGAAGAGAGGGAAGAGGAGATTTTTATCTTCCTGCTTCTACCTTAATTCAGCTGCCTTTTATTACTACTGTTCTTTCTCTCAGGTCTCAAACTCAGCTGTTGTGTGTATAAACCTGCCTTGTGCTCACAGGTGAGAAGCTAAAGGAAAATTCAAAGCACCAAATATCCCACAAATTAAATTCCTCCTAATACACATCTTTGCTTACATCTTCATTTGTCCACATTTGTGCTTCAAATCCTGCTCATCCTTTGGGGAAGGAGCTGCTTTTGGAAGGCCTGTGCCAAAGAGATTGAACGGACAGAAGTGATCTAAAGTCTAGAAAATACAGTCTGGAGAAAAAGCTAAGTCCTGAAGTCCAGGGCTTCTGCCTTGTACGAGGCAGACACAATCTGCTTTCTGACAAGGGAAGGTTAAGTGGATAACAGAAGCAGGGAAAAAGCTTGTTTTTAATGACAATGGCTAGAAGAAATGGATTTAAATTCCAACACAGGATTTCTGAAGATAGTGGACAGAAGGCTCTAACCCTGAGGATAATGAAGTGCTAGTAGACAGTCTGGGAGACCAAAATCCTACAGTCACTGGTGATTGTTTGATGACCAACTTCTTGATCATCCCTAAGCCACAAAAATGACTTGCTTCAAATGTAAGTTGATAGTAGATACATTAAAAACAGAAAACAGATTTATAAAAATACCTTCAGAAATCATCTCACTTACCCTGCCCCCCAGACCAGATTTAACTGTGTATAGTCTTCATACAAGTTTGCCTGCCTTGCTTTCCCCTGCCCTCAAATGTAAAAAGAATCAAAGTGATTTACTAAGTTTTGCTGAGGAAAAAAAATTCTGTAGCACACAAAATACAGCATTCAGTACGGAAAAATCACCTCTTTGTAAGACAATCAAATCACCAGAGCAAGGAAATTAATAGTGTTTCTCTTTCTGTTCAGTAGGCTGGAGCTTAGGGCACCCCCTTCATCCCTGGATACCAGTGCTCTTCAAAATCCTGATGATTTTTCAGCTTTTAATTAACTGGTTTGGGTATAAACTAAATGGTATATTTTAAATCTGTAACTGTAAAATCAGCAGTAATCCATCACCTTCTGCTACATTTGAAGCTACACTAAGAACATTTTTTCTGGCTTTGGCTTTTGGTTGAGATTTCTGCAGCAAGCTAGTGTTGCTTGGCTACTTAAATTAGTTTTGTTTTATAGACCACAGTACTAGACATGCTCTGTTATTTTATGGTTAGGAAGGAACCAAACCTCAGCTGTCTTCCTTCCTAAAAAGTGCTTAAGCACTCTGCTACAGTAGGAATTCCTGCCACCATTTCCAATGATTTTCTTCCTATGTGTCCATTTTGCACCTGGATGTAGTCCAGGCTTGATCTGAAGTTGTGCTTTTCAAATAATCAAAACTAGATTTTTAACAAATAAAGCCATACAGCTATGTCTGGGTCTTCTCATTCCATCTTACTCCACTTCAAACACACAATGTCCCTATGGGAAGTGGGAATTGCCTTTAATTTCATTTGTCCTTAACTGCAGAAACACAAAAACAACACAAAATACCAAAAATAAACACTGGTAATAATACTTTATTCAAAAGTATAATTCAAGGCATTACCTTCTATTTTGCAATATGGAAAAAAATTGGACTCAAAACAATAAAACCAGCAAGCTCTTGGGCAAAAAAATCTTTTCCAATAATCCCCTGAGGTAAAAATGATCCAGACCTAGGAAAAAAGCACCTTTTCACTTCTGTCTTTCCCTTTCTTAGTGTAATGTTTGAAGTTCTGTGCAATGCAATTTCCAAATCCAGTCAAACTAAGAAAAGCAGTGACCTTTGAAAGCGTGAGCTGTCTCAACAGAACTCAGAGGCACCAAAGCACATTCAGAGTTAATTCTCAACAGACACTGTGACAGAAGCAGCTAAGAAACGTCCTCAGCCAGATCCAACCCATCAGGTTCAAGCCTAAGGAACCAGCTGGCCAAAGAACAGTTTAAAATATCCAATGTCTACAAACAGGGATTTGCTCTTCCCTCAAGCCACAGCAGTGAAAATGCAGGTTTCAGAGACAAAAGCTCCTGTACGTGCAGTTTGAGGAAGGAGGGAAGCGACAAAAACGTAAATCCTCAGAGACGCTCATGTACGTCAGCTCCTGCCAGCGCCAAGCCTGACCAAGAATAAACAGAGCTAACGAGCCTGGAGCAGTGCCAATCAGCATTAGAGAAATTATGTGCCAGGCCAGGGAGTCAGCTAATCCACAGGAAGACTGTAAAAAACACTCCACAAGAGCTGCCGGAACTCACAGCTACCAGCTGCCAAAGCCTCCTACCCTTGGAGGCTTTTAAAAGTTTGCCTTTGGGATATCAGGCACAAGACTGCTGCTCAGCATGGTTTAGGGACAGCAGAAGAAAAGGAGGAACACAGTGCAAACTGGAAACTTGTTTTCATGTACAGCCCTACCCTGGAACTAGGAAAAAGGGGAGGGCAGCTTCCCTTCCTGCAGGTTCCAACTGTTCACTGAGCACAGCAGCTGCGGTGGGTGCTCGAGCTTGCCAAAAGCACAGAGCACAAGAAGTGCATCAGCAAATGCAAAAAGTGACTACACAGCTCAGAGAAAGGTTGGTGTCATCACTTGTGTAAAACAAACCAGCCCAGAACCAACAACCAGCCTTCCATTATACAATATAACCTATGAAAACAAATTCTCTGTCAAGTATCCCAAAGGCAGGATTTGCCTCCAGCTCAGCTGTTCCTCACCTCAACAGCCTCAACATTTGCAAATCAAGACCCACAAGAGAAACACATTCAATGGCAAGAGGGACAGACTTCCCAGTACACACAGCTTGAGGTTTGGCTATTTAGGGAACAATCTAGGGAAGCTCAACAACAGGATACCAGCCCTTCAGGGAGAAAACCAGGATTAAGAAAAGCTGCTTCATTATAGCTAAACATGAACACTAAAACCAACAGAAATCCAAAATACTGGGATTTGTCATGATATCAAAGTGTAATTACGATTTTTATGTGTCACTGTAACAGCATTTTCCAAGTCAACTGAGCCTGAACTGCTTTGGCAGCATGAGATGCTTTATTTTTTTTAAATATTCCAATAACCCAAATCCTCACTTCAACGAAGTTGGGGTATTTTGTTGGGGGCTATTTTGTTCTTTAAACAAGGACAATAGATGCTTATTTTGGCACAGAAAACATTCCTCCAAAATCACACTTTGGCTTCCTTTTCCCTTATTTTCTTTAATAACAGCATCCAAAACATTAGCCTCTCCATATTCAAGGCAACATAGAAGCCAGTAGAAGCTGCAGGTAGTCAACCACTCTCAAAAATACAAACCCCTTCAGAAATGTGATTCTGGAGCATGAAAACTGGACTGAGTATTCATGGACCACCAAAACGAGGCATCACTCCTACCACCAGGAAAAAGCATGGCAGTCATCTCTTTTTGTCCTTGCCAACAGCAACATTATCTAACAGATTTCATAAGTTTGTCTGTCTTAAGAGTCTGAAAAGGAGAGAAAGGAAAAGGTAAGATCTCTCTCTTCCCTCTTCTCTACCAGCACCCTGATACCATCCTTGCACCTACCACACATGGAAAAAGCAAGAGGCTGTGCAAATTGCTTGGGCACTACTTTGGAATACTGCAGAAGACAAATATGCAACCCATGGCTTCTGCCACCACCAGTAAATCAGAGCTTTTATTTGCACTTTATCTGTATCCCGTTTGCGTCAGCACAGCCACGCTCTGCCAGGCAGTGTCAGCTGCTGGTGGGACTGGATTTTGTCCCTGAGGTACAGCCACAAACAAGAGCTGGGAACAGGTCAGGCACACAGATCACTGCAGGGATTCCCAGCTCATGCTGGTACTTCAGCACAGGTCCCCACCAGGGGAACAACACAAAGAGGGTTTGAAGGCTGAAGCTTCACCTACCGGAAACAGGAGATGTGCCAAGCCTCATTGACAGTCTTGTGGAGGCGCTGCCCAGCAGCAATGCTGTCCCCACATCCCAGACATCTCCAGAGTTCTTCACCTGCATGCAGCAATAAGGGGACAAACAGCAAACAGTTTACACCAGAGAAAACAAAGATTGGTACATCCTTCATAAAGAACAACCTTAAATTAAGTAACTGACAGGAAAGCCTTCCCACATGGAAAGCTGCAGGCGGTCTATAACCCCAGAGCAGGGGCTCCCAAATCAAACTCTGATATCTTGTATTTTTTTTTTCTCCAGATGTGACATCTGCTCCTTCACGTTCTGCAGAAGAAAAAAATACAACTTTTCACATAAAACAGCTCAGTTACAGCTCTGTCAGAGCAGATATTTCAGGAAGGCTGGTCTAGTACAGCAATTCCAACAGAGAACTATGCTAGGCCAGGAAGCCACGCTACTGCTTCTCCACACCACTGACTCAGCACATAACGTTTGCTCTCATTTGTATAATTAACTGGATTTCCCAGAACTGAAAGAAAGGAAAGGCACACTTTATTCAGTAGAGAACAACTAGACTACCAGGAAGGAATTACACTCTTGAATGAATATTCCCATAGAGACCGTACAGCCAACACCAGACTACTGTCAGACTTAGGAAGGGGGAGTGATGCTACTGGCCTATTGCCCTTTCAGAAAATACTTATAATAGTTATAATAGAGCTATAATAGCTTTTGCTAGAACTGCCAGAAAGCCCCAGAGAGAGCTGGTTACTTAGATGCAAGGAAAACAGAATGAAAGCTTGTGCACAAAGAACATTTGGCACACAGATAAATGCTATCCAAAATCCCAAGGGCAATGCAGGCATATTAAAGAGTCAAGAATCTTGGTTCAGCACAGGATGGCACAAGAAATGTGTCACAGAGCTGACTAGATCCCAAACCTGTTTCTTCCTCCTACCAACACTTTGCTTGCAGCAAGGCTGCATTAAAGAAAAAGGTGCACTTAGACAAGGAAAACCACAAACCACAGACTTCCCTTTTCCAAAGAATGGTACAACTTGGTAGTTGCTTAGGCAAGTTGATAACCACTGTTAAGTTCCTTGAAACTACACAAAACAGAATCCATCAGCTTTCCATGCACCTTTACCCCACCGTGTAGGTCAACGAGAACGTTTAAAATTAACCAAGGTGAAGATCTTGCACTTTTTACAGGAATAGCTATTTCAGGGAAAGAAACATTTGCTGCTCAGCTACAAGCACCACTATCACCAACAGTACTCAGAAAGGTCTCCATGCAGACTGTAAGTCTCAAAGGGTTCCTTCAAATGTGGTGTAGGTTGCTACTTCAGCTCCCAAGTGTGCATCAGCTCCACACCTGGAGCACCTGCCCCTGTGCCCTCCTGCTAATCCAGAACACCAAGAACTCCACCTGAGCTCAGACCTGCCCAGCAGAGTAAAGGTTGGGAGAACCTTGAAAAAACCTGACCCTACCCGTGTTGTCCCATAAAGCAAATGGCTTTTCAGCACACCAAATGGGCTTGGGAATAAAAGGCAAAGCTATGTGTGCCTGTGCCTCCATTCACAGGCAGCCAACGCACTCCTCTCCAAGCAGGGCAAGCCCTGGGGGTCAGCTGAACTTCTGAAATAGCTGCAGGCCAAAGACACCTGCAAACCAAACATTCCCTCCCATTCAGTGTCACCAGCACAACACACACGTGTCAAAACGGTCTGTGGGTTCTATTAAAGACATTTAAAGATCAGTGACTACACCACAGCTGACTAAAAGCAATAAATTACTCCCTGACCACCTTACAGAATCTGACCCATCAGCTTCAGAACTCCACGAAGCAGTCACCTACTCTCAGCTGTAATGCTACGTCTGTTTAAGTGTGCCCAGGAAGGCTGATTAGCTCAGGAACGGAAGCGAACAGTCCTCAATCCAACAGAAATTCCTTCAGTATGCAGGAGAAACGACGGAAATGAACAAAACAGAGCAGGAAACAGTGCGAAGGAAACGCAAACGGACATAATCCATGTAACAGGTCCGTCGAGTTCCCCAGGACGGGAGGAATGTGTCAGAGAGGGCCAGCGAGGAGCAGCCGTAGGGGCACCGGCCGAACCTCGGGGGCACGGCGGGCCCCGAGCGGGACAGCAGGGACGGGGTGAGTGGCAGCGGCAGGCCCGGCGCTGCAGGACCCCGTGCCGGCTGCGGCCGCCTCGGGGCGGGACGCGCCGCATCTCCCACGGCCCGACG
>VYXD01014084.1:147200-189647 GCA_013397195.1 Hylia prasina | reverse complement strand
CCGCTCCCGGCCCCGAGGCAGCGCAAAGGAACGGCGGCGCACTCCGCTCAATGTAAAACCATTTTTTAATTCTAAATCACTTTCACAACAGTGAAAATTAGTGAGGAGGAACGGTAACGCACTAACCGAGTCGTCCGGGCCGTGTGCGATCGAGTTACGGGGCAGGGGTACATACAAAAGCACACCAGGGAAAGGGGGAACCAAGCGTTAACACTTTTACTTGAATTGCCGGAAAATAAGAGCTCTCAAGTCATGTTTCTGCAGCCATCTCTAAATCCATTTTCTCTCTCATTCCTAGATGGAATCCCTCCCGAGCCATTAAAATTCTGGTTTTTAAAATGTATTACTTAAATATATTTCAGTACTTCCTTAATCTATTGCAGTCACTTCTCTGTCCTCTTTATGGGATAAAGGTTTCAAAGGGCTACCGTTCTCCTCCCTGCATAACCTCTCAACATCAAGTTTCTCCTTACAAAAGGAGAAGGAGCCCATCCTTTACTGCCACATGAACCTTCCCTTCCCATCAGCAGGTGGTGCTGACTGCGCAGGAGAGGAACCCAAAGCTGTGAAGTTGTAGGACAACAAAACCAGCCGTTCTCCTGGGAAGGGCCCCAGTTACTAAGTTATGCACTTGAGAAGAAGCCTGTGCCAACGTTCAGCTTCTTAGAAGTGTCGAACAACAAAAGCTGAAGCACCACCTCAACTATAAATAGTTGAGCAATATATTCTGTCAGATCATAATCGAGTCAGGTATAAATCTGACGTGACAAAACACTGCAGAAGCTTTGCAACATTCTACTTGCCAGATGGAATTCTGGAGGTAGGCAAGTTAAACTTCAGTCATCCTCTGCCTTGACACTAAAAGGGAACAGTTTATAATTACATAAATAAACTTCTATGACAATTAATCAAAGGTGTCTTGCCCAGGAAACTCTTCCATATGCTAAAAAAAATCCCAAGCTATTGAAACAAAGTTTCTATTAATTGATTTATCAGTTTTCTGTCTACTGCCAGGAAAGTCACAACATTCATCTTGCAGGAAATCATTATGACTATGAGCGACCTGAATCAAAAAAAATCTAAAAACATTTAAGAGAAAAAAAAAGGAATTGCCTCATCAGAGAAATATGAACTGTTCATCTTGCTAGGGAATCTCTCATACCTGTTTCGAAGGAATCTACACAAATACATCAGGAGTACTCTTTAAAGCTGAATACCCAACAGGATTCCACAGCGGCTGCAGAGTGCTCACCTTCTGAAATATCCCCTCAGCATATAAATGGTGGTGGTCTCCTCCAGCACTTCAAATTAAAATCTTTGGTAGATACTGCAGAGACTCTTGTGCTGTAGCTGTTCTGCTGTGGCACGGGAGAAGGTCTGTGTGCACCTGCAAAGAGAAGGTCTTCCAAATGTTCCCTACTGAGCATGTGCTGGCAAAGGCAGATCTCATGTCTCCTCCTGTGCAATTTTACAGTATGACAAATTTTACCTCAAAACTCAAAGATGCCTTTTGTTCCTCTCCCCCAACAAGCTGATCTCAGATCTGTAATAGGATTTTATCTGGAGTACATGACCTTGTGTAGAAAGTCTCAAAGCCTTGGGAAAGATAAATGTCGCTACAGTGACGAGGTTGCGAGGGGATTATCCGTGAGTGCAGCCACAGGCGCTGCACAGAGCCGGGGAAGACAACACTGTTTGTCAGTGAGGAACTGGGCTGGGTCTGGCAGCCCCACCTGGCTCCACAGCCAGAGAATCTTCCAATGACTGGCTCCAGCATGCTCAGGCTTTAAAAAATTGCAGCATAAATTTGTATCCTTTCTTCTAACAGCCATCAGAACCAACAGGAAGGGTTTTCCATCACGCCGGGAAATAACAGACGGAAAAGAAACCAGTCTCCAGACCTGGTTGTGTTTGCATCACGTGCTGTGCCCCAGAGAGTCTCAGCAGTGCTGCAGATGATTTCCTGGAGAAGGTCAGATGTTGATGGAGACATTAAATAACATCTGCAGCTCTGGCAGATCCATCATGGTTGCAAAGCAGGAGATACTGGTCGTGCTGGAGAAGTTTCCTTACCTGGCCAGTCTACCTTGGGATAACTGTCTATCCCACAGACCTGGTGTCATTGATTGGCACAGGATTTCAAAGCAGCACTCCCTTTCAGAGTGCAGCTCAATGCTAGGCCCATGGTTTGTGGCAGGAACCTGTTGTACAAGATATCTGAGCTGAAATATGCTTTTAAACCAATGTTTTAATTCCCAACTCTGGTGCAAAATGTGAGATTCCTCATTGTGCTGTAGTACCACCAATTCCTGAAGCCCATAGTTAGCTATGGAACCAGACACCAAGAGGTTTAAAATGGGATGGGGATGCAGTCTGTAACTGTTTCAGTGGCCTTGTTGGTCATGAATATATAGAATAATGGAAAAGACTTATGCAATCAACAGCCAGAACATTATCACCAGTGCCACAAACAGGAAGAGGCGGGAAAGGAACTGCTCATCCACATATTGAGGAGTCCCTGGAACAGCTGGAAAACAGGAAGTAAAAAAACCACAGTTTAGCTCCTTCCTCTTCTCTGTGATTGTGTATATTCTGAATATAGTATATTCATACATTGAAAAATATGCAAAGAATCTGCTTGGTGAGAAAGTTGCTATTTCCTGCTATCAGCCTGACTGGCTGCATGGGAAGATCAGAAACAAGACAAGTATCAGATCCCTGAAGCAGGACTCCTTAGTTCAGTCCCACCCCCAACAGATTTTCAGGGGACACTGAACTACAGTTAATAGGAAAGATAATTTGACCCAAGGACAGCACAGGACCATGGCAACGCTGGTTGTGTGTGATCTGAAGCATGAGTTTGTTCCTCATAATTCCTGTGCCATACAACACGGTGGAAGATTTGCCAGGCATAACCTTTCACAAAGTAAGTTCAGAAAACCCTGGACAGTAGGTGCTCTTGTTCAAAACAGCTTCAGTTTGTTTACTGTGAAGATGAGGAGGAGGTTCTCTAGGGATTACTTAATTGTTAGAGAGCAAGGTCACTCCTTGGAGTAACCCAACTGTTTTTGGTTAATCAAAAACGTGAAGTAATTTCACCAGAAAATTACTTCCTGTAGAATACAGATGACAGTCCCAGAGATAAGTTTCTGAAAAATGAACAATCTTTGCATTCATTATTTTGTGGCACAGAGCACCAGTTTAAATTTTTCCTTCTTGTCTTTCAGGAAATGGTCCTTTCCTCCTGTTTTTAAATCTGGGTCTCCTTCATACACCCCTAGTGACTCCTTTTTATTATTATTAGAAAGTCTAGTCCAATTTGTCTCAATTTTTCAGGAGGAGTCTGCTGGTGTAGCAGAGGAGAGATCTGAATTAAAGGAGAGTAGTCTCCAGTGACACTGTTTCTCTGCAGTCACAGGTCGCCCAGAAGGGCTTTCAGCAAATTATATGGAAGCGACAAACTTGCTTCTTTTATAAGTCTGTGTACAAAACATAGCCACAGTTCTCTACTGAGTATTTTTGCCCTCATTTTGTGTTTCTATTGACAACACTGGTTACTGTTTAGAATATTTTGTCATTCAGCAGGTTATTTAAGAGTTTGTCAAATGTCTGTTTGTGACAGGACAGGAGAAGGACCCATGGTACCTGGAGGAGGTCGCCCATCGTTTATGTTGAAGGCTGTTGCAAATATACCAAAGGGAAAAGCCCCAATTCCAAATGACATCTGGAAGCCACCATCTCCAAACCCAAAGCCCTGGAATCCCTGCAGAGAACAAAGAACAGAAGACAAAAAAGGTACCAATCATTTAGAGCCTATTTCAGAGTATTTTGTGGAAGTGCAGACATTCCCTCTCCCTGAAGGAGGAGCCACGCTGTCTGACATACTTTTGTCCATATCCCCTTAGCTCTCCTGGATTTAAAATGTTTCAGACAGCAGCAAATTTGCCAAGCGACCCAAAGATTTGAGAAAATGAAAACTACCAACTGCAGTTCTTGCTTGAGTGCCACAAATTAGGACAGTGTTTCTCAACTGCAACCTTTCTCAACTTAAAGTAGTACCTATCTGTCAATGTATCAAAATCAACAGGACCAATTCTATCAGAATGTCTTAACAATGTATCATGTGTTAACAGCGGTCATCCACATAAGAAAGGTACTTAAGAAAACAATCTAAATTTATTTTTGTGATACATGTGCATCATTTAAACACTCGGTGAAATGATAAATTGCCACTGGGACGCATAGAGCATTTGAAGGAAAAGTACAAAAAAAATTTACCAGGGGGACTCAAATTAAGGTGGCAAAATCACCGGGGGGTAGGAATGCAAGACACAAAGAAAGGAGGAAAAAGGAAGTTACAATGCAGTAACACTGACCCCCTGGGGTCCAGACTAAAATACCACATCAAGTCAAAAGGTAAGTGTTCTGAACTGAGATGAATGCTGCTCTGCAGAAGCTGTTTGAGAACCGACCGTGTCTGAATCCAGGGGCTTGTGTCACGCCTGACTGTGCAGAGCCCACAGTTCTGTAATCCAGTGATCTGTCCTCTCACTGCAGGATTAAAACAGTGACACCTGTTCTGAAATACCCTCTGGTTTATCACCACAAACAATGGGAGGACAAAGGTGATTTTACTCATTTTATAAAAGCCAAGCGTTTCTTGATCAAGCCTTGATTTGAGGAGCTGGTCTTTTGACCAAACTCTTCTCAAGCATTTTGCCACTAACTCTGAGGGACAGCAAAGTTCTCTGTGGCAGGTACAGGATATGAAGAGAACAGGGAAGCAGCACCACTATTGTCCTGCTTTCATACCCCGTCCCTCTGATTTACAGCAGCACCAGCTGAAAGGTTCAAGTAAGGTACAGGAGATTTAATAAGGCAGCAATACCCTTAGTGAAAGAGAACTGAGGTCCCAATACATTCAATACAGAAATGCACCTTAATCACACCCTGCAGAGTTGTTTGCTTGAAGCGTGAGGGAGACAATCCTCTCCAAGGACCCTGGGCTGAATTACATGGAAATGTGCCATTGTTTCATCAGGTCATGCTCGCTGCCATCGTGCTGAAGAACACTGTGGTCTGTCCTACTGCCTACTCCCACGTCTGCTCCATCTGTGCCAGCTGCTGTTTACACTCACCCTATGTAATCTCCTCAACTAAACTACGGATCCCTCTTCAAATTAACATGTATCTGATGGATATTGACTTTCTCTTGCATACAGTAACATCCCATTGAAATAAGAGAAGCAGGTTTTTGTCAGTGTTAAAAATCTAAATTCATATGTGGATTACATATTTCAGTGACACATATGTTTTGACAGAAATACACTTGCACAAAGAATTTTCAAAGGAAAGTGTTTCTTGTATTTAAACATAGAGAACAATCAAGTATGAAAAGCTTTTCCAGTGACACCACACTGGGCTGTGTTCATGAAGCATGATCCAAGTTGGGCTGTTCTTTGGGAAGCTAAAGGGTCCTATGGGAATGGAGCTCTCTGCCACACCATAGCTATCAATGATTTATGAACAACCAACTGGGGAAGAGCAGGATATGTAAGCTGAAGGATCCTCATGCAGGATCTCTCACACATATTTATGTCCCCCAGGATGAATAAATACCACTATCAATAAAAACAACTAAACTGCTCAAGCTTGTTTGCTTGATCACTTACCCCTCTGTTCTCTGGTTCAGGTCTCTGTCCTTGGGGTCGTGGTGGAGTTTTCTCTCTGCAGGAAGTTGTGAAATTAGCTCAAGTGCAAGGACATGTGACAACAGTATCTGCAGTAGCCTGGCTAATAATGCAGAACCACCATAAAATGCAGCCTCTTGGGGCCATCCAGCAGGACTGGAGTGTGAGAGCCAACCATGCAGCTTTGGACCTTCAGCAGCACATCACTGAATTAATGCTGCACTTCAAACACCCATTGCAAAGGCTTAAAACTGAGGCCATGAACATTTAATATAAGCTACTCTGGTCAGATAACAATCATTGCAACCTGTCACTTGTAACTGATAATTAACACTTTACTCAAATTAAAATCAACTGCCAGTTGAACAAGAAATGTGTGCAAACCCAGGCTCTGAAAATGCCAGAAATATTTGGCAGAAATATCAGATCTATGTCTTTGGACAAAGTATTTAAAATTGTGAATCCAGCAGTTTAACAGTTTAATCCTAAGACCCTAAACTGAAGTTTGATCTTTAATTTTCAAACGAAAATAGTTGCATTTAGGTTTCTTACCTGGGGTCCTGTTGCCCAGTGCTACCTCTTCCATACAGAGGAATAACTTTATCTCGACTGATTCCCGCTTTGCATACAGGACACACTTGTCTGTTTGGCCTGGTCTCTAGCCACTGAAAAAAAGGAAATTATAAGAAAACTACTAAAATACCACAAAAACAACTATGCAAACCTCCTTTGCAGCCAGGCAGAAAGCCTTTAGCAATTTCTCACAAAGGTCTGGAGCAAAGTATTTCAGTAAGTGCCAAGTACTCCCCAAAGTGGAGTTGACACTTTGGCTGCTGTTCTGGTGGGAACAACTTGCTGAGTAAAATAAGAAATAAAGAGTATCAGCAGTCCTGCATAGGCCAAGGGCTAGTGCAGACAGCCTTCCTGTTATCCACCTTTTCTATAATGGTACCACCATGTAAAACAGTATGCACGCAAAGAGAAGTACACTGAGCACTTAAACCTGCCAACTAAACCCTGAAAGCTCCAGCAGTAATTGTACTGGAATTATGCAGGGTTTAAGAAACTCAAAAGTGGAGGCAAGTGGAACAGAATCGAAGTTTTCTTGTTGCTCAAAGAGCAGATTGCAAGGTGTTGCACATAAAGCTGCATGAGCAGCCTATGATTGCCCTGGAGAGAAAAACACATTTGAAAAGAGCGGGATACTCCAGTGAACCAAGGGCTTTATTGAGCAACTGGAGCTGATGAAAGACAAAGTAAAAGAAAACTTGTCTTACCTGGTGTAAACAAGGCCAACTGTGAGCATTCCCAGGACAATTTGTTCACAGAGCAGAAAAAGAGAGGAAAATGGAATTAGTTACTGAACTTGATATGACAAATGTGCAGCGTACAGGGATAGTGCAGCTTGGTGACCACAGAATCCTGGAATCCAGCTGGGCCAGTTCTGCAGCCTCCCATTAAAATCATTTTTGCAAGCACAGCCCAAGACTGATCTCCACTGGTTTTTTTCAGGTTACACAATCGAAATTCCTAATGTGGTTCTGTGCATCTCCCATTCCCAGGTCCTCATCCATACCAAAGGCTCAGACAGAGGCTGCATTAATCTTAGGGTTTATTGTACATATTTTCTCTTCTGATACCATAAAAAGATATCCCAGAGCCAAGATGCAAATGAGCAAGGTGGCAGCAATGAGACTTTAGGATCTTACAAGATTGAGCTGAAACATCAGCCACATTCACAGAATTGTGGAACAACTCAGGCTGGATGGTACCTCAGATAGCCTCTAGTCCAACCTGATGCTCACAGCAGGGTCAGCTATTGAGATCAGACTCAGTTGCTCATGGCACAGAAATTCCCATTATACAGATTAAATTGCTATGGCAAATTAAAAAAAAGGTCTTAAAAAAAAAAAAAAAAAAAAAAGCAAGCCACAAGATAAAACTGCTAAAAAGCCATCTGCTTTCAGAATGGTCTCAATAACACCATTCAGACGAGACACCTGGTATTTTTAAGGTTCCATTCTTCCAAATCCTTTTGTGCAATAATTTAATCTTATTTTATCTTAGCACACCCTAAGCCAGTGATTTTCCATCTCCCCAAATAAAAATCTGGATTTTCAGATGTTATGTATATTTACACAGCAGAAAAGCACTGTCAGGCCTCTTTTTATTAAAGATTTAGCCCACTGTGTAAAATAAACTCCAACCCTCCCACATTTGGCCACATCAATCCTTGTCTTAACATTCAAGAAAGGGTATACTCAAACCAGGTTACCCACATCAGAAATTCTGCACAGGTATTATATCTGTGCTGTATATTATTTCCAAGTCAAATTAAAGAATTGAAAAGTTCCTAACACAAGCGTAATATCACAGGAAAAGAGAAATATCTAAAAAGCTTATTACTTATTGTTTTCTTTTTTTATGGTTTAAAAGGAAAAAAGAGCAAGCTTGTAGGAGAAACTACAATTTGGGCTCCAGAACTTAGATTCATATCCAGGTTTAGGTATGCAGAGGTTAGAAAGGAATTTAGGTCTAAAGAACATATCTGTGGTAGGCCAGACAGCACAAATAAAATAACCCACATAAGCAAAAAGTGTCAATGACCACTGAACTGTCTGTGTGGGGCTACTTGTTTGTTTGCTTTTACACAATAATCCAGAAGTACAGGGAGCTTAAGACACAGGAAACCCACTCCCTGGAACACAAGCAAAGAAAAACAGCTGAGGAGCAAACCCAAGCTTCTAAACCAAATCCAAAGTCCCTCCTGTAGAATTACAAACATCACAGGTTTTTATGGGATCAGATAGATGGTGCTCTGGCTGACGTGTGGGGCTACAGCACTTACCAGAAGAGGTGCCCACACAAGCTGATAACTGCATCCTTGGCAGTGTCTAAACAGATGTTGCACTCAAAAGTGTTGTCCTGATTAATGTTGTCCCCAGCACCATTACTGCTACTGCTGCCACTGGTCCCTCCAGTACTGGAGCTCTTTGTCGATGCAGAAGCTGTGGGTCCTTTGCTTGCCATCCTCAAGAACTACCCAGACAAGGTCAAGAAAATTTTCCTCTTGGAATCCTAGCTGTGAGAAAGGGAAAAAACCAAACAAACCTAAACAACTTACTGGCATTACAAACATTGCTTTCTGCCCCCATTCCAAACTGGCAGTGATTTATCTAAGAAGCTCTTGAATCCTGCTGTTGATGGTTTTAGTTTAAGGTAGCCATGAGAGATCTTTTTTTAGAAACTAAGCTACTTTACAGTCCCATAGTATGACCTGGCTGATGTGTGACCTCTTACTGTTACTGATAAGCATCCACACTCAAAACAACCCCCTGTACTTTCTTATAAATGCCATCTGCTGTAAGGAGAATGAGCTCACCTAGTCATACATGCTCTTCCAAAATTCAACACAACTGATAACTGAGAATGCAGCCTGAAGCAGAATTTAATCGTGAAGTAATTAACAGTATGAACAGACTGACAATGCAGAGTTTTAAGTTCAATGTGCATTAGTTTGGAATACTAATGACAATAATGGCAAGCAAAGGCTGCTTAGAACTTGAATTGTCTCCTGAGCAGTATCTTGCTGCTATCACAGCAGCATTGATATGACTATCAAACATTCCTAGGACTTTCAAACTATCAAACATTTCTAATCTAGTAGTAAGGTAGTAATACAGAAGTATTAACAATTTTACCTTAATGTGCTTGAATTTTACTTCAATGCTTTTGCCTCTCATTAACATAATCATATTTACCAAAGAACCGCATTTATTTTATTTCAGTGGCAACAACCTCTACAGTGTAATTCCTTGATATGTAAATTCCACAGTACCTAAAACTTTGAATTTGAATTCCACAGTACCTAAGACTCAGCACAAGGCATTTACATTTCTAGAAACACTTTTACCAGTACAAGACTTTTAATCCAATAACTAAGAGAGTTTCAGTAGCTACAGAAATTAATTCACTAAAACAAAAATGTTTAAAATATTCCACCGTGCTTTTCATGAAACTTTAACATCATGTTGATGCTGCAGGAACAGGAATACTTAGATAAAGCTGTGAGAAACGAACAGGTGATTATCTGAACTTTTTGCAAGTGTACAAACAGTGAAGCATTTTCAAAGGGCAACCTGAATTTTTCAGAAGGTAATTTCTTTCTGAACTTACCCCCCAGGCACTAAAGGCTTTCCTTAGTGTTGCCTCTTTGTAGCAGAGCTGCAGCACCTGTGCAAGGCAGCAAACAAAGGCCTCAGGATCTCCAGCTGTTATTGGCAACAGCTTTTTTTCCTACCATACAATCCCACTGCACAGTCAGGAAAGCATCACACTCCAGCCTTGTGAACTATTGCAGCAAAGAGTCAGTTACAGCAGGTGAAATCTATTTCTGCAGAGCTTTTTCACTCAGTTACATCATTTTGCACAGTGTCCCAGAAGGGCAGATTTGTATTCACAGATGCTGCACTTCAACATACGCTGCTTTCAGCAGTGCTGACTCTTAGCATTTCACACCACAACTTCATTTACACTCAGTTCATTGTACAAAATTAAAATCCATGTTACATCTAGGCAGATGGAAGTGCTGCCAACCCACAAACTGTATGCCAAAGACACTTGGATTTTTCACACATCCTTTCAACCAGAATCTTCAGCTTGTCTTGCTCAGTAGTTTAAGTGAAAACTTATCAGCTTGGACCTATACATATTAATATAAAAATTGAGAAAACCTCCTTAAAACTAAGGAGTTCCACACACTGCTAAAAATACAGCATCCCTTTATGGAATGGTCACAAGAAACATCTTGATATATAAGACAAGGAAAAGATGTGTACAAGGGGCAAATAAAAAAATTCTGAGTCCCTAATACCAGTGTGGAAAAAAAGTTCCTTTTTCCAAATTAAATTTTATATATTAACACAATGAATCTGGAGAGTTGTCAAAAAGATAAAATCTGTATCTCCACAAAAGCCTACTGGAAAAATCCCTCAGTTTTTAGTAACTACAACAAATAAATAAAATGTTATGAAGAAGGATGACAAAGAAATCCAGAGAAATAATGAAATGGAATAAAGATGGCTGAGACAGAAGAAAGATTAAAACGACATCATGCAACAGGCACTGAATCTCCTTTCCTAGAAAAGGGTCATTCCTTAATCTCTGCTGGGGATCCTCTCCTAAGTATTTGTTCATTGGCAGATGTAGCCCAGTGACCTATTAGGATATAACCAATTTAAAATATCAAAACCATACCGAAATGCAACAGTAAAAATAATAAAAGCCTTCTCAAACATTTGATCTTGTCTCTGAAATATTGTTTAACATAACTGGGTCTGTAACAAGTGCTGCTGGGCTCTGTACATCTGCACATACAAAGAAGCAAACGTGAAACAGCTTCCAGTGGCTAAGTTTACATTTGATAATCATATATTGTGTAACTTGTGAGTACACTCTGAATCCTAAAGTAGGAATTCAACGGCAAATGGAACTTGTTCTGAGTGCAGAATGAGCTCACAATTGAACAGTCACTCAAACTACTTAAACTTTGAGACAAAACTCTCTAGGGGAAAAAAAAACCAAACCAAACAACAAACCATAAGCAAATCACAAACTAAAAAGATCAACAACTAACACAACAGGCCAAACCAACCCCATCCTCATTTTGCTTTAGGGTTTGGGAGGAAGACTACGAGTACACTGGGACAGAACATGACTTCTGGGGTTAAGTAAACACAACTGAGAGATGCCAGTCAAGGTTTGCTATATCCTTGTCCTTCAGATAAGATCTCCAAATCAACCCTAAAGACATGATGAACAGCAAACAAAACAAGGGAAAGGACATAAAAATCAGCTGATACCTAACTGCAGGCATTCAGAGATCTTGTCTTTTTCTTACTTCTTTGCTCTCTACATATTTCCAGGAAAACAGTATCTTTGTTTCATAAAACCATCTAGATTAGCTGTTTATTTCCTTTAAAACATGATCCCTATGTTACATCCCAACAGGTTGTTCTGAAAATGACTGACGTTTACTACATCCAAGAATCAAGAGGGGCAGCAGATGAACGGTTAAACAGCAAGGAACTCATTTGCAAGTAGGTTTCCTAAATAAATACACAACTCTGGTGGAGCGTGAAGACATGGCAGTGGAGGTACGTGAGAGGGTGAAACCCCAAAAGGCTGACTGAGACCTGAGCAATTCCTGACAGCCAAGAGCACAGGACGTCCACAGCAGGAGTCAGAGCAGGGCACTGGCAGTGCCCATGGGCTGGGCGTGGGTACTGGATATAGATCTCACCCACAGTCAGTAAGAAAGAAATTTGCCTCTAATATTTTAAAAACTTAATCTGTAACTCTACTGCGAGCAGCTGCACACCAGGAAAGCACAGGCTGAGTGGCTACAGTCAAAGATAACACTTCTGAACTCAGCAAATGGCAATGACTGCATTTGCCAAAGTACACTGGCCCATCCTCAAAACACAGGAAAAACGCTTTAAGACAGGCTAGAGGAGTCTAGCCTGTACTTTTCACTGTAAGTTAAAGTACACAAAAAAAATCTTCTGGAAACAGCAGGTGAACATTAATTCCACCTGGGAAAAGCAGAGAGGGAACATAAACTGGAAGGTAATTTCACCTGTACAAAACAGTCCTGGAATATGTGTTCACAGGACATTAGGATGTCTCGAGTATTTAATTTTTTCATGAACAATGAGAAAAAGTTCTAGTGAACATACAGAAGTCTGGCTAGTTTATTAACAAAACCCAAAGTCTTTTCCTCTTTGCCATAACAATGAAATAAAAAGAGCAGCACTGTTGGATGTCAATTCCACTGCAAAGACCCTTTTTCCATATTTCTTTCCTAATGAATCTTATTTTAGCAAAGTGAAATTGAAATCTAGTTTGTTTACGAAACAAGTTCTGATTTAGTTCCTGAACTTTTTGCAGTTTAAATTAAAAAAAAAGACTTGTCAGTGCATTTTTTTGTCACTAAGGTAACAGTGTCATTTTCTGACACTTAAAAATTTTTATAAAAGGAACATTAACATTAGAAAATCAATTTAAATCTAAAACTACTACTGAGAGTTTATATAAATATGCCCACTCATAAGTTTAACAACAATCTGATGCTTAACATATTACAATTGCCTGGGCTTCAAGTACAACAACCAGGTAACCTTAGCTAAAAAACTGCTGACAGTGCCTAGAAGAAAGTGCACTGACTTCTTGACAGTCATTTTAGATATTCTTAACAAACACATGACTGTCCTGCTGTTAATCATTAAATACATATTTATCACTCACTACCTTTTTACTCTTTTCTGTCCCCCAAACATGTTACATTTTAACTCCTTGGAAACATTTCTGGAGTTCATCTTCCCACTTCCAGTAACCTTTACAGCACTGGGCACCTGCTTTTTAATATCAGCATAAAGTGGCCCCAAAACATGAATTCATGTGATCACTTGCTCTTGCAAAACCAGCCTTTTGCCTTCCAGCCCTACATGCCCTTGCCTGGCCTGGTTTCATTAATTGGGATTCTGCAATGCACATCTGTGTTACAGTCAGTGCTGCCAGGGTAAGGGCCCAGCTGAAGGGACCACTGTTCCGGGATCAATGAGGACTCCAGTACCTTGTAAATGCAAACAGTAAAAACTCTTAGGTGATTAAAGCAGCTGCTTTTTTATCCTTTCCGTAAAGGTTTAATATAAACTCCAAGAAAAATCTTTTAACAAAGATTTTATCCTCTTACCTCACAAAGTCCAAAGGAAAAAAAAATATATAACCAGTTGGGTAATGCTGCCCCAGCGTTTTCCTGGTGTGGAGTTCAGTGTGAGACAGACGTATGAGGCAAACCCAGGTTTAGCAGCAACACGTAAGAATATCAAATACAACAGTTATTATATACAACAGACGTGATTTAAGAAGTAACAAGCGAATGTTAACATATGAGCAATTCTCAAAATACAAGTAATGTCATGCACCACCAGCTGACGCCTCGCGACATACCCAGAGCCAGACCCATCTATCGCGACAGAGGCGCCGCTGCTGGCAGCGCAACACCGACACCTGCGGCCCCTGGGGCGGCGCTTTCGGGTGAAAACCGCGGGCAGGAGCTCGGGGGACACCCACAGGGGCACCGCGACTCCAGAGGCACCGGACGAGGCCGGGGGTCCCGCGGCGTCCCCGCCCCGCTCGTTTGGAGCAGGCGCAGGCGGCTCCGGCCTCCCAGCNCGTCGCTGCCCGCGGCCCCTCCTCGGCCCGGGCCCTACGCAGACCCCGCGGGCGCTCATTACCTCGGGCTCCTGCGGGGCTGCTCCGCCCGCGATCGGGCCCCGCCGCCACCCCGGTTCTGCGGCTGTGTGCGGCTCTGCGGCCGGGGAGGTGCGAGGGCCGCGTCCAAACGGCGGCCTCCGGGGACTGCAAGAAGTTCGTACCGAGTGCTCGGCCCAAGCAGGAAGGGAGGAAAGAAAAGGAAGGACGGAAAAGGAAGGACGGAAAGGGAAGGAAGGAAGTTCGAGGGAAACCAATTGTTGACTTACAAGTGGAGAGTGCTAGAATCTGAGCTTAGAAATATCTCCAGGATGGAAATAGAGAACTTGATAAAGGTATTTAGAGCTTGATAAAGGTATTTATACAGTGGTGAGAAGCCAAAGAAACAGAGGGGCCAAAGCGAGGGAGGGGAGGTGACCTGCCCGAGAAGGCGCTTCTGGAGGGCTTGTCCCAGTTCTGAAGGCACCCCACCAGTCCTGAGGACTCCAAGGTACGAGACAGCCCCAATTTGCTTGTTCTTTTACACAGAGGGGAATAGGTGAATCCTAAACCAAGGTCTTCCACTAAAGAAGGTGAGGTTTATGAGGAAATAGTGGAGAAATGAAGGGAAGTTGGTGCCAAGGGAGCCCATTGGAAAAAACCCAAAGATATTGTCTGCAGCCTGTCTGCTGCCAGGTGCCCCGAGACTGCCCAGCTCTAGTGTGAAGCTTGGAAGGTGCAAGCCAGGAATTGTCCAACAGGGTAAAAAGAGATACATGGAGTCTTCCTGCTGCTTTCAGCAGCACACAGGCTTGGCAAAACCCATGGCAAAAATAGTAATTGAGAAGCCCACCTGGAATCACCAAACACGTTGTTGTATCACACCAGAAAATTTCAAGTTGGGATGAAAATGTAGTACATAAGGTGATAGTGCTGATGGCATGAGGAACACGCAAAGTTCCTACCTGCAGGAGCAGTGAAAATCTCTAACAAAGCACCTTTCTCGTTTTCAACCAGTCAGCAAAGCAGCAGGGAGCAGGGTTGGGCACAGCTTCTACATTCAAGCAAAAATTTGTCATGTCCATGTAGTAACTGATTAGGAAGTTAACAGGGCATCAAAGACATGAGCCGTATCCTCCAGAAGCTGATTAAANCGTGTCAGACTACAGCTCCCGGCATGCTATGCGGCCGGACTACAGTTCCCGGCATGCGCCTCGGCCGTACAGCGCCCAGCGTGTCCCGCGTTTACAAGATGGCGGCGCCCAGGGGCGGTTCGGGCGCGGACAGCGACACCGGCTCGGACTCGGACAGCAGCGGTGAAGCGGCCGCGCGGTTCCGGGAGGCTGCCTGGGACTGCACCGCGCAGGAGGCGGCGGTGGCGCGGGCGGAGCCGCGCAGCGGTGAGGGCGGTGGGCAGGCTGGGCTCTCCTGCCCCGCTGCCGCGTGCCCTCCCCTCTTCCCCGCCCCGCCGCTCCGGTCCGGCCCCCTCGGCAACTCCTCCTGACCCGCGGGGATTCCTTTCTGCCGCGGTGCCCTTGTCAGAACTGAAGGGGGCTCTGCCCGGCCCTCCCGAGGCCATGTCCGGCCTCCAGCCGGGCCCAGAGCCCCTTCCCGGCAGTCCTGGGCCGAGGGAAGTTTCCCTTTCCCCTCATAACTCTTCTCCCCCGAAAGTGGGCCAGGGCTGTGTTTCAGGCATTATTCTTTATAGTCTAACCTGTGCCTGACAAGGGTTAAAGAGGTCCTGGGGGCAGGTCTCTAAATGTGCCTTTGCTACGTTCTTTTCAGGGGGCTTTAGAAAGGATCGGTTGCAGCTTAAAGATCAGCCAAGCCTCAGGTATTTTTGCTTCTGTTTTCAGACTTAATACTTCCCCGAAGAAAAAAATTAATATATAATATTTATGCTGCTTTTACTTTGTACCTTGTAATACTTCATACTGAAAGGGCCAGTTCTGTTTGGGGAATTAGTCCAACCATAATCTGAAATGATGCTTAAATCTGAACAGACTAATATGTTTTTTAAGGGTTTGGGTGAGAGGGCCAATGTTATTGGCCTCAAAAGAGATAATCCTTGTTCTTATTTCAAACGGGCGTGAGGCGATTGGCTGCAAGGAGGGGGACAATGAGCTCCAGACGACTCCAGAGTTCAGAGCACACGTTGCAAAGAAACTGGGAACCATGCTAGACAGGTACTGCTATGCAAGGCTAGAAGTGTTTGTTCTGTGGGTCGCTTACACTGATGTGTTTGTATGCCAAACCCAGGAAATTCAACATCTTGTCTCCTTCATCCCTGTATTAAGTACAAGCTTCCAGTATTCTGTGAGCTAACTTTGGTGATGTGCTGTGCCCATCTGGTCAGAACTCTGTGCAGCACTGCTTGTCTCCATTTGCCTCTGTGGGGAGAAAAGAGAATTTGGGTGCCTTAGCACTTCCATCATGTAAAGGCTGGCAGGAGAATCTTTGATATGTTCTTATACCCTAAACCAGTACCTGATTCAGGGTTGTGCTGGCAGAATGCCTGGTACTGGGCTGCCACTCTCTATCTGTTGTGCAAGTATGGCCCTGGAGAACTGGAATTCCTGCTGTTCAGAGCTGGCTTTACAATTGCTGGTTTTAAACCATTCTTGTGGCTTTCATTGCTGAGTAGAGAAGGCCTGGTCTGCTCTGGAAACAGGGAACTGAGACAGCCTCACTAACAGAAAGGGATCTATGCAACATCTCACTCTAGTCTTGTTTCCCAGAAATCCCCAACTTTAGCTCAGTTTCCACAAACCTGTCTAAGATCTGACTGGGGTTTTCTGTTTAGTTTCATCACTGTCTTGAAGGACTCATCAGGACCATCGCAGACTTTGGTGGCACAGTCTGACTCTGAAGACGATGGTGAGTTCCAGTCTCAGCCATTGTGGCTGTTCTGTGACTGTTAACTGCTGACTGGTGGGATGGATCCTGTCCATCACCAACTGTACATCCAACTGACTAATAAACATTTGCACTAAAAGAATTTCTGTTGGTGTCTGTGAGGGCTGCTCCTTTGCAGCTCTGACCTCTGTGCCCCAAGTCCTCCCACACAGTCCCAAATAATTGCTGTCAAGCACTGTGGAAATACACTAACAGCACTGAGGCTTTCAGGGAAACAGCAGTTGATTGCTTCCACCTCTGTTTCATATTTTGCCTAAAGCCCCCTTTCCATACTTCAGGTTTTCGCCTCTTCTCTTCCTCTGTGCCTGGAGACTGTGGGAAACAAGAGCCTTGCCCTGCAGCAAGGAGGAGGCCAGTTAGCTCCAGGTGAGGTGCTGGCAGCTGCTTTGCTCCTCAGGTACTGTTGCATCCCACATTTCAGAGGCAGCTGGGACTCCCACAAGGGAATAGGAAGCTGAAGAATTTAAGAAGTGTGTATTTATGACTGTTATATTTGACTAGACCAGAATATTGTTTCTTTTTTAGCGCTGGGGAACTAGAAATGTTTGTGTGAGATTTTCTTTCCTCTCCTTATGTGTGTAAAGAAACGTCAGCCTTCAGACTGGTTTAATGCAAACTGTAGGTGTGGGAGTCCCAGAGCCACTGGGTGTTTGTCATGTGTTCTCATCTCAGATTACTCTGCTCTCCAAGTTTTGGGTGAATTCAAGGCAAAGGTACAACACAACTTCCTTCCCTCTTGTTACCTTTCCAGTGACACAGACAGTGAGCAAGAGTGGCAAAGGTACCAGGAGGCTGCCGTGTCAGCTGCAGATATTCTGAAGCAAAGTGCTTTTCCTGCATTGTCCCAAGGTTCCAGCCAGGATCAGAGTCAGTGTTATGTAGAGCCCAAGCAGAAAAAGAAGAAGAAGAAGAAAATTAGGAGAGAGAACAATATTCAAGAGAAAATAATAGACCCAGCAGAGTGTGACCAGATCTGCAAAGATTTGCCTCGGTTGGTGTCTGCAAGTGGCCAGCAGGAGAGACAGAACAGCAATCACACAGAGAACTCTGTGCTGCCAGGAGCTGTGAAGAAGAAAAAGAAGAAGAAAAAAGAATGATGATTTTGCTCTGCAAACGGCAGGTGGTTGTGATGGGTGAAGAAAACTGAAAGAAAACCTAACAACAAGAGTTGTTGCAGATGAGGGAAAATTAATTGGCAAAGCTTCTGTTCTAAAAGCTCAGTGGCCTGAGAGACTAATTAAGTGACTTCCTGTGCTACTGGCGTCCCTGAGGAAGGGAACATTGTTCTCCTCACACAGCAGTTGTCTGTGCTGCTGCCTATGCAGGTCCAATCTAAAAGGATTAAATACTGTGCCAGACTTGCATGGCAGAGGGATGTGATCATAGCTGCATTCCTCCTGGACTGTTCCTTCACATCACGAAACCTTTCTGGAGAAAGTATATGATGAATTGAATTTGGTTTACATGGCAACAGGTGATCAACTGCTTTTTCTCTTTGCCTCTTTGTAGACTACTAAGAACAGCTCCAGCCTGTGGGAGACTCATTTATCAAAAGCATCGTGTCAGAAATCAGGGCCCCTTTATTTTTTTCCCTGCGATCATCACAACAATCTGTTGTTGAAACCTGCTGTGTTACTAATCCCTCTGCAATCTGCACCTCTCCAGGGCCCCTGCACATAAACAGTGTGTGGTGAGCTGATTTCAGGCTTGGTGTAAATGCATCCTACTGTTCCAGTTGTGTCTGTTGAAAATTTTTTTCATGTATAGGGTTTTTTAATCGCATCTGTTGTTATTAAATTTCACTACTGTCTTGGACCTACTTAATTTGATAGGTTTTGTACAGCAGTGGCTTTCTTGCTGTATTCAGTTTGTCCCCAGCAGAGATAGAGGTGGCTCAGGATGGCTCTTTAGTTGCTGGGTGATCAATACTATGAAACTGTTACAGGAAGGACTTAAACCTAATTTAAAAACCACCTTTCAGTCCTTGTTTGGGCTGGTTAAGGACTTTTGTCTCTCTGAAATACTGTGAGGTTTGGCAATTTTCAGTATGACTCTATCTGCTTATTCTTCACTTCCAGTCTTTCAGGAAATTAGCTGTTACTGATAAATACTTCTGTTTTTAAGATTTTTGGGTTTCAGTAAATCCAACTTATTGGCCCAACTTGGAAAATCAAAAAGCCAGATTAGAGAAACCAAAAGAGTGAAGTGTAGCTCTTTGAGCATGGGAAATCATTGTAAGATTCTTGCTCGTTTTTAGTCAAGAAAACACAGCTGACATCCAAAAATAGAAAAGCTAAGTAGAAACTTGGCTTGTAATCTAACAGAATGTACCAGCAGAAATTACTTGTCTTATGTGCAGTTAAAACTTCAGTGTACTGAATTTTAAACCTGGGCTTTCAAATGCATGGTGGCCTAAACATTTCCTTTGGCTTTGTTTTGGGTTTATTTTTATGCTAACTGGAAATTAGATATATTTGCAGCTGATGTACATGGGGAAATTAGGAAACAATTCTAGGATAAAATTCCTCAGAGAATCTAGTTACTGAAATTGTTGATGGCATCTAGAGGAAGCTCTTATCAATGAAACTTTTCATGGACATCTGCAATTTTGACATTCCCAGATATGATAACTGAAGAGTTCACTGTTGGGCTTTTTCAATTCTGCCTTCCAGTCTCAAGGTTTTTCATCCATTTCACAGTTGAAAGAGTAGCTCTATTTCAGTCACAGACAAAAACCTGTTAGCTGGGTCTGTTTTCATGTCTGGCTAATGACGTATCAATGATGTGGATGTTGAGAGTAAATAGAGGGGAATAATTAGAAGAGGAATGACATAAGTAGATCCTTGGGAAAAAACCCTTCACTTAGTGCAAGCAAGATTCTTAGACCCCAGGGTAGTTATTTGCATACCAAGAACTACAAATCAAGCCTACATGGAAGCTGAGAATGAGCCATGTTCTGTAAAATGAATCCAGGCTGAGTGCTTACAGAGAAAACTGAAGGAACCTCTACTCTCTGTGGAGCATGGGAACCTCCCAGGAGCTGGGCTGTGTCAGGGACCAGTGGGGAATGCCATCCTGCAAATCATTCTGCAAGTCAGACGAGATGAGAATCCACAGGGTTAATGCAGAGAACTGGAATCTCCTTGCAGCTGTTAAACTTTAATTTCTGCATTTAAAACAAAGCAGAGCTATATCAAAAACAACCAAGCCATTTCCATTAGGATAGCATGATTTTGGAGCAGGTCATTTTTGACCGAGAATGTTTGGTATTTTGGTAGCTAATTATGGATTTGTAGCTTGTCAATGATCCCATACTGACAGGTTTGTGCCAAGCCATTTCCAAATCTGTTCCTTGGTTATTCTCATTGCAAAGTCAGGAACTTCCAAGGTACTGTTGTTTCTCCTAGTTCCTGTTGGTGCTTCCTTGCAGCAAAGGAGAGTGTTTAATGGTGGTGTCCCTTCTTTGGCAGTTTAGCTTTTCTCTTTCCCACATGATTTAGACTGGTGTTGGCAGGTCTGTACAGGCCCAGCTTGATGAAAGCTGAGCTGAATGAAAGTCCCATCCACATCCTGGCACTGTTGGGATTCCTTCTTGGGCAGCCACAAAAGGATGTCTGGCCATTCTGAGCTGGCTCCTGGGGTTTCAGTTTGCTGGTTTTTGTGGGGGCAGTGGATTTTAGCAGCACCATCTTTCCATGTTTTCTGTCTTGAGCCTGAGAAATTTTCCCTCCTTGAGGCAGCTGAGTAGGGGTTTGTGTGAGGCTGTGGTGGCAAACACGGCTGGAGTTGCCCGTGGCAGGTTGGTTGTGGCAGTCACTCAGGGGCTACTTGTGGTGGTTACTGGGTGGAAGATGCCATCTGTGTGGAGATGAAGGTCTCGATGACGTTGTGAGTGGATGGCAGCAGCTGGCTGTGGCTGTTGGTGGAGTCAGAGCTTTGGTAGAGCACCAGGCTGCTGGAGGACACTGCAAAAGGTACAGGCAGAAGTCAGTTGCAGATTCTCCTGAGTCCCCTTATTGTGCATGTACACCCCCCATTTGCAGCATGGCTGTACTCTCCTAGCTTAGGGGGATAACTGCTTTTGTCTGTGTGTTTTGTGTGCTGCTAAATACCTGGCTTGAGTCCACAGCCAGCCTGAAAACACTGAGGGCAGCAATCTCCAGAGTGTTCAGGTCTAAGAATTCTAGTTGATGTCCTAGTTCTCCTCTTAAAACTGGGAAGACCCAGCTGGGGTCTTCATGAGGGAGTCTTGGGCTTCTCAGCCCTGAAAACTGCCCACAGGACTGGGTACTCATTGACACTGATTTTGTTGATATTTTTCAAGGTATTTTCCTTTCTGGATTCTGAAGGGGCCAATTTCCACAGTCTGGCCTTACACGGATTCTGCTCTGAATCTTTTCCTCATATTGACTTTTCAAACCCCTCAGGACACTGGCAGAGCCAATTTAGGGAATTATGGGCCCCAATTACCATTTTCTAACTGGATTTTGCAGTGTTGGCCAGAAAAACTAGGCAATACATGGCTTAAGAGCCACAACAGTGGCTGCTGATCTTACCAGCAGGGCTGGAGGTGAGGCGTGGGCCTGGCTGAAGGTGCTGGATGGTTGTGTCTTGGTTCTGTAGATGGATTGTTGGTGCCTGTGACACTGGTGTGTGCATCCCAGACTCGGTGTGAGTCTCTGAGTCAGGTGTGAATGCCTAGAGAAAAGAGAGTTAATAGTGCTTGGCTTCTGCATCCCTTCTAACAGCTGGGAGAAAGCATTGAGCAGGGGCAGTTTCTGCGGAGATGAAATCCTCCTTGATGATGCAGTGAAGAACTTGCTCTAGTGCCTCCAGTACTGCAGCTGGTACCAGCAGGGCCAGGAGATAAGAAAGATGCTTCTGCTGGGATGGCATAGACACCCAAAAACTCTTTGGCATTACAAGGAGCTGCCTGCAGACTGGTGCAGCTCTCAGGAGGGGGAGCAAAGGCTGAAAAAAGGCTGTTACCTGTTTAGTTGGTGTCAGGTTGGTCAAGGCACTGAGATTGGCAGTGTCTGTTATCACCATGGTTTGTGGCAAGAGGCCTGTGTGTGTGTATTGAGTCACTTCAGATTTGGGGCCATAGAGAGCTGTACATGAAAGAAAACAACATCATGTGGATGCTGGAGCTTTGGCTGAGTTGTTCTCATGCAGTGAGACCTGCTACGTGTCTCCAAAATGCTGGGAGTGGAGGGACAGGGAGATAAATGCAATAGAAAAATAATTTCACAATTAGAGCGACAATAACAGAGGAGGAAAACAGAGTGCTGTAAGCCCAAGGACCCAGCAAATGCTCCAGAACAGTATCTTTATTTTTGTTGATTGAATAAATGAGTTCACATTCTTACCGTGAGGGTTCTGTATCTGAGCCATGGTAGCCATGAAAGGGCTCTGGTTGATGTGGCTCTGGACTTGCTGCATGAGGGGCTGCTGGTAGGATGGGTGCAGTTGCTGGGAGAACTGGACAGGCTGCAGGGTGGTGAGGCTGCTCCCCATGCTGTTTATTACAGGAACGCTCTGGGGCTGGGTTGAGGCCAGGCCTGGAAAACAAGGACTGATGCCTGTGGTGTCCCACACGGCGGGAGGAGCATGGCTGCTCTGCAATAGGGGCATCTGAAACAGCCCTTGTGGCAGCCTTCACTGCAGTGTGATTTCAGATCCTGCTTTTCAGGTGTTGCCTTGGTTGGTTGTGATTAAGAATAGATTTCATGCCTGTGAGAGCGAAGTGGAAATGTCCAAAAACTGCATAAAGCCACCTCTGGTTTCCAGTGTTTGTTCCTGTCTATAGCCTTGTGTACCAGTATAGCCCCTTTTCCAGTTTCGTGATCACCAGGGAGGCCTTGCTCAAAAATAAATTCAGAGCATCACCTCAGTGCCCAGTTAATTTACTCATTTTATTTTATGAAGCTGTTGGCAACAGAGACAACTAGGCTGTAGCTGTCCAGCCATGTGGAATGGAGTTTCAACTCTTTTTGCTAGGGCTGCCAAATTAAGGAATTTGGATCAGTGAGAGAGGTCGAGAGTTTCACACATTACTGCCCATTTCCCATAACTGTCCAGACCCTGTTCCTGTAAATCAGCAGGTCTCTGCAGCACTCCAGTTTGATTTTTTTTGTTTGCACTGAATTCAAATCCATATCATAATCTTGGGAAGAAATGGAAATTAGTTCACAGCTGTCACCATGGAACAAAACAAAGCTTCTTTTTTCCTTGGAAGAAAGTGTAAGAGAAGAGTATACATTTTATTTCCTTTCTCTAATGAGATGCACTTTGGCAATAGACTAGTCTTGGAATGAAAATAAATCTCATAAAAGTCCAGAAAAGCTGTGAAAGTGAAATATAAAAAAATAGTAATTACTGCTGTGGATTTCAAAGGCATATGCTGCTCTTTGCAGGAAGTGGGACAGGATGTTTTGTCTTCCAAGCGCTATGAACATGCTTCAATTTTCATCATTTTAAGGAAGTATTGTATTTATATTTGGAAAGATGAAGAGCAACAAACCAAAACATTGGCATAGGAAAAGACTATAAAAGTCCCTTACTCTTAAAACATGTGTTGTGTAACAATTCTAACATGAATGAGGAACATCTGTCCATAATCCCACTGATCAGCGCTTGCCAACAGTGTTGATCTTGGGTGGCAATTTCCTCAGGTTTGTATCACTGCCAACACAGTGATAAGGCTTTGAAAGTGTGGCAGGTAATTTTGGCAATGAGAGGCAGCTCTTGCTGTGGATGCTGCAGCCACTACTCACCGATGACCAGGGTGGAGGCTCCGGTGTTGGTGAAGGCGGGTGCCAGGGACGGGGTCTCACCCGCCCCAATTGCCATCACCCCCGGCAGGGATGCCATGATCAGGTTCTGGGTCTGCTGGCTCAGCGTGTGTGGGCTTTGCTCTAGGCTGTGCAGGGCAGTCAGGGTGCTGACAGGAGGGAGAGTTCCTCCAGACGCTGATA
Organism: Hylia prasina; assembly: GCA_013397195.1. Classification (NCBI taxonomy): domain Eukaryota; kingdom Metazoa; phylum Chordata; class Aves; order Passeriformes; family Sylviidae; genus Hylia; species Hylia prasina. The sequence goes on along the minus strand of VYXD01014084.1, from coordinate 165,811 downwards.
CCTGTGGGAAAGGAAAACCCTGAAGGTGCTGCCTGCAGCCCCAAAGCTATGATAAACACCTTTCTTCCTGCTCTTCCCCCTTGCTAACTGGAAAGGCTCCACATATCCTTGTCTGCAGTTTCTGTGTGCTCAACAGGCCAGCTGTTGACATACTAAGAGTAAATCCCTGCTGGTTTAGGTCTTTCACATTTAAGAAATCATAAGAAGGAGATTAGGCCCACTGCGTTCTCTGTAGGGGAAGATCATCTTTTCCATAGCTGAGGGCAGAAGGTGATGCTCAGAGAAACTGAGAGGTTCAGGTAACTTTACACAGTAATTCTAGTAGCAGAGTTCAGCATGGAATCCAGGAGTTCCTCTTTCCGTTAGAGACCTGTAGTCAGTATTGTGGAAGAGCAAAAAAGCATTCTAATAATTTGACTGATAGAGAAAGTTAAATGCCTTATATTATACTTCTTTTCTCTCCCCTCAGACAAAAAGTTGTAAGGAATCTTTAGTAAGAATAAGCACCAAGAAGTTAAACAGTGGGACAAACCACCTTGATATCAGTTTCAGATGACAGACATAGAAGATTTTCAGAACCTCGTGAAAAACTTATTTTCTTCAGCAAGAGACCAGAAAGCCAGCAAAGTGAGTGACTGATGAGATTTAAATCGTATGTTTATTTTTAGCAACCTTAACTTTGCCTCCAGCCAGCCTGTGCTAATGCAAACTTCTGCCTGTTTCTCTGAAAGCAAAGGAACATGTCCAGACTGAAAACGATCAGTCATGTAGTTCTGATGCTTCTTTCTTAATGATGTGGGAAAAGGTCTGGCCAGGTCTCAGAAGGAAATTGGCTTTGAGGAGGCAATCTAGTTATCCAGTACATGTCTGCATCCAGGCTGTTGGGCTTCATTTTTACAGGTAAGAGACAAGCAAGCAGGGGTCTGTGTTCTGGTAATCCCACTGGTCTGATCAACTCTCTTGAGATGGGTAGAGTCCAAGTAAGAGTTAGAGATGAGATGAGAATCTGTGCAAAGGAGGGGAGAATAGGGTTTCCAGGGAAGAAGGAAATCTTGTCATACCTTGAGTGCTGTGTTTCCATAAAGGACTGTTTTAATTGCTCATAAGGAAATGTCTTCTTGCTTTCATGCTCTAATACCTGTCCTCACCACAGTCTAGAGGACACATGTATCTCAGGGCTATTGATCTTACATGGTCAGTGCAAAGTGACTCAATATAACATATTGTTACATAACATGTTATGTAGCAATATGCTACATGTGACTGTAACATAAGGTGGATTTAAGAACATTCTAGAAAAAATACCCATGAATAGTTCATATTATGACCACAGGCAGATGGCTTGACATCTTCCAGTCAGCAGAACTGGAGTATTATCATCACTTACCAGCTTAGTGTCTGTGCTCAGCAGGTTCTGGCTGGGCTCCAGTCCAGGGGGAGAAACCTGATGCAGGATGGTTTGTGTGGTCACCATGGAGCTGTTCCCGTGGTGGTTGCTGCTGGAGGACTCTGCCTCGCTGGCTGGCTGCTGGTTGTACCTCACTCCTGCATCACAACAGGAGGGAAACTGGTTGTCACAAGTGAGAAACTGAGAAACTTAGGCAAGCACTACATTCAGTTTGCTTGGCAGGCACTTGCCACCAGATATTTGGGCAGATAGTTCATGGTCAGTAGGGAACCAGAAGAACAGGCACTCACACCCTGCCCTGAGTTTCCCCTGTAATTTGGTGTAACTGCCCCCTCAAACACTGACTGGCTGTGAGCGCTGCAGGGAGCAGGGAACCACCCCTCTGGATGTGGCTGCACAGAGGAGTCTTGGTGAGATCATCTCTTCCCAGAGCAAGTGCAACCCCCAGCTCTGGCCTGTGAAGCTGAAAAAGCTGTGGTGTTTTTGGATGGAGAATGACTTTTCCTCATGCCTAAAAACTCTGTCAGAGTTTGATGGGGCTGGCATTGAAAGGAGTAAGGAGGCACACACCACTGAAAGGGCATGGAACTGACTTCTCATAGGCAGTGATGACTCCTGGAACAGGAAGTTTGGGGTTGATGCCTGCCAGCTGGGAGGTCTCACAGTAAGTGAGAGGTTTTGGCCGTGGGTTTTCTTACTGAATTTTGTCTCCCCTGACATTCTAGCCACTCTCCTTACCCAGAAACATGGTCTCTTTGTCACCTTTGCTCTTCCCTTGTAGCAAATCTGCTTTTTCTATCTGTTGATTCATTTCCTGAAGGGCTTGACTTGAGACACAGTTTGGGTGACTGAGTTTGGGGAGGTTCACCCCTCTTTTAGATCTCCCTTTGGTTGTTCCTTACCATGAACTTTGCTGGGTGAGAGAGCAGGTGGTGGCTGGAGGGAGGAGGAGCTGTGGGGAGTCAGAGGAGGGGCAGAGGTGGGCTGGGGTCCACTGAAGGTGTCCATGGCCAGCTTGTGCCGGAAAGCCTCCTCCTTCCTGCGATTGGCAAACCAGTTGTAAACTCTGACCTCTGTCACCAGGTTTGAGCCCAGTCCCTGGGCCTGGGATGGGGAAACACCTCTCTGAATACACTCTGCCCTGTTGGGAAAAGCACAAGAAGAGCCTTGCTGAGCTGGGCTTAGTCAGAGACACAAAGTAAATGCACAGCCCCAAAGTGGCTGTGGTCTGGCACACTGTGTGGAGGGGTCCTGCAAGACCTGAGGGCATTCCTTGTGCTCTGGACAAGGAAGGATCAGTTGTGGTGTTTAATTCAAGCATGGCTAGTGTCAGTGGTGCCACTCAGTGCTGTACCTTTGGCCTGCCTCCCAGGGGCACCAACAAACACCAAGAATGCAGCGGGATCCTGCTGTGCTCCTCTTCCTCAAAGATACACACTCACCCTTACCTGTTGCACTCTTCCACCAGCGCCTCCCTCTCTTCTTTGCTGGGGTTTTTCTGCCTCTCATAGGCTTGGAACAGGATCTGTTGTGAGGCAGGACCCCACTTAAAGCGGTTTCTTCTTCCCTTCTTGGTGGGCAGGTCATCTCCCATGGGCTCGTCTGTCAGTATACCCTGACCAGCGTGTGTGAATTCTGCAAGCACAAAGGAGAAAGGAGATTTTTTTTTTTCCTTGAAAACATTAAGGAGTAAGGAGGAGCAAGGGAGAGCAGAAGCCTTTATGGAAGTGAGGCAGGAGAGCAGTTGTTGCCATACTTACGCTGGGCCACCTCTCGCTGCTTCCGGACATACCAGGTGTACAGGGCTGCCCGTTTTTGGGTCTTCATGGGAGTGCCCTTGTTGAGGTGCTGTGAGAGGTGGGATTGGTTCAGACCAGTAGTGTCCACCACCTCACGCTGAGGGATGTTGTGCTGCTGGAGGTAAGACTTCACCATCTTTGCTACCCGCCAGGGATCCTCTCTGGAAGGAACAGAAAACATTTCTCAGGGGGGAGAGATCAAACACCTGCTCTCAGCAGACCTGGATTTCAAGGAAGTGCAGTAGTAGCTCCTGGGGGGCACTTGTCAGTCATCACAGTCACATTTGGTGAGTCCAGAGTGCTCATTGGCTGCAGGGGACAAAGCTGTTCCTCACTGTGCTACCTTGCTCAGTGTTGACTCTGCGTGCAGGGTAAAACTGCATGACATTGGAAATAAAGTGCAGAAGATGTAACACTGGCTTCCTTTGAACTGCTGTCTGTACACACTTAGGTCTGCCCTTAGGAGGAGTTTCCCAATACACAGAGGCAAGCTCTCTCTTCCCTTTCCCTACATAATTTTTCTTCCCTACTCCCTTCTCATTAAAGCAGGTAGGGCAGATGTACTGAGTTTTCCAAGGCAGATTGATGGTGATACTACACTGAACTTGACTCATGCCCTGATTCTGGTCCAGGTTGGGTTGCCTTGCAATGATTCAGTAAATGGAAACAGGCTGTCATTATACTGTGACATGACAGCTCTATATGCATATATATGTGGCAAATCATCTAGAATTATGTTCTTACACATCTGCTATGTGTTACTCAAACACATAGGTTAACGCCTAGATCTACTCAGAGCTTCTAATTGCAGTATAGAACTACAGGCAAATCACTAATTCCTCCTACTGCTGCCCTCCTTTGGGTAACAGCTGAGGAAATAGCACTATTTGAGACCTGCTCACAAAATTTGAGGAACAGTTTGGGATTTTATAATTAACGTGATCCTCTGGGTTTTATGATCTCCAGTTAGAATGTCCATTAAGGTTCTTGAGGAAAATACAGAAATCATGACTGTGACTTTATGTGTATTGATTTCACCACAGCTGAAAATCAGAGTAGAGGTAAAGATGTGAAACCCATCAGTCTAAATCCAAACAGTGACAGAGCACCTCTGCAGAATAGCTCCTGGCTCACTTTGAACAAGAGCATCTTTCTGTGCCTTCTGTGTGAAATGTCTGGAGGAAATGGCTTGCAGTGCTGTAGGAAGACACTGGTGTCATATTCAACACCAGCATCAAAGGAGCAGTGGGGAGGAAAAAAGGTACCTGGGATGGTGCAGAAACTGTCACAAGAGCACATGTCTGAGCAACAGGCAACAACTGTGCTGTTCATGGCTTTGTTGACTTAGGAGGTTGCCGGAGGCTGCACAGTGATAAGGAGGACAAAGTCCACACCTGTTCTCTCAGTACAAACACCCTTATCTCTGTTCCCTGCAGCCCCTCTCCCAGGGGCTGTGTAGTCCAAGGAGCAAGCTCCACAGCAGTTAAAGTGTGACACAAATGGTGTCAGTTACAGGTTTTTGAAAAACCTGCTTAAAATAGAACATTTGTTTCTCTTTTACATTGGAGCATTTGCCATAGAGGCTTCTTATTTTTAGCATCTTCCCTTAACTATCTTTGTCTTTCAAAAGCCTCAAATTGAGCTGAATTTAAGAAAGCTTTTCTTTCCTCATGTTTGGGGGGGTGTTTTCTTTGGTTGGTTTTTTTTTTCCCCTCCTGCTGCCTAAACGAGTCTCCTGCCTTTGTACTTGTGATAGTCTGGCCACCACCTGCACCCTGCGTTCATTGTCCAAGTCCCTGTAGGAGGAGAAAAGACTCTGACTGGGAAGCTGGCCTCTTCAATTTGTGTTCTGGCTCAGATGGGAAGAGGAAAGACTGTGTTGCCACTGATGAAAGCCTCTGTTATGTGTTAGTTCCTCTCTGCTCCCCAGTTGAGTCGGTTTTGTCTCCACTGTTGAGATCCTCACTTTGTGGCAGGAAGAAAACAGTAAGTTCTGTCAGTCTCTTCTCACAGTGGTTAAAGACTTGAGGGTTTTGTCTTCTTATGACACAGCAGGGAGCTCTGTGATGCAGAATAGTGCAGGGAATCTTAGTACAGTGTGATTTCCTAGGACAGCTGTATGAAATCCTGGCTACTCTGTACTTTGTCAAAGGCCAGTCTACAAAACCAATGGAGCAAATCCTTTAGGCCCAAGGCTACACCACAGTCCAAGTGATGACAGTCTGGCCAGCTGAACCCTTGCTCAAACACACAGTTCCACCTGCAGAGCCTCCATCACAGGCTAAGACATCAGAAGTTGAAACCCTTTCTCTTTGACTGGCTAGAAGACTATCATTGACTGTTAGGGGGAAGGATCTAACTCTAAAGTGACTTCTCCTGCTTGTTGTTACAGTCAAATCTCAATTGTTTCAGTGAGTCAGAAGTGCACAAATGGGTCTGCCTTGCTCAAGATCGCCTTCCCTATCTCCAAGACTGTTTCCTGCCTTTTAGTTTTCCTTTCTCCTCAGATGCAAACTGTCTCCCCCAGGTTTTGTTCTCCAGGGTCTAATCTGTCTCCTAGTTGCTCTCACACAGGTAGCTTTTACTTCCTTCTTCTGAAGTCTTGTTCTCCTGCTCTCAGTTGCTGATTGCCATGTGAGCATAGCCCTTCTCCACTGCTCATCCCCACCACAGGGGCCAGGGTCCTCTCTCCATGTCAGCTTCCCATTTTCTTGGTTGAGGTCACTTTTTAAGGGCGTTTCACCTCCCTTTTGTTACCTGAACAATAAGTAACCCAGGTAGTTAGTTATAAACTCAAAGGGAACAAGAGGCTGGTTGATAATTTATAGCAACATCTCAAATTTAAATGGAAAGTAAATATCAAGTTGTTAGCATTAAAGAAAACCCATTCCAGAGAGCTGGAGATGTAACGTTCAGGGGACCTTCTCCCTCCTTCACTCTTCCTGACTTTTTATTTTTCCTTTGTTCTTTTCTTTCTTCTCCTCTTCCTCATTCTCTCTCTCTCTTCTTTCCTGTTCTGATTCTCAGGTGGGAGAAGTCTTCATTTCCCTGAGGTGGGTTCTGAGTTGCTGCTTTGGACCAGATCCTGCTCCAGCAGAGGTTCAGAGCTGTGAAGTGCTCAGGACCATCCCTGGCCCTTTCCTCTGGAGCTGCTCCACCACCAGTGCACAGCCTGGAGCCGGGCTGGGCAGAGGAAGGTAAGACCATCCATCCTGGCAGTGTTCCTTTCTGTTGAACTTGGCCTGGTTTGCCTCATCTTGGTTTATATGTGGAAATGAAAGGGGTGTGGCAGCTTCATCTCCAGATTCCCCAACTAGAGCTGTTCTAAGCAGGGGGAAAGACTGGACCTTTGTCATTATATATCTTTGCTTTCTTTTTTCCTCCTGGAAAACATGCTTTTATCCCTGCCTCCAAGGGAAATCTGTTGCTTATCTCAATTTCCCTCTTTCCTAATGGAATTTCACCCCTTGCCCTACAGGTGGATTGCTGCTATACCTCTCTCCATTTGCTTTACCTGCAGTAGTATGATCCCTTCCCCCAAGGCAGCTTGCTTCTTGTTTTATATTCTGAGAATATCTGGGAGTTTCTCCACACAGCTCTACCTCCCTACTGAGTCATTTATTTCTTATCATAGATGCAATTTGTTTTCTGTGTGGATTGATATGAAAAGAATGTTTTTATTCAAACTGTAAATCTACAGGAGATGAGTGAGACCTATGAAAGGACGAAATGAAATTATGTTAATTCCCCACTAGAGAAACCTTTATCTGAACTGCTTTTAGTATGTTTTCTCTGTAGGGACAAAATCTAATCAACACCCATGGGTGCACCCAGTCCTGTGGATGTATCTTCTCTGTTCTACTCAGCTTTGACCTGAGTTTTTCAAACTGGTTTCAGCTTCAGTTGTCCTGTGAAGACATAGTTGGTCTCTTGGTGCTGTCATTTTTTTCCTCTTTCCAGCTCCTGGAAAGCCTAATAATGGACATTTTTCCTGATTCTGCTTTATAAAGCAATGGCTTTATAAGCAATGGCTGCAGTGACCACAAAAACTTTCCTGTATCACCAATAACTGCCCAGAAGTAAAGCTCTCTGTTGAAATTTGGTCTGCAGACCAGGAATTGTTGATAATGCCCAAAGAGGCTTCTGTCTAGAGGGAGAATTGCCTTCATCTGGTTTCTGCATTTGAAACCCTTTTGTGGGTGCTGAAATAGTTTTGCAAGCATCCACGTTTTGCTGGGAATCCCTGGGCATGGAGATTCTTGCCCGCCTTTCTTTTATCTATCGCTTGAAGTAATTTCTGCCATAGACTGTTCTGCCCTGCTTTACAATACTTACTACTAAAATGGTATTCTATTTTAAGGACATTACTTTTAGGCATCTATTAATGGAAAGGTTTGATCTTAAAACCAAAAAAAAAAATTATTAGTAGATAACAACTTCTTAGGGTATTATCAACCCCTGATACTGGTTCAGATGCTTTGAATAAATTTTTAGAGATGCTGTTGATTTGATGAGAAATTTGAAACATGTCAATGCAGGCTTCCTACCATTTTCATTTTATCTTGATTAATTTCAATCTGTTATAGAGCTCCATAAGTGTACTTGTAATTTTTTTCTGAAACTGGTGTCTTTAATGCCCTCAACAGCAGAAGTGAATTGCTCTGTCCTGTGCTGGGGGAGACTGATGACAGAGATCTCTGACGTTTCAGAGTAAAGCCTTTGTAATTAAGAGCTAGTGTGAGGCTTAGGAGATCCCTGTCCTTGCCCAGTCTCCTCTGTGCTGTCTCAGGGGTTTAGGTAGGTCCTAGAACTTGTCTATGCCTCATTTTCCATTTGTGAAATGGCAATGTTGCTCAGCAGACTGTCCGTTCATCAGAAAGTGTTAATGTCACAGCTTTGGAAGAGAGGGAAGACTGGTGGTGAGGCTGGTAAGCACAGGGAAGACTGGCAGCAAGATCCTAGAAAGGCAGGGAGGATCAGAAACCAGAAATGGTGCTGAAGTGAGGGTGACAGGAAGGAATTCCCTCCACCCATGTGCCTGTTCTTAGATCACAGTGGATGTCACTTCAGTCATGCTTCACCCACTCATTAGAGAAAAAAGGACAAAGCCAGGGGGATTCTTCCTCAACTTCCATGGCTCCCTTTCTGGAGAGATACTTGATAAACCATCAAAAGTTAATGATCAAAGAGCTTATCAGGGTCTTTTCATCTATAAATTTATAAGACAAAAGAGAAATAATAAAGCCATTGGATAATTAGTAACTAGCCAGGGCCCGCCCGGTGCCACTGGGCTCAAACTGCCCCAAGACCTGCACGCAGACTCAGGAAGATGAGAAGGAGACAAGGATGAGGGGAAGAAAAAGAGTGGGAGGCAGAGAGAGAATCAGCCAAGGAGACAACAAAATGGAAGGAATAGCAGCAGAAACAATAGTGAGAAGGAAAATAGGTAAAAATAATCTGAAAGATGTAAAGGAAGTAGAGAAAATTTAAAGATGTGGAAGAGCTGGAAGTTGGGAAGAAATGAGACATACTGGGCCAGGAAGGAGACTGAATTAGTGGGGATATTTTCCCCACCCAGGTAAGAGATGATCCAGTGAATTTTCCTCTCTTGGGTTCTGCAGTATCATCAACCCCCAGTCTGCCAGGGAGCTTTCTTTTAAGTATTTACAGTGAATGCTAAGTCTTCTCATGCTCTTTTCTTAGCTCTGCCCTTTTGTGGTGGGATTTGATGTTTGCTTCTGCTGCTATATTTTCTGTTGATTTCCTTTGCATGTGAAAGAGAGTGATCAGAGAGCCTGAGAAATTATCTACCTGGATTTTTAGTGAAGATTTTAGGTGCGGGATGTTGCTGCCCTTCTGTCTTCTATCAGCTTGTCATTTCAAAATAACCCCAAAACAGGCAAGAATCTGTTGTGATAGGTGGTAGGATGGGCCTAATCCTTGCTTGGACAAACCTCTTGGGTCTCCCATGGGAATTGTATCCCAGTATGAATCCCAAATGGGAAACTAATTGAATGTTTCCCTGAGTCTATTGTGAGGCTTAGAGGCTTATTGGTTCAGGGAACTTTCCCTGTCTTTTGATCTCAAAAATCCTTGTATGCAAAGGCAAATCTGCGTGGCAGCAAACCCTGTCATTGTTGCTGCATATGTACTTTGTAAGTGTGACAGGCAGTGGATGGTAGAAGCACAGTGTTTTGTCCAGTGTTTAACCTCTGCATGTATTTGGTGTGTGCTTTTTACGAGAAAACTCCCCACTGGAGTCAGGGAACTTCACACTCAGAAGAACAGCAAGGAGGTCTCTTGATTTGGCTTTCGCCAATAATCTATAGCAAACCCCAGTGAAATTAACAATATCATTCTCCTTAAGTAGAGCAGGGAAACTTACAGCTTCACTGTATTGTTCATACAAACATAGCACCAGCTCAGTGACCAGGGGTTTTCTTTCCTGATGACTGAAATTGTGAATTGTATTAAAAATTTTAATCCTAAACCTTAACATTCAGTCAGAGAGATGAGAGTTACACAGGCCTTGGACTATCCTGAAGCCTGATGCTATAAGTGTGTCAAATATGTAATCAGGCTCCATAGCTTCCTTAATGCATTTTAGACCAGCTAAAAGGAAAATCTGAGCATTTATAAAGCACTTGGGGGTGTTTGGGGGGCTGACAGTCCTGGCCTGGATGAAGATTGTCTCTGTGCAGCTAGATCAATTGTGAATACCAGGAACACTGAGGAGAAGGCGAAAGGAAAAGAGTTAGAGTGCAAGAAAGCAGCAAAGAGGAACAGTAAATCTGTCCTTACTGTAATAGTCTTTCCACCACAGCCTTCTGGTGAGCAGCCTCCTCAGGGCTCAAGTTTTCCAGCTCCTTCATTATTGGAGGGGTAAATTCCTCTCCGTCATCTGAGGTTTCATCTTCTGATGCCCTGGACTCCCCCATTCCGTTGGGGAGGTTGGGGATGTCGGGACAGGGCTCCCCTTTCTCAGTCTGGAGGGCATTGATGGCGCGCTGACTTTCGCTCTGGAGCCCGTAGGGTTCCGCTTCGCTCAGCGCCTTGATCAAGGTCTCCTTGGTCAGCCCCGACTCCAGCAATGCTTCCAGCAGCTCCACTTGGAGATGAGTCAGCTTCGAGACCATGGTCTTCAGCCTGGTGTCTCTTGAGTCTGAATTTCAGGTTATCCTGCTTCCAGCTTCCCTACACCATGTTCCTGAGGTAACACGCCCGACTGTCAGGAGAGTGGGCACAGCACAGCCTCCCACCTTCACACCCCCCCAAAAAAACAAAATACAAAATTGAGCCACTTCAGACCCCCCACGACTGTCCTGAGCCAGTGCTGATAAAGGGACCCTTGGCTATCTGTTTACATTGGAGCAAATGTAAATTCTCCAAGGTTCATATTTATCTGTGTGCTTTAGCAAGTTACTGAACTTTGGACTTCAGCACCGCCGCAGCAGTTCACAAAGTGCAGAGGGAGAGAAAGCAGGGGGAGGGGGAAAGGGAGGGAAGCAGGAGAGAGAAGGAGAAGAAAATGAAGGGATAAAAAATCTGCAGCGTGAAAAAGTGAGTATGGAAAGAAAACTAGGAAGATGGGGATGGAGAAGCATGGCTTACTTCTGGCCCCATCAGTTTTGGAGAAGGAAGGAGGTGGAGTACCCAGAAGGAAGAGCTGTGCTTGGCTGCCCATGGTTCAGGACAAGGTGCTGCCAGTGGAACATCGCAGAACCTGCTCGGAGCTCTGGCAGTGGTGAAGTACAGCCAGTGTCGTGCCCTGCCAAAGGCTTTGGGCTGAGAGAAAGCCACACTGGCACCTGCACTGGCCTTTGTGCAACCCCCAGCAGAGGGGGAGGCAACCACTGGCTTTATGTGAACATTCCCAAGCCTTGCAGGTGTTCTGAAGCTCCAGCTGATTTTTGTGGCAGAGCATCAAGACTTAAGTGACTTTTTCAATTCTGGTTTTGGCTTGCTGGGTATCTTGATGTGAAAATAATAGTAGTACCTCCATTTTACCTTGCCATGTTTATTGCTCAACTATGAGCAGGAGCAGTGTTCCCACATAATCTGGGGGATTGCAGGGCTTGCCCCTCTGAGCTTGTGATTCACGTATTTGATAAAGGATAGCCCTGGGTGCTGAGTCATGCTCAAAATCCCTGCTCTGTCATCAACTGCCCTACTGCTTCTGATGAGTGCTCTGGGCTACCTTGTGATTCCTCTTTATCTTCTGCCTCCATCCCTTCTTGATACCAGCCCTGCTCTGAGGTTCTGCTCCCACCTGTTGGGTGATTTCCTAAAACACAATTCCTGGCTGGGCTGGAATCACATAAAATGGTTCTCCAGGAATCTTTATGACTAAATTCTTTTTTCTGGTCTGAGATGATATGAATGAATCTATCTACTTCGAGTGGCTAAATTAGGGAGTAACTGGATGTGCACATGTGGGCTCGAAGAAGGAGTGTCTCATGTGAGTGATTCCTTGAAGGATGTGAAGTTGTTGTCTCAATGGAAGTTTGCCAGGGGCAGCTGCCTGTGTCTATACACTCCCACCAAGCCTGAGCTAAACGGAGCCTGGTAGGGCTGTCTCCAGTCTGGGCAGTGTCCCAAGACAATGCTGCAGAGGACCTTGTCCCCTGTTTTCCCTCATGGGCACCACTGGCCAAGCTCTCCAGGCTCCCGAGTCAGCAGCTGCAGGACAGAGTTCCTGCAGAGGGGCCCTCCTCCCTCCAGGCACGGGTGGGACTGTGTTAACTCTTGCCTTTTATTTCAGATCTGGTCTGGCCCAGAGGAGCACGTCCCCTCCCTGCAGGGCTTAACAAAGCTCCAATGGATATGGACGACTTTGTGTGGCTAATAAGGAGTAAGAATTCTGAGTGCATGTAAAAACATTTATTGTAAGAAATTTTCGTGTGAACATTAATGTAAAAAGACAGCTTCAGCTTCTGAAGATTTTTGGGGGGTCATACTCTTAATAAAGAGTCGTGCTGGTTTTGCACCCATCACAGGAGTATTTAAAGAATGGTGAGCATTTTTTGGCATTGTACTGTCAGTGTGTTGATACGATTTCCATGCATTTTGTTTATTATGGTTTTCCTTTATTCTCACCCCTCAGGTAGACATGACAACATTACTGGCTGATAACAGTGATTCTCAATTGTAATTACAGTATCCAACCATGACATACAGTTTCTCCATTATATGTCCTTATAATACAAGGATTTTGCAAACAGACACAACAGATTGTGGAGCTCTTGCAATATGTGACAGAGGAGATGCTGTCATTCTGTTACTTATTTCTGCCTCTCTTTGGCATGGTGATCTCTTTCACATAAACCAAGGTGGAAGATATTACCACTGTTCTTGTTAAAAAGATTGTGCATATTCTGTCGGTATATAAACCTTCTGAATGTTTGAGGGGTGATGGGGACACAGATCATTGGATTTAAACAAAGAACAGCAGTATTTGTCAATGGAAGCTGTAAAGAGAAGAAAGCATAGCAACAAATTGTCTGTATTATGTGGTTTCAAGGATTCCTTGTGCACCCAGAAGTCCTGATGCTGCTTCTGCTTGCCTTGAAGACCTTCAGCTATAGAAGCTTTTTTTGAAACCAGTGAACTTTGAAGTCTATAAAACCAGAAATGTACATCTGTTTGTATGATAGGAGCTCCCTGAATGCTACAACTGGATGCCATGTGGAGAACACTTAGCTGAACAAGGAAACATTTCAGATACTGAGGAGGAGGTAAATATTCTCAATCACTTTATCCTGAAGGGCTTTTTCCCTTGGTCTATTAGAATTGTCCATTTCAAACTATAGAACCCTGGGCAATTAGCAAAAACCAAATAAACTTCTCACTTTCATCTTTCCATTCATTGCAACCTGCCAGGCTGTGCCAGTGAATGGCTCAGCCCCACTGAGTATTTCAGATTGCTCAGTGCAGGAAAACTGTGAGCTTTTCAGTGTTTCTTAAATGTTAAAAATATCTAGTGGTCAGACTGAAAGGGATTCCTGTTGTGAATTATCCAGCATCCCTATTTTATAGCCTGGCACTCAGGATTGCAATATCATATTTCTCAGATTATTACAAGTGCAGTTTCGAGGTGATGAGAGAATAACAGAGGTCCAGGGTGGAAGCTAGATTCCAGTTCTATTGGAAGAAGAGCTCAGTTGCAGAGTGCCATGATCAGACAATGTTCTCCTGTAGCTGAATTATACTCAGGGATTGTGCCTTGAGGATGAATATTTAAAATAATGGGACTTGGGTTTCGTATACCCATTTTTATCTATTACCAGTGCTTACTATATTGATTGATTGATTGATTTCCTTAATTGTAACCATTTTCCAGGCCATGACTTGATTCTCAAGTCACTCTGATTAATGTGATCTTGGTTACTGTAGCAGGGGAATACACCAAGACATCTCTTGAAGACACCAAGAGATACCTGCTTGTTTTTCTCATGTTTGTGGTATTTGGTTTTGTATTAACTTTTCCAAAGTAATCTCTTCTCCCCTGTATCTAATAAAGTGAGTGAATTACTTAACACTGAAAACACTGCATGAAAGTATGAATGGGTACACAGTAGGAACATTATTTTTATTTTACATGGACTGGTCTGTATTCTGCATATTGCACCAGGGCAAACCCACAGTAAGGGACAGCAGAGTCCAAAGGACAGCAGGACCATGGAAGGCAGAACAGACTCCCAAAGCCTGACTCCTGTATCAACACCATTTTTACCTCTGATGTTTTCATTTACTGAATTATATCTATTATGAAGTGTACATGATGAAAAATACCGTAATTTGCTGGTACAAAACCAGCGTAATGTGGCTTCAAGGTACATACAGAGAAGGAAATAAAGCCTAAGTATATTTATGATAAAAGTGCTATTAGAGGGAGCCCATAGAGTTCTGTGAATAGAGTGGTAAAATTGCCATTGGCAAATGAAACACAGAGAAATGGTTCTTTTAATAATTCTTTACCATTTTACTGCTCTCCCTGCTGCGCCTGCTAAATGCTTTACTGGCCTGAATGATATTAACATAATCCCCTCCTTGAAATGTGAGAGCTATTATGGTAATGTTCACCCTTATTTCCATTATTGGGGGGAAAAAAGCTTATATGAGTACCAAAACTGATTATTATTTGTGCATATGGGAGCTTAGTCCCAAAAGGCACACAGGAGTGTGAAAAATCTGAGATAATTGTCATTTATACATTGTTTTCATAGGGTCGGATTTCAGCTATTTGTGCAAACCCCAAGTATCTCAGTGGGGAAGGACTTGCTTGAATACATGGTTTTAATGCTTCCAATACATACCCATTTAGATTCTAATGTAGTAGCCTTTGGTGTAAATATGGGATTATAATTGAAAAATGTGATTTTACTGAGAAGGAAGCTAGGTTTTTTCATCAGTGGGCTGGGCTGGATGCAGAGCTTGGAGTTGTGGTGTGATAAATCCATGGGGCTGAATGGGTTTAAATTACAGACTTTCTCTACACATTCCTCTTCCTGTATGTGGAAACAGGACTGTGTCCTCCTTCCCAGTCATCTGTCATTTTCTCCCTCCACTTATTCCTTGTTTCTACCATCAGGCTGAGGGTGGAGATCAGGAGCAGCTCTGGAGTTGGGTTATGAAGGAGTTTCCCACTAGGTGGTAGTGAAGAGAATCGTGTCACACGTGGTCAGTGCACATTTTAATTAGGTTTATAAAGGGGAATCCCACAAGGATCTTGCAAACAAATAGCCTAGTGTAGCTCCCAGCTGTACAGTCAGAAGTGGATCTCTTGGTTTTTGGGTTTTTTTCCCCTTCCTTTTCTGTTCATTTCCATGCTATTTGTTCCTTCCTAAACAAAGCAGGGTTGACAACTATACCTGTCATGTCCTTTCCTGAGGGGTGAAGTGTCTACATGAACCTCCTCTGGTTCTTTCCACCTCCATTACAGCAAAATCAAGACGTGGTTAGCTAAATGTCATCTGCTGACATTTAAACAACTTGGAGGTGAGGACTCTTTGTAGCCAGTACTTTCATCTGATTTTTCTCTACCACACTTGCCTCTGGGAGCTGCCCTTCCAAATATAAAAATAATTTTTAAAATGGTTTTGTTTGCTGCTAGTCCTGAAAATACCTTGACAGGTCTAAGTAAAGTATCAGTCTACATCAAAGGTTCCAGGCAGAACAGGTATTTTGGGAGGACTTTGTAATGTCAGAGTAAACTGTCACTGAAATTCAGACTAGAGCTCTCTTGTAGGTCCAAAGAAAGACTGAAGACAAAAGATATGCTGAGGAAATTGTCTGAGGAGTGCAAGCAGTGCTCCAGTTTGCACTGAGAGCAGATGCTGGGTCTGCAAGGAGGAATAAATTTCTCCTGTGAATTCATCCCACTGCTATCCAGTAATGATAGAGCAAGCTTGCAAAATCATTTAATAGTCTAGTCACAAAGCCTGAGATGCTGGAAAGAAATTATACTTTAATTGCTCATCAGCTATAAATCATTTGTGCCAAATTAATGTGCTGGAAATTTTGCAAGACTGAGAAACTGGAAGCTATTTCAATATGAACACAAAGCAGGGATAGTGTTTCATAGATACCAATATCAGTTTTACATCCTNGTGAGCAGAGAGAACTAGCTTAAAATGTAGCAGATGCTGCTTTTAAGCCTTAAAAAAAAAAAAAAAAAGAAAGAAAGGAAAGGAAAGGAAAGGCTCTTCAGTATCTGGACAAGGCTGAAGCCTGATTTATCTTTCCCTGCATTGATTTGAAAGGACTGAGAGGTTATTTTTTTTCTTCTTACATTTACTCTGTTATAATCAATGAAAAGGGTAGCACAAACAGGTATTCCAGGCACCCAGGTTTGCACCACAGTAGAGTGAGGATTCCAAATTATTTGTTCATTAGCTAAGCATTGCTGCAGGTCTTTCTGCTGTGCTGAGGAGAACAAAAGCTGAGAACTTATTCATTGTGCAAATCCTACCCAGAGCCTGTTTTTTTTAGACAGGGGATATGTGTATGTGGGAACACCAGAGCTTCCCCCCAAACTGACTGACAGGGCTGTGGCCCCCAGAACTCCAGCTCTGAGCCTGACTCCTCCCTTCTCCTCTCATATCAAAGCTCTCCGACCTACTGAGATGGGCACAGGGACTGCGCAGGGGTACAAGCCAAGGGCAGAGATCAAACAGGGGAGGAAATTTTTCCAGGTAGTCCAGCCTGAACTGGATGGGAGGAAAGTTTAGTGTTCCTCACCCTCTCATCCTTCTAGTACACCCAGCTGCCACGAGTGACCCCAGCGGGGATCCCATGACCCAGTGAGGCACGGTACTTGGAGCATTTCCACCTCATGGTTGATAAATCCGATTCTCAAACAGATGTTAGTGAGTGGGTAAAGTGCTGATTATGTTGGGAGCTCTAAGGTCATTCCTGGCCACAAGGCCAAAGGGCTGGGAAAATTGGAGGGGATTTGGACGCTGAAGTGCCACAACCCAAATCACTTGTTTTGAAAGCATAAAGATGCAGTGGCAGAAACCCTCAGAGTCCAGCAGCCTCTTAATAAAAGCCTTATTTAACTGGAGCACAGGAATCCTGAGCATTCCTTCCACCAAGACCAAGCAAACCTCTGTTGCATATGCAGCATCTTCCTGCTGCAGCTCCCCAAAACTTCAGGTGGCTGCAACACTTTACATTTTCTTCTGTATTGACTAAGGAGCCAAGCTAGCAGGGATGAAGTGATCTGCCCAGGATTACACAGCAACTGCTGACACAACAAAGATGAACAGAGATGTTCCTTACTTTTTATCTTTTGTCATGGCTGCACACCAGCCTAAGGTTTTTCCATTTAAGAGAATAAATGAGATGGACAGTATGAGAATAAATGAGATGGACAGCATGAGAATAATTTATTCAATCCACTAACAGAAACAACCTAAAGTGGGCTCCAAATTTCAGAGGCATCTGGCATCTCTGTACATGGAATGAGAATGTCCCAATGACCCATTATTTTTTGGAAGATTTTAACAGAATTCTGTTGAGCCATAGAATTTCTTCATAGTTGTTTTTAAACCAAATACCTATTTTTACGAGCCTCAAGCATTTGTTCTTCTGTTTCTATTTGATGCAGTTACATCATCTCTAACTATGTTTAAACTGGCTGTTCTCCCCCCCCACACTGAAAGGGACAATGAGTGGGAATGCACAGCTGGACTGGAACAATTGATCTAGGCTCTGCAAAGCCCCACTTGCACAAAATGCTGCGAGTGAACTCCCAGGAGGTGAGGATTACTCACATGAGCAAACTGAGCAAAAAGCACTAGTTCTGCATTTGGCAGAAACATAATGAAGGGCTGAGGGTTTGGCAGCAGAAACCAGGGAGGAGAGAGACAAGACCAATATCCACGTAGCAGTTTCTCTGCCTGAGACTTGCACAGGTTTACAGAATCACAGAATGTGTAGCTTGGAAGAGACCTTTGAGATCGAGTCCAACCCAGCCCTAACACCTCAACTAGATCATGGCATCGAGTGCCACATCCAGTCTTTTTTTAAACACGTCCACGGATGGCGAGTCCACCACCTCCCCGGGCAGACTATTCCAGTACTTAATCACTCTTTCCGTGAAAAACTTCTTCCTAATATCCAACCTACATTTCCCTTGACGCAGCCTGAGACCGTGTCCTCTCGTTCTGTCAGTCGCTGCCTGGAGAAAGAGACCAACCCCCACCTGACTACACCTCTCAGGAAGTTGTAGAGAGTGATAAGGTCACCTCTCAGTCTCCTCTTCTCCAGGCTAAACAACCCCAGCTGCCTTAATATTGGGCCGGCAACAAAATGAAGCACATGATTTTTATTTGGTCAAAGTATCTGGAATATAATTTTCCTTCCTTAAAAAACCCCACCCTTTTGAGCATTTGATCCTATTGATTTTACTTGGTTTCAAAGATCACAAATTCAAAAAATACAGCAATTTCCAGAAACACCTCTGCGTTTGACGAATTAACACCGCAGTTGCGAGTTATTTTCCCTGAACGGTGCATTTACAACCCAACCCTCGTTCAGAGGAACCCCGCGCCACAGCGGCATCGCAAACTCCTGCGCAGTCACGGACTCCTCGGGATGCGGGAATCAGCGCCGTGCCAGGGCAGCGGGAGCAGCCCGGGGGCCGCTCTCTGGTCTCACCGAGCCGAGCCAGCTCCGCGCGCCCGCCCCCGGCACCCCGCAAGCCCGGGGGAGCTGCCCTGCTCCCGGCGGGGTAGGGGGCCGGTGCGGGAAAGGAAACGCCGGCTCGGGAGTCACCTCGGAAGTCGCGGCTCCTCACCAGAAACCCCCAGCCCCAAAACCCACCCGCAGCTCGCGCTGCTTTTCTGCCGGACGAAGCTCGGTGCTCCCGCCCCTCTCCGCCCCGCCAGGCGCTGAGCACG
>VYXD01014084.1:73563-147031 GCA_013397195.1 Hylia prasina | reverse complement strand
GAGGCGGAGGAGGAGGCGGAGGAGGAGCCCGGGCCCGGCCGCCCCGCAGAGCCCAGCGCCGGCCGGCCAGCCGCAGCCATGGCGGAGCAGACCTACTCCTGGTGAGCCGCGGGGCCGAGGCCGCGGGGGGGTCCGACCCGGCCGGGCCGAGCCGGGAGCGGCCTCACGCGGGGACGGTGTCCCGGGCGGGGGGGATCGGCGGTGGAGGGCTGCAGGGGGGGCGCCGGGGCATGAAGGAGCTGCTGACGGAGGGGCTGCGGGCTGAGGGTTCCGCGCGGCTGAGGAGGAGGGATTAGGGGGAAGGGAGGAGGGACGGGGCGCCGGGCTGTGCGGATCCCCCCCGCCGGCTGCAGGGCAGCGGGAGGGGATCGCCGGGAGCCCCGGCGTGGCTGTCAGCCCCTGTCCCGGAGGGCTCCGTGTGAGCTGATCTCTGCACGGCCGGCGCTGAGATCCGCCGGCCCTGGAGAGGGACGGGAGCTCGTTCACGGCTGTGAGGCTGCAGGTCACCTCTGCCTAAAGGGAGATTTATGCCAGCGCAGGCTGGTAAGTCGGTGGCATGTGTGTGTGTTTTCACCGAACGACAATAGGCTTGGTCTGTGTACAGGAAATAGAACGAGGAGGAAGAGACCAGTTCCTGTGGAAAGACATGAAGTATAGCAAATGAGAGGGCATTTTTTTCTGTGTCCTGACACTGTCTCGGGCCTAGCTGGCAGTGGATCAAAGAGACGGGGTGCAGTTTCTTCCTATAAATCTGGGGGTTTTGGACTTTTGTGGATCACAGCCAAAATACCTCAAATCATTTGCCTGCGTATCATCTCTATTGACCTGACCACTGCAGCAATTTATTGTGATATTCTCACTGCATTTTACATCCAGTGATGTCATCCAGAGTTGTTTCTTAGATTTTTTGGAAAAAAGTTACTTGTTTTGAAATAAGTCCCTTATTTAAGAATGAGTTAAATCTTAGTTTTTGAACTTGGTATGTGCTGAACGTGGAGAAGGGATTGAATATGCAACAAATATCCCTATTCTGAACGGTCCCATTACTTTCCAAAACTTGGAACCCAGTGGGGATTTCTGTTCTGCCACATGTTGAGACTTTGGCTGCTTCTTCTTCCCTCTCCTGTCTCTTCTCTGTCAAGATCCACTACTTGTATCGGTCTTCTGCTTTTTAGATTTTCTTATTTTGTGTGACAAGCTCAGTTCAGGTTGTGGACTGGTCTGCTTTACAACAGCAGTGAAAAGACAACTCTGTTGACTTAAAAGATTGTTTACATATTGACACAGTAAATGAATATTGGTAGAGATTTAGGCAGATTAATGTAGTTCAGTTAAATGTGTCTTAGTGTGTTTTAATTGCAGAATGAAATTACAAATTCATAAACTCTGGGATTTGTCAGCTTTCTGGAAAGAAGTAAATGAAACAAAATGTCAGTTATACTTTTTTTTTTTTTATCTTAACTCATTTGATTTTTTGAAGGAGTGTTTTTGCCATGGCAATAGTCTAAAGGGAGGATTTTTAACAGAGGCTGGGAGAAGGATTTGCTCTTCTGTAGGCTGTGTATTTTAGGGGAATGAAATTGTGATTTAAGGTGTTCACCGTGTGCTAAATGGATCTGAAGAGTGGAAGTTCTTTCTTACAGTGCTGAGGTTGTAGCAGAATGAGGACATGATGCTTATGTCTTAAAACACTTTAATTTTATGTCTCTATTCTCTGTGGTGTCCTCATGGATCTGAGGTTTCTGTCACTTTGCATTTTTACCTGTAATCAGCCTTGCCTGGGAGCTATGGGGGCAGTGGACAGAGCACAAATCCAATTTCAGTCATGCTCTCTTCTTCTCTGTGGGTATTTCATTACACTTCTAACAACAATCTTCCCTCAGTTTATTTACAGTTGTGGTAATGCAGCTCAGCATAAAATTGGCCAGTGCTTTAGCACTTTTAGGAGAAATGTGCATTTTGTCACATGGTGCTCATGTGAAGCAGAGCTGTGCCAGGAGCTGGTGCAGGAGCTCAGTTTGGAAGCTGGCTGATCCCATCCTGTCCATTTGGCAGACCTGGTCCTGTCTCTGTGTTGCAAAGGCAGCTTTCCAAGAACAGGTGTGTTCTGTGGTGCAGTGTCCAGCTGCTGTACACATACCTTATTTCACATCTGAAAATACATAGTCTGGCATTAAGAAAAATCCTGTCACACCCTTGTCTCTGCAGGGATGGAACTTGGTTCCCTGCTGCAGTGGCACTTCCCTTTTGTCCAGGTGCATGAGGCTTGGTTACATCTTTTTGTCCCTAACTGCACGTGTTGTTGAACCACTGTAGCTTCCTAAGGTGTGATAAATGCTTACTGTGGGTTTGTTTTATTGAAAAAAAAAGGAAGAAAAAAAAAAAAAAAAGCCTCAGTTGTGTTAAAAGTACTTTGGAAAAAGGTACTTGCCAGCTGTGATTAGTGGACGTGAGCACTGGCAAACATGAAAAATAGGGCTTATTTCAGTGACAGACACTCTTGTTAATGATGTTGTTCCCAAGAGATGAGAACTGATTCTCATATTGATATATTAATTGGTTTGTAAACATGAATCTTGAGATTTCAAGGTAGGTTTATATATTTCTTTTAATTTCCAAGTGAACTGAATGCAATTATCGTCTTTTATTAAGATACTATAAGGAGAGACTTGTGCTTTTCCCCCATCTCTTGTCACAGTTTTAAATATATGAGTTATCTTTTGACACTGATTTTGTAAGATATTTCTTCTGAGAACTTCTTTTTTTCTTCAGTAATGCCCACACCTATAATCATATATACTTTTATTTAACTCTTTTATAGTGTCTTAAGTCATCTGCTGAGCCAGTATTGCAGACAGAGGTGTCTTATCCTGAAAGGAGGCTCTGCTGAGAATTTTGCTGGTGTAAAAGAATCCTGTCTTCCTGGAAAAACTGATTTTAATGTGAAATGTGGGCTAGGTCCCAGATGGAAGTACTCTTTCAAAGAATATGGACTTTTTAAAAAGAAAGAGTGTGTGAATCAAATGCTTGTCATTAGTGAGAAGAGAAACTTTCTTTGTCAAGTTCCTGCAATAATAGAAGGAAAGGAGAGCTGTGTATGATACTGCTGCATGGCAAAGTTGTTCATGATTTTTAAATTAAATAAGAGCTAAAATTAGTTTTCTGCAAGTGGAATTGAATGGGAGAGGAAAGAGGCTGTTGAATACCCATTTTCCCCTTGCTTCCTGTCTGTGCTCCATCAAGGAAATGGAACTGGGAAGTGACAAAAGTTTCTGCCACAGCAGAGGAGGGAGTGAGTATGGGCAGAGCAGTATATACATGTGTGTGTGTGTGTGTAAGAGATCAGTAAATACCAGGAAATTTATCTTCAGGCACCAATCTCTTGGAAGTATGAGAGCAGATGAATATGGAAGGTGCAGGACCTAGATCATTACATTGTGAGATACTTGGTCTGTCCTTCATTTCTGGCATTTTGTGGTGATTGTTTTGTGCTGGAGCCTATTGAGAAGGCCCAGCACCATTCCTATCTTGTTTATCTTTAGTTAGTAGGTGTTTAGTGTTTTTCAAGGCCTGATGTAACACCCCCTCCCTTTTTACTGCTGGCCAGTCTGGCAATAGAGATTGCTTTGTTCTTTTTTTGCCCTTTGAATGCACAAAAGATTTTCACAGCTTCCTTCATTTGTGAAGAGCAAAGAAGAGGATTTCTACACCAAAATCAAATGTATTTTTAATATTTCTTTTCCAAAGTGTTGTATAAGAGTAACATGGATTGCCATGTGTGTGTGCCCTCTCAGGGTGATAATTAGGAGACAGACTGGGAGAGCAACCTCAGAACAAAAAAAGAAGGCACTGTATTGAGTCACTAATCTTAAAAACAACTGAACTCCCTCTTAAATGTTATAATCAGTGGGATGATTCTTGTATTAGCCATCAAATGTTTCATGAGTGAAATGGTGATATTTTTAGAAGCTTCTCTTCATAATGCAAAGGGTGTGGAAATTAAATGTAATGATGTGTCAGAGTAATCAAACTACTGGGTTTTGGAATAAGTGTAAGTGCACAGTGCTGTCTTTGCTCCTGGGAGAATTCAAATTGGTTGGTGTTAGAAGTCTTTCTAGATTCAGAGGCCTGAGAATTTGCTTTGATTGCAATTTAGCATTTAACATGCTGCTGCCATGAATTAAAATGCAGTTTCTTCCAGAAGACTCAGGTGCTGCTTTCAAATCTTACTTGGCTGGATTAGATGTCTGTGTGGGAGGGCAGGGAGTAAGAGGAGCTACATCTTGTTGACAGAACTTGTCAAATACTAGTAAAATAATTTTTTGCATTCAAGATTTTTTACTTGCTTGCTCAGTTTAGGTTGGGAGACCTTAACTGGCTAATTAAAGTGGTTTTGAGGATGGGAGGCAGTCTACAACAGAAAACAAATAATTCACCTGAATTTTTAAAGTATTGCACTTGATAGGCAGCAGATTGCAAAGCACATAGATGAAATTCTGTTGTACTGCTGTCAAAAATCTGTCGTGAAATCCTGGCATGTGAACCAGGAATTTGGCCCTTAATCTTACATTTTTCAGGAACTGAAATTACCAGCCACATTCCATTTTAAGGATTGTTAGGAGCCTCCTGAGAACAAGGATGTCATTGTATGAATGTGTGTGAGTATCTGGCAGGAGAAAAGTGACTTAAACCTCAGTAAATTTGAGAATATCAGGTTTAGAGTTCATATGTTTGTCTTTCAGGACCAGTCTCACTTCACTTGTTTGTTACTCTCCCTGGAACTTTTGCTATCTCAGGCTGTGTATCATGTAGACAGGGCCCTGTCCACAGACAGCCCTGGGCTGAAAGACAAATAAAGCAAAGAGCATAGGATTAGTAGAAGTTCACAGTTGCTTGAATGTACGTGTGTATAATGACTGATTAGCACAAGGAAAAAAATCCTCCTGTCAGTGATTGCTGATTGTAAGGCTGTATTTACTAGTATATTAATAATTATTTAAGAGAAAATATAAAGTGAAGAACATAAATCAATATTCTCTTGGTGCTGGTGTGCAGTACCTCTTTTAATTAAGATTTCTGTCACCTATTTTAATTAAGATTTCTGTCAGTTCTGCATTTAACCTTTTCAGGATACTATGGTAATAGAAGTTAATGGTTCCTTTAGTTTTACCCAGTGACTGGAGATCTTGGCTAGGATGCAGGAGATCAGTTCCATCCTCCAGGGTTTCTGGCCTTGCATCTCTCGCCTTCTAGGGGAGTGTTCTCATCACCAAACCATGTGTTATTCAGAGGTTGAGCTTTGTGTGTCCACTTAAATCTGTTTCACTTGGTATAGAATACTGTAAATATTTGCTGGGCCAGGAGACAGGCTTGCCTGTGATTGGCAGGGACCTCATTCCTCTTCCCACCTGGATAAAAACGTGGTTTGGAAGACTGAAGGGTCTGTAGTTTGTAGGGGTAGTTCAGGCTGCTTTTCTAGGGAAGCAAGGTTGAATTTCCATGAACAGAAGATGACCTGAATATGATTTCCTGTGTCACAGGTAAGTGAGTGCTTAGGTGTGTGGATCCACCAATATCAATACTTGTTCTTGTTGTTTGTGTGAGGTTTGAGGGATCTGAGAGCATCTCTTTCTTCTGCTGAAGCGTAGGATCCAATAAATTGCTTGTTCTGTGCACTTTGGGATTTTGGTATGAGTTAAGCAGCCTGATGCTGTTGGAATTTGGGGAAATTTTTGTGAACTACCAGACAAATTAATTGAGGATTTATGGGTTCTTTTGAGATAAGTTGTGTTTTGGTGAATACCACAGTTTTTAATATTAGATTCAGTTGCTGAAAACTCAGTCATTTGTCAGGGAAACACGATGCCAAAAAATGGGTACTTAGGAAAACTTCCTACAAAAAGTACTTCGAAAAATATGTCATGCTTTTTAAAATGCAGTGATTTTTGTTTCCTAAAATTTGAAAGAAGAGCAGAACAGGCTCTGGTCTTTTTCAGTATCTCACCTATTTTACTTCATTATTTTCATAATGTGAAATGTGAACATCTGTGGCATCGGTGCCATTGTCTTTATTGCCCTTTGACATTTTGTGATGGCTATAAGCATTGTAATATACTCTAAAAACAAATAATTAACACAAGTTGTTTAGTCAAATCAATCTAATTTGATTCTGATGACATACGAGGAAAGTTTCCACTAAGAACCAAAGGTGAAATTTGTAGAAAAAAGTTGTGCACGTTGTCTTTCTGTTGCTGCATTGCTTTAGTGTCAGTGATTAGGATTAAAATTTGCACTGAGTCAGGCAGTGCTGGGCGTTGCGTGGAGTGAAGCACAAGCTGGTGTGTGGCTGGACGGGATCCAGGCAGTCAGACCGACTCTGAAAGGTGATGATTTAATAAGATCAATGGAGCATATGTGCCATTGCAACACTTGCTGATCCCCTTTCTCTTCAATTCTTCCAGGGATGCTTATGTTGATGATCTCTTCTTGTAAATCTTTTGGTGTCTGTGCCTGAAATGCTCTGATCTGCCATACCAAGGTTCTCCCCTCGTGCTTCCCGAGAGCAGCTCAGCTCTCACCATAAATTATGTGTCTCTCTGTCCACTAGAACCACCATGATGACATTATCCCAGAGCTCATTAATTGTGTAGCTGTGTTGCTGTCATCTTCATTATTAGATTCTGTTGAGAATTTCTTTTTAGGGCCAGACCTACGCCTCAGGTCTCAGATTCCCTTGGATAGCCTCCATGTCTGTGTGTCACATTAAGTGGTACAGTATAGACAGGGCTGTCAGAAATCCGAACGTTCTGCTGCCCTTTTGGAGGGATACTTTGTAACTGACAACTAACCAAGTAACCATTGTTAATATCTTACAACAACCAGGAATCAAAATAAGAAATGTATGAAATAAGGCTGAAGTGACTTTCTTTGCAGGATGTCAGAAAGATTCTTTAAAACCGTCACAGCCAGTGTCATAAAGTAGGGGAGAATGCACTAAGATATTTCTGTACAGTACAGTGTTATGTTTAAGATTCCTCCTTTATTACTGAAGTTGACAATGTAGAACTTGAGGGATAAAATCATCTCAGAGTTTGTATATGGTAGCATTTTCCCTGACCAGTGGAATCTGAAGGGAAAATTACACTATTTCACTCTCATTTTTTGCCTGCTGTGACTCCAGGTTTGGATGTTCTTCCCTTACTTCCTGTAGCTAGTTCATAGACTTTTGACCTAAGAAGTTATTTTCCCACGCAGGCGGGTGTGTAGCCAAAGACTGTGAAAGGATTCTCTTCCATTTTTGTTGCCATAACCTCGTTCCTGCAGGCACCTCCACAGCAAAGGTTGTGTGGGGGAAGCAGGAGGAGACCCAGGGGCTTCCACCCTCTGTTCATACAGTGTTTCACTTTAGCCATGAGTTGGCAAGCTTACCTTACCTATGCGAGAAATAGGTTTGAATCTAGATCATTCTTCAGTTCATTTAAAAGGAAAGAATAGTTCTGTGCAGTGTTAACTATTGTTAAAGCTGAGCATCCTTCAGTCCTCTTAGTTGTACTCAGTGCTTCTCTGCTTGCTGGTTTTGGAAGTACAAGTTTCCTTCTTCCTTCCTACGGACTGTGCTGTTTTTTTGGACAGAAGTATCTTTAAAAAGTCCTTTTGTTCATTAGGTAAGTAGCCAGCAGGTAACTTGTAGTAAATTTGCAGTGATACATAATTTTAAGTATATTTCAAAATATTTCAGAAGTTTAGAGATCAACAGAAATGTTAAGAACTGATAGTGTTTCACTGTATCACAGAAGTCTGGGAGCTCTGCTTACACCATTTTCTCCTGACACTAGTACTGCAAATAGCAGCTTCATGTTAGAATAGCAAAAACTTGCACACATGGATTCATGGTTTCAGGTGGTAAAAAAAAAAATGAGGTGGTCTCAGCATGTAAATTTGGTGCATGTTTCTATACAGCACTGACATTTCTCTACAGCATAGTCAGTTTTGCAGAGGGGATCTCTACGTGGGTTAAGCTAGTAGCAAGTGTATAGCCTCAGGATTTATTTTAATTTCAGTCATTACTGGAATAGTAAGCCTAGCTTATTATTCCAATAGTCAGTCAGTCTCAACTGGCTCCAATTGAGATAGCACAGCTTGGACAAGAACCAGCATTACAAAATGTTTGAGCTCTGGGGTAGCGCAATTAGCAGGACAGACGTGAACACAGCAGCTGAATTATGGCTCCACTCAGTCTTAGTTCTGTGGCTCCTGGCCATGTGACATCCCTCCTCTGGTCACAGAGATAGCGCAGGCTTGAAACTTGATTTAAATTTATCTGGAAACTTTCGTAGTGGGTAGAAATTCAGCAGTGAATTCTGAGTAATTATTGTAGTTAGTTATCAGCCAGCTGTTGGTACAGATCCATTGGACGTGTAAGACCAAAGCTCAGTGGTGAGTTCTACAAAGAAGTGATTTTACTGGTGCCACTTTCAGGTTACAGTTGTGATTTATCTCACCATCATCTCTGTCAGACCCATTTGGCAAGATAAAATAGGTGTAGTGTGACTTAGACTTATTTAGTCAATGGGAAGTCCCTTCTGTAGGTCACTGTTAGCTAAAGGTGAGGTAGGTGAAATAGCAGGAGGCAAAGGAGCAAACAGAGCTGGCTTATGTGGATTTCTGTAGCCTGTGTTGCAGACTGCTGAGGTAAGGTGTGTCTATCTTGCTTTCTAGGTTTGATGGCGTAAGGTCATTGTGGTTGGTCCTTTTTAGAAGTTCAGATTGATGGGCTGTGTGCTGGAGGAAAGATTATCTGCTCCCTGAACTCTCCTTGAAGTGGCTGATCCTATACCTTCACTTGAATAGCTGCTCCAGAAGTTACCACAAAGGGCTAAAAGCTCTCATGGGGAACATTATGATCTCTGCAGGATTTTGAAGATGAGGAGTAGAATCTAATTAAGCTTTATGTTGAAAATAGTTTAAAGAGTGCTTTTTTCCTCAAGAAAAAGGAAACTTTAAAGCTAAATAGTGAAGAGCTGAACTTTTTTTGCTTTAATTTTCTGCTAAGTTGACTACTTCCAAAGCAGATGCAGCTGTAAGCAGTTACAGATGGTACAGAACAGAAAGAACCTCTTTATCACGTTTAAGTGCCTTAGAAGAACCCCAGTGTTGGTGTTCCAGCTAGTTATCTTTCTTTTTATTTTTTATATTTTTGCAGATTAAAAAAAGCACACTACCTTAAAACTGAATGAAAGGATTAGAGGAGTCTGCCATAAACCAAAAATATTTCTCTGCAGGGGGGGTGTGGGTTACTGGAAAAAGTTTCATAAGATTTCCAAAACACCCTCTTTAAAGAATGTTCCTACTTTTTGTTGTCACAAGAAAAGCTGCTTTGCTATTTGGGCAAGAGTTTGTTGAAAACAGTCTGTGTCTGTTCTGCTGCCTGTTTTTTGCACCTGGAACTGACTCAGCTGCTTTAACCCTGGCACCTGTGTGTGTGTGAATGTTCTGTGCTTCTGCAGGCAGGTTGTGGGGCAGTGACCAGGCCCTGGCCAGTCGAGCTCAGGACAGCTCAAAACCCTTTTGTTTTTGTGTTTGTTTCCCAGTAGGAGGTGGCAAAAGCAGGGTGCCCGTTTTGATGGTATTTTGTATTTTCATGCCAGCTGAATCCCCTTGTGACTTGGTGCAGTTGTGAATAGTCATGTTCATTTCAGATTCTCACCCATCTATGGCACCCATGGTCTCAGCCATCATCTGACAACATGAATTTGTCTTAATACAGGTCCAGCATGATGAAAGCTGCTTAAATCTGGCTAGACAGACTGGCTACTCTATAGCTTTGACTGACACAGGAGTATACTTTTACCAGCAGTATCACTGAAGAGTTGTAGCTGGGTGCTAATGGTATTGTATTAACTCATTCTTTTATGGAATGTTGATAAAATAATATTTCATTCTACCCAGGCCCGTGGTGATAAAGTATAATCCTGTACTGTGTGGGTAAAGCAGCTCGTCAGTAGGACTCAGAGCTGCTCTTTCTGACAGGATCATGTTGGTCAGTTTGCCTTTGGTTCTGGCTTGTTCACTGTAAGATGTGATTGTTAAATGCTTTGATTAAACTATTAGTTGTTAGTTTTATTTTTTTAACTGACTTCTGAATACATTGCTAAAAAGAGTTTGGATTTCTAAGCACGTAATCAATAAATACCAGTTTAAATGTCAGAGGTATGAGGTGTGGTTTTGGTTTGGCTTTTTAAGTCAACAGTAGAGTCAGTATAGGTAAGAAAACATCCTGTTTTCTGATTTCTGTGATAAAAACAACCAACCTCTTTCATACTAGAGGGCCCACTATGTCTTGAGAACTTTAAAAAAATTATTAGTATCACGGTATTCTGCATATTTGTAACTTAAGTACAAGAATTGCTGTGGAAATGAAAGCTCCAAATAAGACTTTTTTAGTATTGGGATGGAATAATGTGTTTTGTCTAGGAAGCAATGTAGTGTTCCAGTCAATATCCTCCAGGATACCTGAGGCAACTCTGTAATGTCTTTGTACACTAAGTCTTGGGTGAGTGTTCTTCCATCAGTTAGGCCAGCTGCATTTTTGAACCTACAAAGTGTAGGTGTGATCTACAAAGTGATGATTCCTAGTTTAGGGAAAAGATACAGACCCTGGGGTCTTTGCTGTGGTATCTCCCTGGGACCTGTTCTAGGCATTAACCCAGTAGTACCAGCATAGATGTATATGTTAACCTTTTGTCACATTCATTGCCAAAAACCTCTGTCTCACAGATACACCAGCTGTATGGTTCTAGTACAAGTATTCCTGCTCTTTCTTGGTCTGAACCACTGTTTTTCTTCAGTTGTTGCATTTGCTTTATGAGGAGGCAGTGAGCAGCAAGGAGGTGGGATTTGCAGCACATTCTGCTGTCAGAGTTCTGCTCTGCATGACCAACTGTCACTTACAAAAGAAATGTTATGAATGTGAATAAATCTTTCTTGTATCAGTCCTTCACTGCAGTGAGTATCATACTCTAGGTAGTTAGAACAAGGTTAGATGGAAGAATTTCTCTACTGCTGGTGTGTGAGAGTGACCAAGTCCAGAACTGGGCACAGACTTTGTGGTGGTGTGGCACAGGTTGATCTCCTGGAGTGCAGCTTTTATGAGACCCCTGGGATGCCTGTGCAAGATGAGGAGCAGGGCTAGAGTGAGAACCTGGGGATAAAGGATGGAGCTGGTAAAGGTAAAGAAGTTAAGCAGGAATTTGCACAGACTGTTTTTAGGTAATGTTGTGAGAGCAAGTTAGGCCACTCAAGTATTATCTGTGTGTCTTGAGTGAAACTGTACACATCAGAGAGGATCAACTTCATCTTCTGGTTTTGGCTTCTGGATGAGAAGAAGTGATCAAGTATGGCATCAAGTAGTGGTATTCCTCTCTGCTTGTTAGGAAACCTGCTGTACTTGTGTGTGTTCTTTGTGTTGCTTCAGATGGAGATACATACTTTGGTCTGAACTTTTTTGGTTTAGTCTGTTACCCGCCTCTCTGCATCCCATAAGAAGTCAGATTACAGATTTAGTAAGATTTGTTGTCATAAATATTGAAGTAGTCCTTTTGCACAGTGTGTTGTTCCCTGTCCAAGCAAAGCTGCCAAAACTATTACACATTTGTCTTACAGAGCATTACAATAAGATTTTCAAGGTGAAGTCATTTTTGAGGTCCTCAGAGGTGACACAGCTTGTCCTGTGTGTGCTGCTGGGTTGTTTGTGCTGTTCTGCAGGGCGGTGGCAGCTCTTGGTGCAGTGAGGAAGCAGCAGTGAGTGCAGTTCACACCTTGGCAGGTGTCAGACAGGCTGAGCTGTGCTGCTCTGGCTGGGCTGAGGGACAGTCAGAGCACAGCACTGCTGTGGGGCTCTTGGCAGGGTAGTGCAGGCCAGCAAGAATTGCCCTGTAGATCCTGAAGTCCTCCCTTTCTGCTACATAATAATCTATTTTCTTTTGTCCTTCTTTGACTGCTTGCTGGCACCATGACAACCATAATATTCTGTGTGTGATGGAACATTGACAAAAAATATGCCCGGGATGATGTGCCTGCCTCAGCTGCACTTCAGATGAACTTAGCCCTGGATCTGCAGCACGTTCTGACTCTTGGGTAATGTGGCTGTTAGAGGACCAAGAGAAGGGTGGAGTTGGGAAATTGGTTGTGCAGAGTTTTTATCTTGAACAACCTTATTCAGAAAAATGCCACTTCGGGCTGTCAGTGCTGGGATGAGGCTGAATTGCATCAATAGAAGACAGGCTGTGTTTTCTTATGTTAAAGACTCAATTATCTGGAACCTCGTGCAAATAACTTACTGCCCCCATTCTGGAAGACACTAATACAGTTCCCTTTCATTAGGGTAAAGTGTGAAAATTTGTTATCCCTTGTTACTAATGGTAGCCCTTCTTTTGCTGATCATAGTTCACCTATTGGAAGTTTTTTGTAATGGAGTTTTTCAGTGCTGTTAGGAAACTGGCTGCTGTATGTCCTGTATCTTGGTACTGCATAGGAAATGGATAGCTTTGGAGGAGCAGGATTCTAGAACTCCATGACAATCTATTTATAGTGTCTATATGACTAATTTGGAAAGGCTGCAGTGCTATAGTCTTTCCAAATTTGTTGAAGGGAGATCACAGAATCTCCTGACCCCTCTGGACACTGAATAATGCCCCAAATCATCCAGAAAGATCCATCTTATCCTTAATTTTTGTGACTGTTAATTCTTTTGCTGACAGCTCGTACAGAGAGAGGAACAAAGGAAATAATTTAAAAATAGTTGTAGGAATGATGTGAATTCATGGATCTCAGCTAGTGTGGTGCCTTATCAGGGGAGTTGTGTCCTGTAGTTGTTCTGTGCAAGCACTGTAAAATGAAGCAAGAATTTAGGCTTTCTTATAGTTGTAGACACCTGAGGACTAACTCTGCAAAATGGCCCACTAGTAGAAATTCGTAGTGCTCTTACTTTGGAAACAAAAGTTGCTCTGAGTAGTAGATGTTTTGTAACTAAAAGTGTTTTGGGTATGTATGTTGAGATATTTTTAGTAATCAATGCTGAGTGGATGTTTTCTTGATGATGGGGAATTTTTAGCATGTTGTAACTAGGCTTAGCATGTTGTAACTAGGCTTTTTTTTTTTTTTTTCTTTAAAAAAAAATCTTACTAAACTTAAGGATATGCCACCCACCCATTTCTGATGCAAGGCAAGTGGGCTAAGACCAAATGGTGCTAAAAATAAATGGTGATAAAAATCCCGCACAACTCTAATGCCATTTGCAATTTTCTTCACAAAAGTAATCTTCTTTCAAGTTGCTTTGTAATATTTAAACGTATCAGAAGTGCCCTTTGATTTTGCAGTTAGGGAATTGACCAAACTGAATTGGGTTCCATTCTTTCCAAGAGGAAAGATCCCATGGATGTGAAGGTGTGCTGGGTAAGGCTGAAGGAAGGTGGTGTGGTTTGGTTGCTGTGTGGTTGTGGTGTGGTTCTGAATTCCTCTTGAAATGTTCTCTGGTTTAGATCAGTGACAGACCCTCCTTACTGCAAGCCAAACTTGTGCTTTCCCAGCTGGAAGGTTAGGAAAACTCTCTTAAAGTAGAAAATGTGAAGAGAACAGCTGAGAAACCCTTTCTGTCACTGTGTTGGTTGGATTTAAGATCTGTGGTGGTGTTTTCATGGCACTAAGAGAGAATTGGAAGTCTCAATATCAGCAGAGTTTAGTCACAGGGTAATCAGTTACCTGCTTTGCTTATTAACAGTTGGATTCTGTACCAGGTGTACTTTCTACACTGAGGCACAATCCATACAGTCAGAAAGGAAATCAGGAGCTGGTGTGTGTTTCTGTTTGGTAGAATGGCTTCTATACTTGGGGTCATTTGCTTGGGCTGGGAGCTTTTCTTTGTGTGTCTTATAGCAATTGGTAATTGTTTAATCCCTTGGCAGAAAATAATTGCTGCTGAGTGGCTTATGCTATGGCATCAGAAGTCTGTAATCAACTGCTGTTTCACCACAGTTTGCCTGTGACAATTGTTTGAACTTTGTTAGGAAGTAGCACAGTTGTGCTTGGACTTTGCAGGCTTAGTTACTTACATTTCTCATAGCTCACCATGAGAAGCATTACAGTATTCATGTACCTGTATTGTGTTTTGTAAAGAAATTTTTCACTTGTGCAATAGTCTGGCCTTGGATGTGGTAGAGATGCTTATATTGTTATTTGTCTTCTCCTAATAATGTCTCAGGAGGTGCATCTCCAGCCAGTGTCTTGTTTGAACTTTCAAGGAAATTATCATTCTGTGCTTTGAATATCTCCCTATTGCCATGGCAAATAATTCATGCTGCTAATTAAGACACTGTTAGAATTGCACAGAAAGATGGGCAGGGAAGGAATACAGCTTACTTATACTCACAATTTATCTGTCTTATAAATTGATAGAACAGTTACTGCCAAGGTGGCTCAGGGTTTACCAGTGAGGATCCACGACCTTCTGATTCACGATATCTGTGTCCTGAGGGGAGGAGGGAAGTGCCAGACGTGTTTTGTCTGGTGCATGTGGAGGCACCAGGTTAGGAGCAGCCCCAGCTGGATTTGTGTTCCACAAGAGAGAAACACATCGAGAGAGACCCTTCTGCTCCCTGCTGAGGGCTCGAAACTGGGAAGGCCCTGAGTTCCCTGAGGAAGTGATGCCTGGCAGTTTCATGCTGAGCAGAGTTTCTTGCACAGGTCTTGCAAACCCAAAGGAGACTCTTTTGTAACTGGGGAGTGAATGGGAAGCCACTGCACAATCTGGCAAGTGAGCAATAAATCCAGCAGGCTATTGTGGTGTTGGTTGGAGTTCAAAGAGAAATTAGGAGGCCTAATTAAGGTATGTGTTAAACACTAGGGAAGTATCAATTCTGAAGAAAGCTGATGGCAGTGTCTTTGTTGTCCAATAGTGGAGACTCTAAAAGGAGTAATTCTGTGCTATGTTGTGACTGTGTATCATAAGCCAGATACTATTTCTGCCTTTCTTTTTTCTTTTCCTGTTGTTATAGGTAAGATGAATTAAATTCCATCTTGCCTGAAATTTGCTGGGTAGTTTGTATGCTTTCTTCTCTCTTCAAAAACAGTTATTACTAAATCTTGTTTGATAGAGAAAGATGAAAATATCATCAGCCTTACCAATGGCATTGTGGTAGTTCATACTGCACCGTGTCTGGAACTGGGTTGTACTGCCATTGCACACTTACTGCAGAAAATCAAATGCCTAATATTGAAAAAGAATGTTTTTCTAGTCTTTCTTCTTAATAAAAGATAATGTTTTCCTTTGTAAGGGCCTATGTGATTAGATGTTTATCCTCTGTTCCCAGGAGAGCAGACATTGTGGTTCATATTTTCTGTTTTGTGAAACAAGATTTCATATAGCTGACTACATCTCTGGAATCTATGTCATTCTCCCCCTAAAAGGACCTGAAAGCAAATTGGCTTTCTAAAACATGAAAGAAGCCTAGAGCAAACTCTTTGTCATCACATTCCTGGTCAAATCCAGCATTTGCCTTCCACAGAGTTTCTAATATTTAGTAATGTCTGTGGTTTCCCATGAGGTTGCTTAGGTGAACATAATAAGTGAGAGCTGTTGAAAGAGAAAAGAATGAAGACTTCATCATGAGCTGAATTGAGCAAAAGCTCTGGGGGTTGCATGCATGTTTTGCATGTAGTTCTTTAAAATCATACTACTTTTAATCCTAGTGTTTCTTTCTTTTACAATTAGTTATTAATCAGAGACAGAAAATACCAACCATTATAGAAAACTTACATAGCTTAATTGAATTCTTACTGGTATATATCAGAAATATATCAGAAATTATGGGATGATTATTCACAACAACTAAATTTTAAACTTCAACTCTAGGATTGCATAAGTACCTGAAGGGAATGGAGAGCCCAGAGGGCACCTGTCAGCCCTGGGTGGAAGGAAGTGTGTCCTTCTCCACTGGCTGTGTAGGGAGCTGGTCTTGAAGTGAAGGGCTTCAGGTGCCCAGGGAAGAGGGACTTGAATAACCTGTGTCCATTTGACTGAACATCACAAATTTATAGATAGCATGGCAGTTCCAAAAAAAGGGAACTGTTCCCATCTCCCTGCTGAGGTGCCAGCAAGTCCTGAGACTGAGAACTTGGCTCTTGCAGAAGTGCAACCTCAACATTTCCTGCAGCATCACTAATAAATGTGAGCCCTTGCCTTGAGAGATGTGTGGTTCTGTATGTGTTTAATGTTTTTAGAACTGGTTTGGGATTGAAAATGTGTTTTCCAAGAGATATAGTTACATTTAAAAGTAATTTCGGGAGAAATAGAGAAAAATATTTGGACAAACCAGTGTTCAGTCGTGAACAAAAAAATTCACTTTGAAGTAAAGTTCTCTTCATTTTTTCATCTACAAATCATATTTGTCACCTTTTTGTCACATTGTTCTCTCTTTCTTATATTAAAGTGTTGCCCAACTTTGTTCATTTTACATAACTATTTGCCTTTCCTTGCATTTCAAACACTTTGATTTTGTCTTAAAATGTAGACAACAAAACAGGCAGGGAAAATGTCTGAAACTTTGGGCTGTTGTGATTGTTGTTGTGCTTAATCCTGTGCAACACAAGTTGCAGTTGCTCATGTGTAAAATCTTAACTCAAAAAGTCTCCCCAGTGCCAAAAAGTGATGAGATAGTGTTTTAAAAACAGCTTAAAATTTATGTTACCTACTTCCTTAGAGTGCTTTACTTCTTATGCAAAACTGGTTTTCAAATAAAACATTAAGGATGATTAAGGGATATTTTAATTTTTTCATTTTACTTTTTCACTCTGCACAATCAAATCTGAATAATGTTATGAAAGTGAAATAGCATTTTAATATTATTTTGATCTCAAAATAGCATATTGTTTTTAGGTACAGGAATCAATGCATGTGACAAACTCACTGTGTTGTGTCTAAATTTAGTAGGTGTCTTCAACAATCAACCAAAAATTCTGATGTTCAAATCAGCTTTGTCATCTTGCTACTACATTTTCCTGAGTTTAACTTTTGTTGGAGTGAATTTATGCTCTAGTTCTGATGTGAGTGCTTTTGCCTGAAGGGTGCTCTGGAATTACGACTGTTCCAAGGGTGAACTTGGTTATTTTTAGGAAGGTTAAACATCTGGATGTTCACTACAGAACCCTTTTCAAGTAAGCATTTTGTTTCTGAGCAAGAAATATCAGCACAAATATAGATGCAGCACAACAGAGTGTAATCTCTGTCTTCCCAGGGCACTTGGGGTATTTTCAGACTGGTCTGTTGCTTAAAGTACCTTTGGGATTATGGAAGGATATCAGGAGGATTTAGCTCTGTAGTATTTTTGTAGGTGGCTTTGAGACTTTGGAATCCAGAGCAGGGATGAAACCAAGCAGAGCTGCCAAATTAGGAGTGGTTATGGGGGACATAAGTATTATATTTGAAGTGTTTCTAGGACTCCAGGTGTTTTCATTCTGGCTGGGAAAAAAATTGATTGAGATCAGTTGATTGGAAAAATTATTCTCTGTCAGTGTTAAACAGTTTTCTGGATGCAGAAATTTAAAAAATGTTACAGGTACAATATAGGATTTGGAGCAGAAAATTTAAGTTGTATGTAATGATTCTAAGTCTTCCCCATATATATTGTATGTGTATGGGAAAAAATGCTCAAGCTAAGTTGTGAAAGTTAAATGAATTAAAACTGAAATAACTTCAAAAAGAGGCTGATTCCTCTTTTATATGAGCTGTCTTACACCCTTGATTATACAGCATACTGCTCTTAAAATGTATCCTGGCTGCCTAGTTTGGACCTTGAATAGCTAGATCAAAAGTCTTATGAAAATATGCAAATATATTATGAAAATGTTGATTGCTGAAACATTGCATTTCCAGCTCAGGGGTATTTTTTTCCCATAGCAGTTTCCAGGAGCTGCTTAGAAAACTATGATATCCCCTTTTCATTTTCTCAGTACATTTTGAATGCCTTTAGCTCTATACTCCTTTTTCCTTAAGCAGGAAAACTTCAGATTTTCAAATGTTAGTTACTATTCCAGTTTTCTAATATTGTTGATTGAATGATAGATCTACTTCTGGTAAGAGGCATTTTTTAAAACTAATTCATACCTAGGTGTTTTATGTATCCCTTGAGGATATCAAAACTCTTGTGTGTGCATGCTCTCTCCAGCTGTGTATTTGCTCCTGTGAAGAGAGATTGCTCCTCCCCACAAATACAGTTTGATTTCACTTGTTTGCATGTTGCTAGTGGGAGACTGCTGCAAGTTGAAAAGACTGTTTTGTTTATTTGAAGTGCTTAAATCTGGTCACTCACTTTGATTTGTGTTTTGTTACTCACTACATACATTACATGAAAATGTGAACTGAAACAGATGGTGAAGGATCAGCATTCAGGCTTCCAGCATGTAAAATTTCCTGGAAAGCTGAGTCTTCTACGGCCTCAGCAGCCTGTGTTCAAAACCACATCGTGTTTGTTTTATAGTAGCTCCTGGATGCCAGGCATATATTAAATTGTTCTGAGCCTGCTGCTGCATGGACATCCCTATTGAGCCCAGCAGTTCTGTGTTTTTCCTAAAAGAATTGAGCTGTTAATTCCCTAATCCTTGGGGAAATTATTTTAAGTTAATGTCAAAATTGGAGACCATTGTTTCTGTGGGTTCAGGATTCATACTAAAGTATCTGTTTGCACTTGTCAAAGCAATTCTGTTAAAGATGGGAAGAATAGAAGTCAACCTGGCTTGCATTTATATGTTTTTCTTTCTATCCATATGGTTGGAAAGTGTCATGATTTTTACTAACTCCTGAAAAATCTGATGTGGCTGCTCCAGTCAGGGCTGGACTGGCGTTTTGTCTGGGTTCAGTTTATGCTGGGAAAGATGTAATCTGACTCTGCTGTGACATTTAATGAATATTGAAGGAAAAACTTCTTTTCAGAAGTGGATCTCTGCTCTGTTGCAGTTTCTCTTGCCTCAAACACACATTAAAAGAGTACAGCCTGATTTAATGAAATGTGTATTTAGAATGACTGGTGCAAATTAGTGGATGACCTGAAACAGGAGAGAACTTACTTTCCTGTGTAATGTTATCTCGATGCTTTTACCTAGAAATTTGCTTTTTAAAAGGCAAAGATTTTATCCAGTAAAAATAGTCTGCTGGTTTTGTTTGGGATTTCTAGTAGTTTTCAAACGTGGTTATCCCTGAGCTTGGAGAATATTACAGACTCACCCTGTGTGTTTGATGCTGGATCCGGGGTGTGTGTTTCAGTTCTGTATTTGCA
This sequence comes from Hylia prasina, assembly GCA_013397195.1. NCBI lineage: Eukaryota > Metazoa > Chordata > Aves > Passeriformes > Sylviidae > Hylia > Hylia prasina. Next base: position 127,706 of record VYXD01014084.1, on the reverse strand, counting down.
GAAGGAGAATGATACATAATGAAATGACAACACCTCTCTGACAAAACTAGTTCAGTTTTCAAGTGGGTGTAATAATGATGCTGGTCAAATGGAGATTTCACTTGGTCCCATACATGGAGACTCCTGTACTTCAGTTTGTCCAAGAGGTTTATGGGATGCAATATTGAAGACATGACAGCTGCTGTTAAGAAAATTTGCTGTTAATAAGCATTTCAGAGTTTGGAGGCTCAGCTCAGCATGTGAGATGCCTCTAATAATCTCTGAACATTACCATTTAATTAAACCTCTGCTGTTTAGAATAAGTGAATACAAAAGAGCAGTAGGACATGTTCTCCTTCTTTTTCTTGTTTCTCGAGGCTGAAAAGAGCATCCTGGGTAATACATTTGGAACTGGTCCACTTGGTTTTTGTGTTCTTTGGGTTTTGGTGTCCCCTCCCCCCAAAAAGCACAATGGGTGAAACTTTGAAGAACTGCTACTTCTTGTGTTGTCACTGGTGTTCCTGTGACTATGGAGATGTTAATTGGAAAAAAGAAATTGGATTTGAGCGGGAAATTGGATCAGTTTACAGTTTGGTGTTGGGAAAGAGTGCAAGTTCCGCTGTTGTGAGTAACAGAATTTTAGGTCATTTTAATGTCATAGTTCTCCCACTTGGTGTTTCCTTTTGCCTGAAGTCAGCTTCTCTCCTTACTGTGTATTTTTCTAGACTAAATAAACTCAGTTCCTATCTCTCCTGGTCATCTTAGAAACTCTTCTCTGCTCTCATCCCAGTGACAGGCTAATAATTCTGCTCACACTCAAACTAAATTCATAGCCAAGCCTGCCTTCCCCCTCAGCAGTCCTCTGTCCCTTCTGTGCTGGGTAGATTATGTGCTCTTACACTACATGACTCTACAAAAACAACAACAAAAAAAAGAGAGAACACCTCAGGAAAAAAAAAAGTGTCTATCCAAGTGCTGGCATTAGTAGGCTCACTAGTATGGGGAAATCGTAATGCTCATAATATAGAACCCTAATTGACTTCTGTAGTAAATCATATGCAGTTTTAACAAGTTAATTGCATTAGAGTCTGTTTATATGCATTTAGTGCCATGCTAACAGTTGAAGCTGAAGTTCTGTTTCCTGCTTCATGAAACCCTGAGTCACCCAGTCTTTGGCACAGATCCCTTGCATTGGTTGGCTGTATTTGTGTGTAGTGTCTCATCTTGGTGCTTTATGCTCAGAAATTTTCTTCCTCTTATAAACACACATTTGCTTGTTTGGGTTGTCCTCGTGTGCTAAGTAAAATAGTAATTTCTTCCCATTGATTAAGAGTGTGGAGTGTGTCCTGTGCTTGTAGGTGTGAGTTGCATCAGAACAGGAGGAAATTCCCAGTTTTAAACTTAATTTCCCCTTTGTACTGCCTCAGTTGTAAGTGAACTAAGCATGGGAATCATGGTGTGTTCAAATAGGCCTTTGTGCATTCTCTCTGGGTGGGATCCATTCAGTAGTGAAAAGCTGCTCTTTGACACACTGGTGATGTAGATCCTAATTTATTTCCTGTTTAAAGGAGTTTAGTATTTATAAAGAAGATGCCTTGCATTTGCTTTTCAAAAAGCAAATTATGTTGCTTTGTTATTTTAGAATTGTATTTCTGGGTTTGTGAACAGTAGTGCATTATTCTTAAAAAATAAAGTACTGAACCTATGAAATATTATCATTACAATATTACAGGTGTGAGATTTTACTTCAAGCTTTTTGTTCTAGCTCTGTGGAAGGTTTGGGTCTTTGCTTTTGTTGTTGTTTTGCTGGTTTTTCTTTTTCTTCTTAACTCCTTGCTTTTTGCTTACATAGCAAAGTAGTGGGGGTCACCCAGTGCTTCTGCTTCAAGGAAGAAAGGAACTGTACCTTACATTTTCTGCATTCATTGCTGGTAGTTCCTTGACCTACTTGAAGCTCATTTTTGCCCCGCCAGCACTTTTTTCTTGTATTATCAGGAATAATGATGATACTTTCTGCTTATATCAATGTGCTTTTTGATCATATTTGTATGTTTGGAAAATAGACTGGTTCAGCTTAGTTCAACTTCTGTGCCTTTGTCTGCCAAAGTAACCTGATAGTCTTACAAAGCTTTGGACCTGTTACAGACCCAAGTAGCTTCTTGTAGTTCTTGACATGAACAAGTGCACAGCTGAAGTCTTCCTATCCCACTTCTCTAAATTTAGAAAACGTTAAAGTCTGAGTGTCACAGTTTGAAAATCCTCAAAAGTAAGGCTATGTCCAATTTTATGAGCTTGTTTTGATGTCCTCTGACTGTTTGAGAGAGAAGATTGGATTTGGTTCTGTTTGTTTGTTTTTCCTTTAGTGAAAACGTAATTTATTGTGTGTGTAGACAGTGTTACAGAACACACTCAGAGGTGGTACATGAATTGTTTGGCAATAACTTGCAAAGTAAATATGAATCTTGTAATGGTGAGGCAGAGATGAGATATTTGCTCACCACTGTCTTCCAGGTCCAGATGGAGCAGCAGTGAGGACTGGGATAAATATTTAACTCCAAATTACAGAAACTCCCACGTTTCATCAGCTCATGGCTTAGGGTCCTCTGAGATCTGCTGGCTGAATGTAGAACTTGTTGCATTAACAGTGTTGAGTCATGAGAGAAATTACTTGTCAGCATTGGCCCTGTGATGCTCCTAACCCTGCCCCCCCAGGTCTCCTGGAAGGGCAGCACCCCCTGTGAGCCTGGGTGGAGGAGCTGTGCCCAGGCAGCAGCTGCTGGGTCACAGACAGCTCCTGTGTCCCTTGGGGCTTTGTCAGGGGCTGGGAGAGCCTGGGACTTGTTCTTCCAGGGAAATGTGTTTTACTGTAAACTGGAAGTAGGGAGCATCCTCCTGTTTTATATGATTATAGTCGTTCTGATTTACTTTTCTGTTAAGTATAAAAAGACTTAAAGAGATCAAAACATAGATGGGAGCCTAGGATGAAGATTCTGGGGAAGTTTTTAGTTTTTTCCTGTAGTTAGAATAAGTACCATAAAATGAAACCCAGCACTGGTCAGCCTTCTGTGTAATGCAGAGCTGTACCTCCAAGTGATTGAAAACTCCAGGTTGTACATATAACTGGGATATAAATTGATACCTTTATAACCCAAAGAGGTCTTACCCATCAAAATTGCAGGAAACCTTCCCGTGCCAGGGATAACCACTGACATTTCCAAATGGCCCTTTCTGAAACACAATGTTACTTGGATCATGATGAGACTGTCTAGTATAAAACTGTAGACAGCTTGCACAGTGGTACTTTGTAGGCTTGAATTACAGTAACCACACCCTTGATTTGCTTTTTCCTGATGTAAAAAGGGCTATTTTTTGAAAATTCATACAGTTGGAAGTGGTAATTTAGATAGAAGAGCTGTTTCAGCAAGTCTTTGGGATAGGCTAAATATTGGACGGACCTTTGCAGAGTTCACTGGTCTGTTGGAATCTGAAAATTTACATAAGGAAATATACTTGTGGCTGTGGCGAGAGAGGATTGTGGATAACAGATCTTGATTTGACCTCCTCTCTTCTCCCTCCTTCCAGTCCTCCTCTTGATTATTTGTGGAAGGTGGAAGCACTTTTCTACATGGGGAAAGTCTCCGTGTGTGGTCAGTTCTTTCTTGCGGCTAAGCTGTAACTCTCTTGCTTTGTCAGATGTCTCATACATATAATTATGTGCTCTGTCATATATTTGCATCTTGTTCTGATATTTGTTGATTTTAATTCTTCCACAGAAACGTTGTATTCATACTTTTATTTAGCAATTTTTATGGTACTACAGCAAAATTTGAACCTCTACCCTCTGCAGTAAACTGAAGTCTTTTGGAAAGCGATAAATTGTGAAGGCAGTTAAAGCTAATACAGTATCTTTAATTAGTTCAGCAAATGGGGTTTATATTTTTTTCTCATCCTCAAACATCTTTTAAACAAAGTGATAGTTGGGCCCTTGCAAATGGCTACTTCTTGCACCTCACTGAATTCCCCATTAGTTGTTGATGCTAGGGTTTATTGTTAGTGAATGGCCAGTGCCTCGAGGTGTTGCACTGTGGTGATGCTGTGCTGCTGGAGCAGAATTGTGTGCAGGTTACTAGTGAAAAACAAATCTGAAAGGACTGAAATAGCACAAAATATTATAAAATGTTATCACATATTGCACCAATTACAGTGCTTGTGGTCTGTTTTGAAAATTAACTTAATCAAAGCAGTGCTTACTTCTGCATGGAAGGTTGGTTACAGGAAGATAGGAAGGTTAGTTTTGTTTAATTTACATTAGCTCCAGCAAAGCTTGGATTACAGGTGTATGTGCTTAGTGACATCTGACTGTAAGCTGTTCTCAGAAGGATTTTAGTCCCACCTTGTCCATGTCCTCTTTGTGTCACACCTGCTGATTGTGCAGCTGCTGGCCTGAATGAAAACTCGCTTCACAAAAATGGGGCTGCAATGATTTTTCTAATTATTTCTTCTTCTCCTGTCCATGAATAAGTTTAGTATCAAAACCCAAGCTAATTGTAGTGGGCAAGTATTTGAAAAAGCAGATTTTTTTGGCAAAACTCTTCATGCCATTGAAGTCAGAGGTGAGCAAACTGAAGTGGATACAATTTGCAGTGGAGCCTGTTAGACTTCTTGTGCTTCAAGCTTTCGATTTTCAAACCAACATAGGAAATCCCATCATAAGATGGAGTCCTTCAGATTTAATTGTCAGGAAGGGATGAAAGTCACAATAATTTCAGGAAATGGAACCAGGGCTGTGCCTTGGCTCAGCAGTTTGCTGGGGGCTGGTCTGCAGTAGGATGCCAGTGTTCTAGAAGTTGCCTGATCTGATACGGCTCAATTAAAACAAACATGACACAATTAAAATATGAAATCAAGTAAAACATTTGCTACTAAAAAGCTCTGTATTTTGATAGCAGATGTGTTTTCCCACATATTCTTGATCAGTTTAACTCATTGAAATGATTCTCCTTCTTCAGTGGGGGTCCCATATTGCAGACATCATTGTATAGACGTGCTTTTCACATTTTCAAAAACTTAGTGATACAATTTCAAAGTCTTGCTTCTGGAGCAGATTCCTTGGCTGGTGATCACATACATTTGGCAGCAAAAGCATGCCCTGCTTTTCATGACTGCTTGTTTTTTCTTTCTTTGAGAAAGAAAGAGAAGGAAAAGAGGGAAGGTTCCCAGATCTTTTTTCATTTGTCAAGTTTAGAGCAAAATTGTCGACTTAATCTAAATCAATCAACCAACTCTCCTCAATAACATAAGGAACATCAAAAAAGTATGTGTGTGTTTAGGTAAGGGATAAAAATTATGTATCCAGGCTCCCATTCCAGTGTGAAATAAAGGGAGTGTTTTCTGTGACAACAATGTCAAAGACAATCAGTATGATTTTTGGATATTTATTTTGGTTCAGGCTACTTCATACTCAGATGTGTGTGTACAGTACAGCTCATTTGAAGCTGGTTAATTTTTCTCCATTAAGCACTGATTTGCTCCCAAGTATCCTGTTTATTGTGGTTCCACCTGAGCTCTGGGGACATCAGGAGCTGAAAGTACTTATGAGGTATGTGGGCACTGTCCTGTACTGATTTGGAATAATGCTCCTTTGACCATGTACAGTATTGTTATGTTTCCATGCAGGGACTGGGAGTTGTGCTTCCATTCCTGCGAGGAAACGAGTGCTCCAGGCTGAATGTGAAATCTGGAAATCTTCCAGTGCCTGTAATTCCTAAACACTGTGAAACATGTAATTCTTTGTTCTGCTGGCAAACAGTCGGGTCAACCAAAGGAGTAGCTCGGAGAATGTTTTTAACAGAATTTTTTTTTTTTTTCCAAGACTGTGTCTCTCAGAGCCTTACTGGATACTTCAGTTTCCTCTCAAAGTGACTTCAGAGGAGTGTTTGCTCTTAGCAATTTAGTTGGGAGCCTAGAATTGGGTTTTGGAGAGATAATTTAGGAAAACATCTTACTGGAAAGGATAGAAGAGTAATTGGGATTTAAAATTGTATGGGTAGAAATACATATATATATATATGTATGGTATTTAATAGTGTGCAAATGTTGTTCTGAGATCTCTGCCTGGTAAACAGCAGAATTGTTCTCTGTTTACAGGTTGAAATGCCTGCCTGAGCCCTAACACAGTTTGTGTAGGAAAGTTTGGTTTTAGTGGGACATTTCATATTATTCTTTTCTCTTTTTTCTTTTTTCTTTTTTTTTTTGTTTCACTTTAGACTTGTTTTAAGTTTATTTTCTGACATAACCCGTGTTTCCATGAATTACTCATACTTAGCATACCATACCTGCACGTGACAATGAGATGAAATTGCAAACTTACTTTAAAAAACAAACTATTCCTTTAATGTAAGGGAAGCCATGGCAATTTGCTTGCTTTTCCTATGAATCACACTAGAGAATGGAATAGTGTTGAGATATGTTTACAGCTGTGGGTGCCATGACTTCACACTTAAAATTATACCTTTAACTGTTACACTCGAATTTAACTTTGGTTTGGCAGCAAGCCTAATGGAGGCTCTTAAATATGTATATATCTTACACACGTGAGGCAGCTGAAAGAGGCTTTTTAGTCATACCCTTGACCTGGAATCCAGTAAAGGAAGAAAGTAGTATTGGTTTTACCTATGGAGTGAGTCCACCCCCAGCCAAAATGAGTATTTGTGCAATTAACTGTAATTGATCTTCACGTCCATGGCAGTGCTCTGCTTTCATGTGCCCTAGGACTGTGTTCTGGAGTCCTTGAGTTTGATTTGTGCTCTTAATAAATAATTCCACAGTGGTACCTCTCAAATGCCAGGTACTGGAGCATCAGAAGTGAATTGCTCTTAGCAATAAATTGCCCTAATCACTGAGTTACCACACAGTCTTTTTAAGGAATAAAATAGTAGAATATTTTAAAAGCTTACAAAAGAGATCGATTCAGGAAAATGTTTTCCTCATGAGTGGCACATTCTTGTGTAATCCAAAAAAGCCACAGGTATTGGGTCAGTGCAGCAGTGTGAAGGTGAATGTTGTTTTTATGTGGGGTTAATAGGTCTAAAATCCTGGTGAGGGGCAGAGGAAGTGCAGAAATACTCTTCACCTTGCCTTGAGTTTACCAACCGCTGTTTCCTGACTTTCTGTTTTTCTGTTGCTAAGACAATCACTGATGGAATAAACACACTAAAAAGCTTTGAAATACATGAAACCCTTGGAAGGAGGAGAGTGGAAACTCTCTCCGTTCTTGATTTTGACGTTGAACACCAGATTTCCAGCAAAAGTTGATTGTTCAGATTTGGGTTGGTGGTTTTTTTTGTGTTTTGTTGGGGTCTTTTTCTATTTCCCTTTGAAAGAGTTGCCCATCAGCTGAGATGGGACCCTCACACTGAATGTGTGCCCTGAGCAAGTTCTGAAAATGACTGATGAGTACAGAGCAGGGAGGCAGAGGGAGGTACTCTATGGTCACTCTTCCGATGCTGGTACCCACCTAGGAGAATTTTCTTTTGAAGAGTATTGGGATGAAGTTTTGTTGGGCATGGATTATTGTCTCTCACCTTGTGAGGAGACAGTGGCCATTTGATTATAAGGGTGGCATTTGGAATGCAGGTGAAGAGTACCATATTCATTGGGTAAATAGTAATGGATTTGATGTGGGCTGAAGAGTATTTGAAGTTTTGTGTGGTCACTTCTCAAGCAGCTGTATCTTTCAGAAACTGAAATATGTGAGTGGATTCGTGTATGGCTCCATTTTACCCCAGATGTGGCCAGTATGAAAAGCTCTGCATAAGTTTTGAGAAGGACTTTTGTATAGGAGAGAAATTGTGGACTAAAATTGTAGTCAGAAAGATTTATATTACATGTCAAGGAAGTCCCTTAATTTCACCAGTTAGTATTTTAAACAACAGATGAGGTAAACACCTGTCATGACTGATTGTCTCTCCCCAGAATAAGATCAGTGAATTAAATTACGTCCTTACATTCCCAGTGTGAATTTGTGATTCTGTGATGTCTGCAAGTTGTAGATTTGGTCCCATTAGACACAGCAAAAGCTCTTCTATTTTAATCAGTCTGCACTCAAGCCTATCTATGTTCACCATCCTTTTATAGTCTTGTTTTCCTTAATCTTGTGAACTCTTGGATGTTTTGATCACTGATAAAGAAAAAGATGTGACGAAATGCAATCTCTCTTCATGTGAGCTTTAGTGAACTTAGTCCATCTGCTGCACTTTCCAAGTCATGATTTATTTGTTGCTCTGTTGTTTGCATTCTTGTATAGATACAGTAAATGTGCAGAGAAGGTTTGTCTTGCTGCTGCTACAGCAGCTTTTGTATGAGAATGATGCATGTCCGAGGCCTTTAGCATGCATTGCTATGGAAACTTCAGGGCACAGGCTTCTCATTCCCCCCTTGGCAGAATTCTTCACAATAATTTCTCTTGTACCTGGAAGTTGGGAGTGATGTTTGCTACTGAAACATCGATGGGCTGAATTTTTATGATTATACATTCAGTAGGGATCTTGTGCAAATAGATAGGGGTTTTTATTGCAAATACATAAAACTTATCTGATACTTTGAGCAATAATTTTGGGGTCCTTAAGTTAATGCTGCCACTGAAAAGTCTTTTCTCTTTGATTTTTTGTCCAGAGATGGGCCAGATCAGGAGTCTGAATCACTTGAGAAACTTTCCCGTTTGTTCTTCATTACTAATCAGGCAGGCAGGTTCCTCAGTCTGGTTTTGCAGAGGTGAGATGAAGAACAGGTGATTGGAAAAGGTGAGAAGTTGCTTTTGTAATGGCTGTTTGGCTTGTGGTCATTTCAGCTTGCCCATGACAGGTAGGTCGTGTAGAGGGTAATGCTCTGTGCTGTCGTCTGGAGACACCTTTGGTTCTTCATTAGTTTGGGTCTTCATTGAACAAAGTGAGTTGCAGATTCTTACTGCTCACCACAGAGGGCAAAAAGAATCACCAGACTTTGCCCAAGGGTTCCTTCTGCAGGTTTGGAAGTACTATTATCCAGAAACTGCTTATCTTTTGGTGATAAGGAAGAGCTGACACATGAAAACCAGTGCTTATCACTGGGTGGCTTTCTTGAATGGAAATGCAAAAGAAAAAAACCCCAAAAAATACATAACAGGAAAACAGTAGGGGGATGGCAGAGACCTTGTAGGATGAATGTCCACAAAGACAGGTGAGCTTGGACCTGGAGGGACAGGGGAAAAGAGCTTGACCCGCAGCTGCTGATCCATAGGAAAAAGCTTAACATGTGTCTCCAGTGTAGCACCACTACTGTTGTTGTGGCAACCTTCATTAGCTGGTTACCATCTTCCCTGGCTGGGAATGAAGTGGGTCTCTGTTCCCTTGGGAATACAGAGGTTATTCATTTTTTCCCAGAAGAGGAGAGAGTGCTGCCTGGAACGCCAGCTCCCAGTGGTGTGGTGTATTTCTCATGGTTACTGTTTGGGAGTGGTGGTGTGTCACAGCGGCTGGGCATCCCTGGAATTGTTCTGTAGGTAAAGGTCTATGGGGCAGCCTGTGCCAGGCTGGAGAGCTCGCTGCTGGCATTGTTGTCTGGACAATGCTCTCACTGTGAGCCTGTGGGGCGGACACGCAGAATATGTTATGGAACAGTGCTTGCTGTGTCTCTGGCTTGGCCTGCCTTAGCAGGCTCTGTGTTGAGAGCACTTGCCCATGAAGCTGCCAGAAATAGATGCCTAATGGCAGGGAATTTATGAAAACAGATCTCAGCCACGTAAAGATGCAGGTTCAGAGTGAGATCTCAGGTTGCAGAGGAAGCGATTGGGAAGTCACCTCTCAGTAGTTGGCTGAGAGAACGGTCCTAAGGCACTGGTGTGCTTGGTTTTGTTATGTACTAGGGTGTAATCATTAGTTACTTGTTACTTAACTAGGTAAGAATCTGATAGCTTTATTAATAATAATAATTCTTAAACCGGCTTCCTTACGTGGATGTTGAATTTCAGGTATGGTAGTGCAAGAATCCTGAAAAATGTACTTCCTTGGGAAAACCAATGTTGTCTTTGTATTTTGAGCAGTGCTCTGCACGTATGTTAGAGTTTGGAAATGAGTTGGGAGTTGTTCTTGTAACATGGCACGCAGGTGAACTGCACTGAAGTCAGTCTTCAAAGCAGCCTTTAGCATGGCTTATCCAGTATTAATTTTCAGATTGAAGATGAAGAATAATATTATCTTTGTAGATTGTCATGTTGTAGGTACTGAGAATTGCATCTAAAATCAGTGTTTAAGTCAAAGGACAACTGTGCACAAGCTTGTTACAGGCATTTTCTGTGCATAAGTTTCCATTACTTATTCCAAGATTGAACAGTTTTACAGAAATACCTTGTTAGAAGGAAGCTGGTTTCATTTTTATATGTGTGGTGGAAGGCTGGTTAAATGTGACTGCAGCTTCTGAAAAGTGTCATTGGTGTGGGGTCTGGTTTTGGCTGATGCCATTTGAGAAGAACTTGGCACTGATGCTGTTTGGCTGTGAGAATATATGAACTGGCATACTTGAAATATGCCTGTAGGAGAATCCCATTATGTGCATGTGGAATCTGCTGGACTTGCAGAAGGTTACTTAAATTTTAGTTAAAATTACACATTGGTTTGCAAGATACTGTAATTTTGAATAGTATTAAAAACTTGGAAGTAATCTTACTTTTTGATTCTTTCATGTGACAGTCATTTGCTTATTACCTCTAACCTAGATTAATGTGTTAGGAAGGATTTATTTGGGATCAAGGATTTTTAGTCTTAACCAACTGTCCATCCTGTCAGTGGTTAGGATTTTAGGAAGCAGTTCTGGTTTCAGGTCTTGTGCGATACCCTAAATAATGTAGGGAAATTTAATGTTTAAAAGATGTGGGGTTTTTATTACAATGAGATTCACCTTGGCATTGTAAAATTATTCTTCAAGTTTGCTTGTGCGTTACTCGCGTTGGAAACTTTGGATGGAATCTGGACATGCCCAAGCTGCTCTCTTGGTTCAGTCTGTCACACTCGGTGTTTTGCCTTGTTCCTTTTCCAGCTGCCTCAGGAAGAAGGAAAGTATTACTGTATCCCCCTGGCCCTGTTTGCTGGAATACCAGTGATTATGAATTTCCCCAGACCGTTATCCTGGTGGCAACTTTTAGGTTGTCCTGTTAGGAGATCTCTGTGGGGAGCGGTCAGGAAACATCGCTGGTCTGCGACAAGTTTCTAGTTATTCTGTTGCACTTCTCTCGTGCAGGGTGGAAGAACTTCAGTTCTCATTTCTGCCTTGCTCAGAATCAGCAGGTTGCTTTCCTGGGCACCAGTGCAGCCTGTCAGCAGGGTTGGCATGTGCCACATCATTGTTTAACATGGGTTTGCATTTCTTCAGTTTCTTTCATCAAACCAGAGGCCTCTCCATTTTAATACAAAACTTACGGATTATGCATAGGGCTGATCCATGGTCCATGCATCATCATCTGTTTTATCTGTTATATGAATCTTTTTAACATTTACAGCGTTGTTTTGACTAATGTTTAAAATTATGACAAAATGGCATTTTAATTATCATAGCCTCCAGTGTTGTCACTGAGTGAAGAATTACATAGAAAACATTGTTCATCTCAAAAGTATTTGCCGATTTGTGAAGATAAAATTTTATGAACATAAGTTAATAAAATTCAGTGCATAATCCTGGGCATGTTTAATCCATTCTGAAATTCCATTAATTTTGTTTTTCTCATAGATGTGGGGTTTCTGAGTATTCTTTTAATAGACGAGTTCCAGTATTTATTCTCACATGCAAACAATACAAAGCTTTCCTTCACCTTTGCGCGAGGCTGGATGAGGGAATGCTTCTCTGTGAAATCAGAGTTAAGAACCAGGACATAAATCCAGTGTGATTGTCCTCAGGCTGTTTCCTTTGGTGCGAGTTCAGCTGTAACCATGGCATGAAAATAATGTGCTGTGAACTATATTGTGTATAACCTGAACATTTATATGTGCACTGGTTGTAAGTGCTGAGATACTATATTGTATGTGTTTGTAATTCACTATATTGATCTTTGTGTTTTCCATAACTCTTTAGCTGATGATCCATGATCTTCATTTATGCTTTTTAGGCCTGGTAACTAAAGGTCATACACACAAAAAAATCTGATTAAAAGCTCAAGATTCTTTTATGTGTTGGCCAACATTATAAGCAAATAAGATACTGTTTTGCACCTTTAGCGTGGAGATATGTGGAAATTTTTCATGGTAATTAACCAAAGTAGTTTCTAATTTCTTAAAGCTTATTGCACAAGTATATAACTTCATCTAAAAGAGGCAGTCTGTTTGTCAGTGATGTTTAATATTGAATTTCTGTAGTAAAAGATTCACATTTGTGTTTATCTATTAAAAGAAAGTATTTTAAATTGTGTATCTAGTGGTTTGGTAATTATCTCTAAATTGCTTTTGAATTGGGAATGGGATGAGTGTTTCTTTAACTGTGTCGTATCTTCAGTTTTTATTTGCTCAGTTATACTTAATTTGGAACAGTCATGTAATTCAATTATCTTTGTTCCATATCCAGAGCCTTGCTGAAATTAGGCTTTTTGGTTGGTTTCAGAAATATTCAGGTATGTCTTTTGTAGGATAAGACTAATGCACTTAACATCGAGTATTATTCTTGTTCTTTTCCATTACTTTAGCACAAGTCATGGAAAAGCTGTTGGGAGTTGCAGAGTGACTCCCAGAGCCTCTCCTTGCCTGCTGTGGCCCTGCCAGCACAGTGGCCTCTGCTGCATTAATGTTCATATTTCCATGCTTTAAACACAGTGTGTTACATTAGGAAATCAATCAGATAAAGCTGGGTTTAAGCTTCCTGCTGAAATGTCCATCAGTAATCCTGCACTGAATGATCTGCAAGATGGAATAGGGAAGTGTGATTGTGTGTGGTTTAATAAATGCATGTTGCTGCTTGTTGTGAGTTTGGGCTTTGGTTTTTGGGGGGTTTCTTTTGTTTGTTTGGGGTTTTCCCCCCAGCTAAGTGAGCCTTACCTGCCATATTGTCACTTTGAAGATTTAAGAAGTGGTATGGAAAGCAGGTTACTGTTATTGATGTGCAAGTTTTGCAGTAGCTGCAGTTGAAGTAATTTTAATGAGTTTGAGGAAAAAAACCCCTGAATCTGGTGAGTTCAGAATGAATTACCACAAGGCTTTTGAATTGTCCTTTGGTGGTTGTACAGATTTTTCATGGTGCAGCCTTGAATATAAGAAGTTAATTCACAAGCTACAGGTTTTATGTTCTAGATGAGACAAGAACTTCAGAGGGAGCTGCTATGATTTGTCATCGAGTTCTCTATTTGTATTAAAATAAGGAAAAGAATTAGCAAATGACACTGGAGAAATGGACAGTCACAATGACAAACTTGCCTTCTTTTTCCTAATTCCAGGGCATATTCCCTTGTGGATTCCAGTCAAGTGTCTACCTTCCTGATTTCTATTCTCCTCATAGTCTATGGCAGTTTCAGGTAAGATTTTTTTTTAAGGTTTTGCAGAGGTTTTATTTTTCAAGTAAAAATATTGCAAATGACTGAATACAATTTATGCCTTTTTGTTTCACTGTATCTTTGTCAGACATAGGCAACATAAAAAAATTATTTACTTCTGAGAAGGAAATGGAAAAAGAAGAAATAATAGCGAGCTGGGGGTTCTGAAAGATGTAATTGTTTGTCATGGTACAAGCACATAGAAGTTAGCTTAAAAGTCAGTCCTTGTGGACAGCTCCATAAAATCATAGTTTAGAGAGTAGAAAAGGATTGTTGAGACAGATAGAAGGTAATGTTCTCAATGGCAGAATTTTCTGTGTTAGCTAGTGGTGGTAGGTCGAGAATGTTCTCCTGTGATTTCAGACCTGGTCTGTAGAACAGCGACCCCCGGGTCCCACTGCTCCAGTGTCAGTAACAGCTTCAAAGAGAAGGGGGAAAGACTTTCAGTGTTGAATTCCAGCAAAGCATCTGAGAACTGCTGCAGGATGAGTTTGAGTCTTCAAAAATCAAATTTGCCTCATTTTAGGAGACTTGAGTGTAGTTTAGAGAAAACACACTTATCCTTTTAGACTTGCATGCTGTATTATACAGTTTGTTTTCCTTTTAGTGGCACCTAAGGAATGAGGCTCATACTGACATATTAAAACAACATAACCACAATATGAAAGTGTTATTTTTTTAAACTCAAATACAGCATGTTTTTCTTTCTGCTTCATGAAGAATATTGCTTCATTTCACAGCTCTGTGATAAAAGGCCTTACACTCACTATGGAGTCTCTGAACTGCCATGAGTATTCCTGAAATAGATGATAGCTGTGCTCATCCATATGATGTAAGCTGCAGCTGTTTTAGGATAAGAGGTTTTATATCACTACTGTAAGTTAATAAAGTCATATAATGAAAGAGCCAATTTTTTTGCAAGAGCTTTTTGTTGTTGTTAGCAAGCGTTAGGTAACAGCGCTGCTGGTGAAATTAAAATAGAAGGCTTTAGGAAACAAAATATGGAGATCATCAGAATAAAAAAGTAATCAGAGGTTTATTTGTTTCGACTTTCTTCAGGTTTTGAGTCAGATTAACATTTGGTTGAGGGACTAAATAAATTTTTAACTATTTGAATTTATGCACTTGTGTAAAAAGGAACTATGCATCTGGCTGCAAGAAGCCATAGCATTTATTAAAATTCAATTATGAAAATGTGGTGCAGTATAAAACAGCAGGAGTGTGTGAACTTAAATTGCCTATCTTCCTTGGAGCTCCTTGCCCTTCAAAATTCTCCCCTGCCGTTTGCCATCCTACTCCTGTTGGTATCTACACATACTCTTAGCGTTTTGTCCTATCATTTACATTTAAAACTACTCACCTAGCAAGGACTGTGAACTCCAGAGCAATCTGACTCACTGGATGGAGTGGTGGGATGGTGATGGATACAAATCCATTGAGGAAATATCCTGTTGTAGTCTTTTGCCTTTGCATGTATCCTGAAGTGAGTTACAGATCAAAATAGGGTCCCAGAATTTTAAAATTACTTTCCTAATAATTCTCCTATATGTGATTTCTTTGGCAAGTGTCTGAGCTGAAACCCACAGTTATGCTGGGGACTTGGACAATCTCTGATTATCTTTGATCAGTGAATGAGATCAAAAGCAGTTTTTTACAGAAAATTGTGCAGTGGTGTTAACAAAGTGGTCTGATATACAATCAAGTTATTTAAGAAATTGAAGTGTGATAGTAAGTTACAAAATGATATTAATCTGGAAATTCTTAAAGTAGTAAAACGAAAACTTCTGGCAAAGTGGATGAATTTTCTTAGAAAACTGAAATGCTGGAAAGATAAAAGTTACAGCTTAGGGTGCTCATTCTCATCTGTCAGCAGTGGTGTGTTCATCTGGATTTGAGTGCTGGTCCCCTGCAGAGCTGCTGTAAAACAAAAAGATAATAGCACTCCTTAGTTAACCTTTGTGCTGCAGAAGGTGGGTTTGGTTTCTGATTTTCACTGATTTTCAACTGAAAAGAAGCAGGTAGAGTTATTGTAGTGTTCCTGGCAAGTGGCTGAAACAGAAGTGCTGTAATAGGATCAGAAAGAATTGGGTGGGTGAGTTATTAGGATAAAATCCACGTGTGTGGTGGATCTAATCTAAGGCAGGCAGCGTCAGGGGAACAAAAGAAAGCCTTGGTCCACTGTCCTTATTATTAATAAAAGTAGTGTTTGTCCAAAACAAATGAAAAAATCCTAAACCCCCAGTATGGTCAGAAGAATGTCTAATAAATTGTAGATAAAGCCAGACCAAAGTGCAAGTGATAGAGTTGAGTTCCCCTTCTGTGACTGTGCATGAACAAGCATTTCCTGCCCACATTTGGGCCGGGTCAGGAGTTTTAGCTTCCAGCCCTTGTGAGCTTCTCTCTCATTCTGACTGCTCTCAGTCCTTGCACTTGACATACTTTTATTATTGGCTGCCAAAGGGGCATTTAAAGTCTAATCCTTTAAACCACTACGAGCTGTAGACCGAAGCATGCGAGCAGACGTGTTAGATGTGGATTTTTAGAGGTGAGCTCAGCTTGAAACAAGTTGTCTCCGAGGGCAAGGCAGCCACCTGTTCTTGTCCAAATGCTTCTCTGTGACTTAAATGTTGGGGTTACTTTGCAGGTACCAGCTAAACCTTTTTCTGTCCTATCACATCCCCAGACATGGGCTCTCAGCTTATGTAAAGCCAGAATTAACCCAGAATCTACCTGTTCAAATACCAGCTTTTGAGCCAAACCAAGAACTGTGGGATGACCCTGGGGCCTTCTGTCTCTAGGCTTTGGGTATCCAAAATGTGGGTGTGAATAGAAAATAGCTCCCATGGTCATGTGAACATGGTGTGCTGAGGGTTGGCTTTCCAGCCTGGTGTTCCCATGCTCCCAGAGCTCTCAGATGGGTGACTGTCCTCACTGGTAGAGCAAGAAGGAACTTCTCAATAAATTGCATCTATCTATAGACAGATCCTTTTGTTCCTGTTTTCTCCATTGTGTGATAAGAACATCTCCTGCAGGGTTTCCCAGAGGCATTTCTGCAGTGGAGTGATCCATAGTCGAATCTGAACTGTGCAGGCAGTGCCCTGCCAGCACTTACTCATTCCTTTGGCCTCAGTGTAACCCTCCCGAGGGGCTCCCTGTGGGAGGGTGGCTCCTGCTTTGAAACCCTGTGCTGGAAATGCAACCAGCTGCAGCTCCCTCCAGCTGCAGCTCCTAGGACCCACAGAGGAAACAATGGAGCAGTTCAGTGCCCCAGGGGAGATGCTGACTCAACATTCCCTTTGGGAGCCCAGGAGAAACTTGAACAAAACAGAAAATGTTTCCCAGCTTGCTGTTTCTCTACAGCCCAGTCGTTTCGAGTTTATCTTGTTTTACAGTATGATTTTTAACTTTCTTGAAAGGTGTTTTAGTGATCACTTCTCAATTTTTTTTTTTTTTGTTATGTTAGTGATAATTTGTAGCAGAGGGAAGAGCCAAATCATAAAACAGTTGGAGATTGTTCAGAGGTTGGCTTGGGAGAGCAGCTGTGTTGTTAAGTGAAAGTAATTTCCTAATTTATGCTTACTTTGGAGGCAGGAATATTTATAGGTAATAATAATTGCTGACACTATGGCAATGAAAAGAAAGGGGCTGAGGTTGTTTATGAGCAGTATATCTAATAGGTTTTATTTCCAGTTTTCTCTGCTGATAGCAATCCCTTAAGTTATGAGCTGCCCAATGCAACTGGGAGAATGATGGTGTGAGGTTCTTGCTAAACTGTGCTAATTCAGAGGGGAACAAAGCACTGCACTGAGAAAAGAATTATCTTGTTTGCCTGAATCTTGGACCAAGTCCTGGAGGGCTGTCAGCCTCCTCCTAGATTTTTATAGCTTGAGAGGAAGATTATAAAGCTACAGTGCATAATGGGGGAAAAGGGAGTGTGAGTGAAGGATGGAGGCACTCCAAACAAGGGCAGAGCAAAGAGATTGTTAGAAGAACAAGCTAAGAACAACAGATTAATTTGTTAGAGTTTTAGTGTTCTCCATTGCCTCTTTGTATTTTCTGTAACTCTTTAGCTGATAATCTGTGATCTGTGTGGAAGCACTGTGGATCTGAGGTGGAAGCTTCCTTGTGTTTTGCCTGAGACCAAAAGCTGCTTTAATTTCATAACACTGTTGGGGAGCACTTGCTTAATAGAAGGAAAGGAAACAAACTTTCTGTGCTGGAAGAGCCTTTTTATTGGTTTTGTTTTATGGAGTGAAGTTGCTCAACCCCTCTGTCTTTAATACACCACATGTGTTTTGATCCTATAGACCTGACTGTGCCCAATTCCAGGCTCTGGAACTGCAGCACAGACTTGCTCACGTGTGCATTGCAGTAGATGATCAACACAGTGCAATAAAATATCTGTGACACCTCTAGAATAGTTTAGAAGATGGTGGTGTATTTATTACTGGTCTGATAAATGAATAGAATTTGTTTATTTTGTGTAATTCAGTTAGGCTAAACTTGAAAAGAAGTTGAATGGCTGTTGACCTGGAAGTTTTATTGAAATGTTTGGATGCTGCTGTAAGCTTAAGACAGGAGCTGTACAGTGGGATATGCAGAGTGCTTCTGGTGGTTCTCTGTAGCTCATTTGAATAAATCAATATGCAACTAAATCATGGATACCATGCATGCATCAGAATGAGAAAGTGTCATGGTAAGGTTGATTGCTGGTGTTTTTATAAAAAGCATGTCAAATTCAACAATAGAAATTACTGCTGGTCAAACCAGACCTTAAATGAAATTCCCCCTTTTCTGAAAGTTATGCCAAATGTGTTAGAATATAATTTGGAAGTTGTGAAGTTCATACACAAAATGAAGGACTGTGGCAAAAGGGGTAGAATACTGTCCTAAATTGGAACTTTTAAAAGTGTTTATATCAACATGAAAAGAATAATCAGTAACAGCTGAGCTGGGTACTCAGGGGAGTGTTGTCAGCTCCTATGGATTAATAAAAGTGTATCAATTTGTACTACTTATTCAGAGCTTCCTCTAGTCATCTGTTCTGTGTGCAAGTCTGGTTATTTTCTAGGCTTTGCTGAATTTTTTTTCAGTGAAGAAAAAAGACCTTACATTAAGCAGACTTAAAAGCTAGTTCGGGTCATTCATAACAACATTTCGAGGAAGGAAATATTATTGGCTTAAAACTGAAACCTGATAGTCAAATTTGAATGAAAGGGAACAAAAATGAGAATTTGGAAAGAGTTCAAATTCACAAGAGAATTGAAATGTTTATTATGCTTCCATCATGTTCTACACTTCCCAGAAATCAGGTAACAGCAAACAGCAGCACAGATATTTAACACTTCTCAGTGTAGACGCTGTGGTGACTGATCTCACTGTCAGAATCTGGTACGTGGCGCCTCATTTGGAACTAAGCACTTCAGTTATTTTAATTTCCCAGGTGTCTGGTGTTGTTTCTAAGAACTGGCATTTCAGGGCTTTGCCAGGGGGAGGGTGCTGTGGCAGTGGGAATGGGACTGCAGCTGATGAGCCTAACCAGGAGTTTGGAACTCATCTGTCACATTTGCTTTGTTCCCTGCAGGTCTCTGAACATGGACTTTGAGAATCAAGACAAAGAGAAAGACAACAGCAGCACCGCTGGGTCCTTCAATGGCAACAGCACCAATAACAGTAAGGGTCAGCTTTACTCTGCACCCTTTTTGCTTCACCTCTGCTGCAGCTCCTGCTTCACCTGTGCACGTGTGTGAGCTGCTGCATTGCAGATTCACCTGGTCCCAGGCTGTGTCTGGGCACTCTCCACCTCACTGTGCTCTGGCACTGCCCATGGGTCTGGGTCACGCCTGTGCAAGCTGAATAAAACATCAGCATAACATTTCCACAATGCATAAAAACTGCATCTGGCACAATTTGTCAGGTTTGACTGGAAATGGAAACAGCTTTACTTTTTAAAATGCCACCCCACAGTTAGGAGAAGGGAGTGTAATTCCTTTTTGTCTGGAGCTCATTGCTATGGCATGTTGGCCAGTCTGTAAGCAGGGGGAGAGATTGGGGGTGTGCTGACAAGTCCCTAAGGAGGATTCGCCTTATCAGTAGAGAAACTGAAGTAGAGAGTTCACATGGCTCTGGGCAACTCATTTATAATGCACAACAAAATGTGTGTCTGCACACTGTCTATTCAGAGAGGGATTAACATGTCAGCTCCTGCGTGGTGACTGTCCCTTCTGTAATCTATAAATAGGTTCCAGGCAGCTTGGCCATCTGACCTGCACAGTTTTGCAGGTAAAAATATGGAACTGACCAGTTAAGTGTCTGGTAAATTCATACTTAAGTTTAACTTAAGGCAATTTATATTGCCATGTTTTGAGAAGAGGCTATAGAATGAAATAGTTTGCCAGAGTATAGAAGGCAGGAGTGAGAAGCCCTGTGCATGAAACCCTGAATGCTAAGCTTGTTTTGTTTAAAGCAAGAAGTATAGCTTTAAAATGGTAAATGAAATAACATACATTGTATGTGTCTCATGCTGGTTTTGTCTTTTTTAATGTAGACTTTTTGAATTTAAATAGTTGTCAGAGCACTGCTTCTGTTGGCAGCACAGAGCAAAGAGGTTGCTGTGCTTGGTGATACAGCAATGAGCAGTTGAGGCTTTTGGCATCTGGGAAGGAAAAGAAGACAGTCTGGGGCTGGGGAATAAGCACATTAAGGGGATTAGCTGTCAAAATGATCCGAAATGAAATGAAGAACTCTGACATTTAATGCTGCAGGCACTAATTCCTAGATTCCAAGGTGGTGTGGAGAGTGTCACTTCTGGATGTTTGTTTTGTTGGGTTTTTCACTTGGGAAGTTGAAGGGTATGTGAATAAATGTGCTTTCTTAGAGCAGGAGGAATCAGATCTAAGTCACAGATTAGAACTTCAGTGTCTTCACAGTCATCACTGGACTATCTACACTGCACTTTACTTTAATGTAGCAGACCTCAGCAATGTAGAAATCAAGTGACTGAGTTCTGCTTTTTATTTTTAAAATTTATTGTGCTACTTATGTTTAAGAGTAATTGATCATGACATGAACTAATAAATGACATGACCATGTGTGTCATGACTTCCATGCTTTTTGTTCAGCTTCTCTTTTATGAAAATGGTTGAATATTTATAACAGATACTAAGTTGTAGTGAGTGTATTTCATGTGTGTTTGAGGTTTCTAAACATGATCAGATACATTGGTAGCTGAGTTGTACAGGTACCCTGTTATTTATATAACTTGCCACTCTTGACAGGAAAAAATAAAATAAGACACATTCTCACACAGAAACACAGACGTACAATCTGTGTGTGTATTTACTTGCTTGGGTATGTCTCACAGTCTTAAGGGTTTATCCTTCAAATCCTGGGATTGGTAAAACCCCCTTCATACTGCAGTGTTGAATTGTTTTGGGACAATGCAGTTGATGTCAAGCTGGTTTTACATCTCTTCTAGGTCTTAGTCTTCTATTATTTTCCATTGGTCACTTATTTTCCATTGGTGACTACTTCAGATGTTCCCTGTTGTTATTTTAGTGCTCCACAAGTAGAAGTGTGTCTTGTATTTTCAGTTGGGTTGCTGCTTATGGCTTCTTTCCCCCTCCCAGGATCAAATGTAAATGTAGCTACAGAGACAGGTTAAGTCTTGGAATTTCTGGGGTTAGGTGAGCTTCTCAATTTTGCTGGTAATTCTGAAAACTCAGAAATCCAGTAAAAGTTGTCCTATCCCATGAATAACATCCCTGGTAGTCACATTGCATGGTGAGATGAGGGAAATACTAAAAATAAAACAATTCAGTATCTCTGTTTAAAATTACTGCCAGCTATGAAATGTGAGCCTGAATTCATGTTGTTTTTTAACAAAAAGGCAATTACAGTGCACTTCACTGACCTGGTGGTTTCATAAACGGGTAAAATGACTTTGGGTATTTTTTGAAAACTGCCCTTTATTGTTAGGCTTGATATTATCTCATTATTGCAGCCTGTGATGAAATTTAAGATCTTGGTGGCCTTCACCCAAGTGGAATTTGAAGCTGTGGCACTCTTTTGCATGAGCTGGGTCAGCCTAACACCGGTCAGGCTTTTCACTTTGTGTTCAGAGATTAAGTAAACCCTACATATGCTCTGTTCAACACATTTATGTGTCTCAGTGTGTACAGTGATTCTAATGCCTAAATAATGTTAATTTTCATAACTTGTCATTGGTTGTATCTATGGCATAAGATCAAGCTGAACTTTCAGTTGCTGTTTCTGCGGAGCGCGGCTGTTGCTGTGCACACGGAGCCGGAGTGTTCCTGCACAGGCAGCTGTGCTGGGCCCAGGGGGCACCGAGTCAGTGCCTGGTGCAGCAGCACGGAGAGGGAAGGGACTGTCAGGGCCCTGCCCTGTGCTGGCCAGGGCCCGTGTCCCTGTGTGCCACCAAACACCAGCTCAGTGTCCCCCTCTCTCCTGCAGGTATTCAAACCATCGATTCCACCCAGGCCTTGTTCCTGCCCATCGGAGCCTCCGTGTCTCTCCTAGTTATGTTCTTCTTCTTCGACTCAGTTCAAGTTGTCTTTACAATATGCACAGCAGGTGACTGTTTTATTCTCTTTATAAGACTTGTAATAGAACAGAAAGTGTTGATATAATTAAATATTGTTGGTAAGAATTATGATACACATCACAGTACATTAAAAAAAGAATCGTCGGGTTTCACAGTTGTATTTTCATACAGTCTGTGTAGCTATAAATAAAGTGATAAGAATTGTTTGAGTAGTATTTTCCACTTAGAGATGTGCTCAACCTACTGAACTATAAATTGCCAGAGGTCTAAACACGCCCAGATGTGTTATTTTGCATGGAGTTCACTTGTTTATAAATCGGTGCTCAGAACTGTACATGGTATTTCATAGTCCAAGTACTTCATGGGAAATAACTTTGGGGATCCTGTCCAGAGACCTCCTTCCTACTTTAATTTTGCTTTTGCTCTCATGCCGTTTCTCTGTTTCTGGTCTCACTAACGTGTGAATATTAGTCTTTTGCACTGTTTGAATTTAGAACAAAATTGCAGCTTACCTGCAAATAAATTGCAGATCCTCCAGACCTGTTTAGCATTTACATTTTATCTTTTAAATAAATGCCAGGGCATTGCTTTCTGGAAAATTTTGGCCTATTGGTCTTTTTGCATTCTTCAAGAGACCAGCTACTGTTGAGACTAGCAAGATTCTTCCTAGTGCTCCAGATACACAGCAGCTTCTAAAAACTGTACTCAGTCCAAATACCGAGTCTGTGAAGATTTTTAAACTCCTAAATACCTCTCATCCTCTCCTACTTCAAGCTGCAGGCTTTGCCCTTATGGTTTAACTCCTGAGCTGTGCCAGCTTCTTAAAGAGGGCTGATGTTGATGGGTGAAATCTAAATCTCTAGTCTTGAGACTCCTGTCTAATTCTACCTCCTGTAGAGGCCTGTTGAATTCTGCTTTTATAACTTTGACCTGTGACATAACGTTCTTTCCTATTAAAAAAATACTTCAGATAGATTCTAGTGTATGCTAGATACCAGGGAAGTAGATACACACACATACATAATCTATTACAAGGAAAGATTTATGATGAAAGAGTAATTTTAATTTGTTGGGGTTATTGGTCCATTTATTTTTAAAATGACCTTGGGGTTTTTAACTTTGTATCACTTCTGTGTGTAACTAGAGGATCCTGTGTCCCCTGGGGCTTGTTGCAAGTCTCAGGGGACTGGGGGGTCAGTGGGCTTGGGTATCTTTACTCTTGAACCTGGTTTTATGGTGTATTTGTGCTTTTCCTTGGGCTCACATCAGAGGCTGTCATCAAGCCCAGAACCTCTGAAATGTAAAGCTTCCTCAGAGGTTGTAAGCAGGATGGGGACCCTGCTGGAATTGCAAACCTGGGGCTGTGGAACTTGGTGCCTTTGTCCCTTGAGGGGGACAGACCAAGCTCAGGTCAAGCTAGCAGGGGCTGATGTGGGGAACTGCTAAATTACAGCTGGTGTCTGGTTTCCTAAACCCCTCTCAAATCTTCCTCCCACAGAGATTTGCCTTTCAGGGAAGAGTCAGGAGCAAGCGTAGGTGCAGCAAGCAGCCAAGGCCAGGACGCGCTGCTCGGCGGAGGGCAGAGCCCCAGAGCTGGCATTACCTGCAGACAGGAGTTAAGCCAGGGGATTCCCCACTGAATCACCGGGATTGAGCTTGGGGCTGGAAGCCGGAGCAGTCCCAGCGCCGGGAGCAGCTCCTGGTGGGCTTTCTGCTTTGGATCAGTGCAGTTTAACTCCCACTCTGAATGAGCCCGGCCGGGGGACTCCAGCCCGGCCCGGCCTGGGGACTCCAGCCCGGCCCGGCCAGGGGACTCCCTCCAGCCCGGCATGGGGACACTGGGGCAGGGGGTGCAGGGTTCCCTGCTGGGCAGAGCTGAGGGGAGGAGAGATTCCAGGGGCAAGGAGGGTTGAGCCTGTGCTGGTGGAGGCAGGGCAAGGAGCAGGGAGGGCAGACAGGACTCTGGGCAGCAGGGCACAGGGTTCCTGGGCAGTGTTCTTTGCCAAGCACCTCCAAAGAGGTTCCGAGTTCAGTTTGTGCAGAGTTGCCAACTGTTCCTTCTTCCCCTACTGCTTCTGGTTTTCTTCCCCCCTCTGAAATGCTGGTAGAACGGTGAGTTTCCGTGGTGCTGTTTGTATGCAGATACTTCTTAAATTTTCTTTTTAGATCATTTGAGTTCTCCTTGTTCTGTTTTGTTTTGTTTCAAATCTTCCTCCCACCAGAAGGAAACATGTGGTTTGACCAAACAAAATTTTCTCCAGTTGGCTTAAACTATGTAGAGAATGGCTTAAACTGTAAAAGAATGTTTGATTCTTTTCCATCATCTTCATTTGAGAAGAAAAATCCCTTTTAAAAACCAGCAACAAAATTTTTAAAAGGAATAAGTAGAGGGCAGCACAAAGATCTGAACTGCAGCATGCAAGAAGTTCCAAGTGACTTCCATTTTCATTGCAGTCTGTTCATGCTGCACAGTTTGGGATGTGTGCTGCTGACATGTCTGTGTCTCCACGCCCTTGTGCTCCAGCCTTTTCAACAGTCCTTAAAAAAAACTGGAAGGAAAAATGGTTATAACTACCAGCAGTTACTAAATATTTTTACAAATATGTGGCTGGGATAAGTGTGCTGCTTGGAAAAAAAATGTTTATGGAAATTTTGGATATTTGTGTATTTTTATCATTCTGTTTTCAAAAACTTTAAGTACTTTATATTTGAAAAAAGTGAGGTTGCCAGCTACTGGCTATAAGTTATTTGAAGTTGTACTGTGTTTTAGTTATGAATAAAGAGTTTTGAGTGAGATGGGGGAAAAAATTACTATCTGAGTTAAACAGTGGAAAGAAACCCTTTATTATGCTGAGTTAGTCTGTGTTGTATGTTAAAAAAATGTAAGAAAATCTCACAACCAGTTTGTAGTAGATTTTTTTTTTTTACTCAGAATATGTGAAAACTTTTTCTTGCTGACATGATCATGAATAGATTTAAGACTTTTTTTAAGATGTGAGGATGGGGCATTGCATTCCTTTGAGATCTTTCATTTTACTTCAGTCTGAAGGCTCACTGTTGTGCAGAAAACCTCAGAGCTTTGAGCTGCTCATGCTGGAATAATGCTGAGCATATGATAATAGGACATTGTTGCAAGAGCTTTTTCAAATTGGAGAAGCCTGTTTGTGTACTGTAGAAATTAGGTCTGAATGTCCTAATATTACCTTTTCTTCTTTTCATAGTCCTTGCAACAATAGCTTTTGCTTTCCTTCTGCTCCCGATGTGCCAGTACTTAACACGGCCTTGCTCACCTCAAAACAAGTAAGGACTTGAGCAATCCTTTGCTCCTCTTCTTGTGTGTTGTATTTCTTTGTTTTAATGAGAATTCTTTAATAAGCATTAACCTCAGGGCTGACACTTATGCATATTTTTTGTGCCAACATCATATTTCTACTTTGAAAATAGGAAGCACAGTTTCTGCAAGTCACTCACGCTTGCCAGCCTGGGAAATGCAATACCATTACAGAGGACTAGATTTCCCAACAGTGATTTTTAATAAGTTTGGCTTGTTTTGGCTGGTATTTCAGAGTTTGGGATTTGGCAATGGATTTTAACATTTGTTAATATTGGACTCTGGATTTTAATGCTGGCTCTTTCAGAGACTGTAGTTAAACCAGTGGAAATTACCGTTGTTAATATCATGTTTTGAAACTAATTTTATTTTTAACCTTGTCACTGGAGTTCATGTTGCTAAAAGCACTATCTTAGGTGGTGCTAGGAATGGTGGCAATTTCAGGAGAGGTGCCAAGATTTACAGGGTTTTTTCCATCTCTGCAGTTCATGCTTTACACACAGTATTTGAAAGCGAGGAAAGCTTTTATTTTGTTGCTGTTTTGGTACCTATTTGTGGCAAAGGAACTTCCCTTCAGTTGTTCTTGGCATCTATCATCAGCAGTTGAGCCTTGTTCCAACAGTGTCCATTTTCTGTTCTTTAAATGGAAACATAAAGGCTTCCAGCTGATGTTTGTGTGTTGTTCTAGGATTTCCTTTGGCTGCTGCGGGCGTTTCACTGCTGCTGAGTTGCTCTCGTTTTCTCTGTCTGTGATGCTTGTCCTTATCTGGGTCCTAACTGGCCACTGGCTCCTCATGGATGGTGAGTATGTGAATGAAGGGGTTTTGCTACTGGTTTGTGCCTGTTCTGACACATCATTTGCCTGGTGACGATGGGTGAAATTTGCTAATATTAATGGCTTGGCTGCTGAGCTGTGCAGCAGACTCCCTGAAGAGCCACTGCCAGGAACATGCCAGGGGAGTGCTTGGAACACACCTGTTTTTCTGGTTTGTAAAAGCTTCCAGGGAAGTGCCAGAACACTCATGAAAGATATTCTGCACCTGTGTGGTGTAGGGTAAATGCCAGACTGAGTTACAGATGTGTGGAGACAGTGATTGTTTATGATTCATAGCTTGATCCTAAAAATCTGTTTAATTTTTGCTGTGCATCTTGTTGTTTATTGGTCCTGATGCTGAAATAATTTGTTGTGAGGCAGCTCACAGTGGCTGGTTGTCTTTGATCTCTGGGATGCTTCCCTTGTGTGGTGAGATGGGCAAAGCTGGCAGTCAGCCAGCTGGCTTGAGGGTGTGATTTATGGGTTTTTTTCATGATGGCTGACCTGAATTCACAGCTTAGTGTTCCAAAAAGGAGCCTTCCCTCCTGCCTTCCAGATTCTCTTGTGCTAGCTCTGGCTCTGGCATTCACTTAATCACGTGGTAAACTGATCCAGCTCCCTAGAATGGCAGCAGACTTGGGTTTTGCCAGCATATTTTTCTGCTGCTGCAGGGAGATGAATTGGATTATTGTGTAGTCAGGTATGTGCTAAATTTGGCAGAAGGTAGGTGGCAGCATGATGGGATCTGAGGGGATGAGAGGATATAATAGCAAAGGCATGAAGGGGTAGCCAGGAGCAGGACCTCTGCTCCTCAGCAGTCGGGCAGCTAAATTGGCTTAGGACATGGTGTAATGGCACCCTGAGGTCGTGATGGCTTGAGGCAAAATTACTGCAACAACTTTACCTACCCTTGAAATTGTTTGTTACAATAGGAAACATTCATCCCATCGGCTTCCAGCTCCTCCTAAATGAGGTAGCAGCAGCAGCATGTCCTTACCACTGAAACCTCTCATGGCACCATCATTCTTTCTTTTGTGTATGTGCTTTACTCATGGTTTGAATTGCTTTAAAATCCCACCTGTTGTATGGAAGGGAAATATCTTTTAAAATACCAGATTAATGAAATACCAGGTTATTGAAAAAATGCAGACAAAGTCTGTTTTGTGATAAGCAGAGTAACCCACCATGAAATCAAGGGTGACACCTGTTCTGCAGTAGCTGCAAAGCTAAAAGGAATGTCAGGTGCGGATTTTGGCAACTCTGAAGAGTTGTCTACACCTGAGGTATCAGCAGAAGCATTTAGTTGAAAATAGCTATTTATGTGAGTGCTTCAGTCTGATATGGTGGACTTTGCAGTAATTCATCTACAGAACTTGGAGCTGCTGGTGCAGATTGGTATCTAGCTTTTATTTCTCTTGGAGGTTTTTTATGATTTACTGAATTGTGTTGCTGCTGTCTCACTTTGAATTATTTTATGTAGTTTATTAAGGGAGCTTGAAATGTATAGGTGATCCTCCTGTCATTTCTTCAAATCCAATTAAATCAGTGTTTGCCGGTGACACTAAACGGGGAATAGCTTTTATTGGCCTTTGTGAGGGAAACAGGAGCTTTAGTCCTCGTCCCATCCTGCTGCACGTGGGATCCCATCACTGCCTTCTCTGCGACGGAGTCCGGGAGACGCCCGAGACTCCCGCGGTCCGGAGGGCAGCGCGGGCGGCAGCGCCGCTCTCCCGTCCCGCTGCGGGCTGTGCCCGGCCCGCGAGGAGCCCCAGTTCGGCCCTGGGCACAGAACGGAGCAGATGCTGCCCCTGTGCTGCTCATGGCCCGGGCGGGGCGGGGCTGGAGGAGGAGCTGGAGGAACGGGGCGGGTGTTCCTTCTGAGCATCAGCACATGGACAGCCCTGGGGGTTCGGTCCGGGCTGTGCCCTTGATTCTGTCAGTGTCAAAGAGCTTTGCTTGCTTGAGAGCTGAGGAAAACACGGAAAATACTTCTTGGTGATTGCCAGTCCTTACGAAATTGAGGTGTGGCAGTTCCTGCTGGAACAGCTCTCAGTGCCCAAATCCTACCCTGCCCCTGCCTGCACAGCCCTTGGCTGAAGTGCTTCTAAAGGCAGGGACGTGTTACAGGGCAGAGTCAGCCCGTGTGGGCTCTGGGGAGTTGTTCTGGCATGTGATGATGCACCTTTATAGGTATTGAAATGCTTATTTCTCAGAGGAGATTGTTGGATGACAGAATCACCAAGGATGGTCACTGTACCCTGGTAAAGCCTGGTTAAAATAAAAGCTTTCCTAAATAGTGGACAGAGCTGGAATGTTATAGATGTGGGGAATATGTGCAGCTGCAGAGTGAACTGCATGGTCATGGATACCTGGGAGCTGCTGCAGCAGCCATTGGGCCTATGTTCATATTCCCTTATTTTAACATACACTTTGATCAGATCAGAGCTTCACCTGGTGGCCTGTGGGGGAAGTTAAAGCCTAAAGTTAGAGCTTACACAGTGCTTTGTAAACCAGACCCTGCCCCAGCAGCATCTTGGAGCTTTCACCTGCTCTGCATGCAGGAGAGCTGGAAAGCTGCCAGAGAGTCTAATCACATATGCAAGAATATTCTTAATCCTCAGAGTATCTCTGTTCCATAAAGGAGTGTGTTTGCAGGGACTCTGCAGTTAATTTCTTCTGTTAATAGATGGTCAACTCCACCAGTGCTTTCTTATTTAGCCTTGTTAACCCATTGCCCAGCACTTCCAAACCAGAGGTGCTGGTTGTGTGGCTGCTCTAGCTCTCTTTCTGTCTTCCTCTCATCTTTGGCTGTTTTTTTTAATGATTCAAAGTATATGTCAGTGAAGATCTGCCTTATATAGTTTGTCAACACTATGCAGGAGCTTGGATAGGAAAGCTGGCTTCTATTTAGAGCAGTCCATTGCCTGCACTTTGGCCCATATTACTTGTACTTGCTCTAAGGCATTCCTGCTTGTTTTTTAAATTTACCAGTGTTTCTTAAAGCATTTGCAAAACTGGGTAATTATTAGCATATGTATTTCACTGTCAGCTGAAGGATTTTTTTCCATCTTCTTTTCTACCCTGTATTTGCTTAGTTGGATGCCTTGTGCATGTGCTTGTGTTCATTTCAGTGAGAGAGAAATGGAGTATGTGAACAATAGATAAAACTCATCCTGGTTACAGTATTTCCATTTCTCATTAATTATAACCTGGAAATCCTCTCCTAAATATAGGCTTACTTGAGCTATTATTAACACTGGCTTTAGAGAAACCTCTTTGATTTAAAACAGTCTGTTCCCTTGTATTTGCTCTTCTGCCAAGGAAGTGTGTAACTTGGGGCTATACTGAATTACTGATGCAGTTCTTTTTCCTGCTGCTTTGCTGTGTCAAATCTTTAAACCTCAATAATTTGCTCACATTTTGTAGCTAGTGACAGTTGTGCAGCATGACTTAGGGTACATTTTTATGTCAGTGATCCCACTGCTTTGTTAAAACTGGCTGCTGTGACACTTGGGGTTGCCACTTCTCAGGAGATAAGGTGAGAATTGCTGGGTGCAGCCTCTGGGCCCTGCAGGGAGCCCAGGGCACGTTTATCCCGTGAATGTGTGTGGATGTGTTTCCCTAGTGAGTGGGTGAAAGATCTCCCCAGCTTTCAGGTGAAATGCAGGTGGAAGGTGGCTTCACAACCCCATAATTACAGCCTGAGAATCCAGAGGTTAATTTGTGCATTTTGGCTGAGTCCAGCCATCACACTGGTGGGCCTGTGCATAATGGATTGGCGTCCCTTCAGTTTCAGTTGGCAAAAATAGGATTGTAACTTCTTACAAATTCTGTGTCATGTTAGACAAAGACATTTTGTTGACAAATATCTGCATGACTGACTGTAATCTGATCCCAACAGGGCTCCATTATTCCTTGCAAATAGACTGATATCATAGATGAAAGCTGGTTTGCTTTTGAAGTATTTTTAAAATATGTTTTATTGTAAATATTTCTTTGGGGATTTACTTGTAACCAGTAGAAAGAAATACATTCAGTTGTCAGTTGAGTATCCTTAGTAGATGAGGCTGGGCTCAAAGAATCAGGCAATGACACAAATGTGAAGGCTGGGTTTTTGTTTAAAATCTTACCTTTCTACACTGCAGAGTGAAAATCTGAGCTGTGTCATGTTGCTCAGCTCATTGATCTGGCTGAAAACTCACCCGTAGGAGGGATTAGGAAAAAACTTACCCATATTTTTTCCCTAAGCTTTCACACACATTTTGGTTATTGGGAAATCCCTGGATATCTAAATGATGATGTTTCATAGTATTCAGGCAGTCTTGCACAGTCTTGCCCAAGCAGAAGTTTGGTTTGAGTGGTTTTTTGTCAGACCAAGTTCTAACAAGTCATGCAACCATGCCCTTTCTGAATTAAGAGTCAAGGATCTTATTTATTTTATGCATTTCTTAGAAAAACCAATAGAGGAAAAGTAGATTTTTGTGTTTGGGGCACAGAGAATTCAAAGTTGTTTTGTTGCTTCTGTTTTAAATTGGGCAGTCAGGGTTATACGGAGGAGAGGGAGTCTCTAGGACAGAGGACATGAAAACATTTGTGGTGGGTGGTGGAAGTTGAGTGAAACAGGCAGTTGTGCCTGCAGAGGGATCTCTGCTTCCATGGGGACGTGTTTGCAGTTGGCTACTGAATGCATTTTGACTTTGCTTAACCCTGGTGAGAAAAATGTCACTGTCTGGAAATGATAGACAGTCATCTAGTGCATGCAGAGCTGCACAGATGCAAACAGAGGCTTCTTTGGGGTCCTGAGGGGGGGAGATACTGGCTCAGGATTGGTGTTTTTCTGTTTGTTTTGCCGTTTTTAATGAACTAATGATGTCTTGCATTTTGTAGCTCTGGCTATGGGCCTGTGTGTTGCAATGATAGCCTTTGTTCGGCTGCCGAGCCTGAAGGTTTCCTGCTTGCTGCTCTCTGGGTTACTAATTTATGATGTCTTTTGGGTAAGTGTTTGGTTTGGTTTTGCTAAAAACCATAAAAAAACTTTTTGTGCTTTGGATTTGTAATCGACCTTGGGCCAGTTTTACATGAATTCTACTGGTATGCAGTTGAGGAAATCTGGCAAAGCCAGAAGATGGGCTCCACCACTCCTTTCTGAGATGCTGAATTCTACAACAGGATACAGAATTATTTCCTTACTAATTACATTAAATAAAGCAGACATAGGATTAGAATATTTTGACTTTTGCATATTATTATTATTATTTTTAAAAAAGTAATTTGGACCTGAAATTCTGAAAGCTGGCTGAAGATGAGAACAAGCATTTCCCACACACATAGAGCTGTGTCCACACTGGCACAGAGCACACATGCTGGCTTCTCATTAGCAGTGAAATCTGCAGAACAGGAATGCAAATGGACTGACAGGACAACCAGACAAGTTGGCATAAAATCTTAGGGCACTTCTACAAGAAACCTGACAGGATGTGTTCTGAATAGCAAGAGGGGTTTGTTTTACCCTTGCGTAACACCGAGCACTGATCCAGGGCAGCACCCACTGACAGCTCTGGCAGCCAGAGATTCCAGTGGGATGGGCTGTAGCATAAAAGTCTCTTGGAGACAAGGGCTGCCTCATTCCATCTGTGAGTGAGCACCATGCTCACCTCTTCTCTGTTCTGCAGCTTTCTTCTATTTTCAGGGTGTGTGAACTGCATTTGTCATCCCACACTATCTGCTTGTTGTCCAGACAGAGCCTTTGCCAAAGGATCTCAAGATATTAATCAATATCTTGATATCAGAAAGTATATTCCAGTTATTCTTGAGGATTAATAGTGTAAAAAGCTCTGTCTGAATTTTTGAAATACATTTTGCCTTTTATCATCATATATACAGAGTATGTATAAGGAAAATAGCAAAGCAAAAATACATTCAGCTTGAGTTGCTGTGTAATTGCAGTTTGTAACTTCTGATTACCTTGCTCTGTAGGTCTTTTTTTCTGCCTACATCTTTAACAGCAATGTTATGGTGAAAGTGGCCACACAGCCAGCTGATAATCCCCTGGACGTGTTATCCCGGAAACTTCACCTGGGACCAAATGTAGGCAGAGATGTTCCCCGTCTGTCACTGCCTGGCAAACTTGTGTTCCCAAGGTAAAAGCTGCTTCTGCTGTAGTGCAAGAGAAACATATTCCCTCCATATGCTTAGTAGTACTAATGCTGTTGGAAAATCCCTGTTTAGTCATTTCCTCTTCATGCTAAAGGAGAATATAATGAGCAGTGAGGACTGGACACTTTGCTCATTCATAGCAAAAAGACCCTGACTGAGGTAAAAGATGCCCTGTTCAGAGCAGGATACATTTCTCAACATTTGTAAGAGTTCTGCAGCCTGATGATTGCTGGTGTGACCTCACACTTCAAAGCAAAAGATCTGAGGTTTATTCTAAGATCAGAATAGTCTGGATTACCATGTAATTGCAGATGATTGGGAAGGGGTTGGAAACTGATCTAAGCAAGGATGGCTTACCAGGCAAGCACAGGAGGGAAATTATTCCACATGCCCTTGCTCCAGGGGTTCCTCCATGGCTCAGATCTCTAAGCAGCACACCCAGGGCCTGATGGGGCAGTAAGCTCAGTGCAGCAGCCGTTGGGGAGTCAGTTTTCTATTACTGTGTTCTTGTTTCTTTAGATGCTGGTATGCTGAAATTAC
Organism: Hylia prasina; assembly: GCA_013397195.1. Lineage (NCBI taxonomy): Eukaryota > Metazoa > Chordata > Aves > Passeriformes > Sylviidae > Hylia > Hylia prasina. The sequence goes on along the minus strand of VYXD01014084.1, from coordinate 94,777 downwards.
AGAGAATAGGAGTTGATTGTCTGCAGTGATAAAACCAAAATCGTTCACTTTGTCAACTTTGTGATAACTTAATTTGCCTTCATGTTCATGAGAAATACCTTGGATTTAATATAATGGATGATTTTAGTTTTCAGTGTTTTTCACAATTCCCTCTTTTCTGGGAATCTGGCAACACTCTCGTTTTCTGTTTTGTCTGAATGTCCAAAATGGGTGCACTGCCTTGTTTTAGATCTGCATGCATAATGAAGATGCACTTCAGTGGTAATCAACAGTCAGATCAAAGGGCCAGTTGGTCCCTCCCATCAGTGCTGAGAAGGGAGAGGACTGAAATACTGGGTAAATGGATCTGTTTTATTGAGTGATTTAAGGGCTAAAGCAGCTTCAATACTACTGAGAGAAGGAAACTGGTTTGGAGCAATGTCATCCCTGCCCAAATGGGTTTGTGTAAAGCTGAGGTGGTGAAGAAATCACTGAGGAAAACCTCATTAGCCAGCACTGGGTTCTGCTATGTGCCAGTTTGCTGGTAGAAAGAGGGCCTGTGCCAAGTGAAGCTCAAAACCACAGTGGTGGAGTCTAGAGCTTGTCACCTTTTGTTTTGGCCATGAACCCAATTCCAGTTGCTCTTTAGTTCCACAGGCAGCCACTTCTCCATGCTGGGGATTGGAGACATTGTGATGCCAGGGCTTCTGCTCTGCTTTGTCCTGCGTTACGATAACTACAAAAAACAAGCCAACAGTGATTCCTGCGGCGCCCCAGGACCAGGGAACATCTCTGGGAGAATGCAGAAGGTCTCTTACTTTCACTGCACACTTATTGGCTATTTTGTAGGTGAGTAATTAGTTCAACATTAAGAGCTGCCCAAGTGAGCAGATGTGGGATTATTGTAGTAGGTTTAAAAGATGATGAAAGCAAGTGTAAAGAGGCTTTGAGAGGATGCTTGGTTATGTTCTTTTTAATCCTCTCTTTGCATTTATTGGCATGGTCTAGGGACAAAAGCCCTTCTATAGCCTTGAAGATATTTTTTTGGTAGTTGTATTTTATTTAGAGGATGAAAGAGAGTGTCTGTTTTTGTTAGCAGTTGCACTTTGCTTCACTGGCATAAAAAGTGTTGTAGCTCATACCTGAGTGATGGGAAAAATATGGAAGTTTCCAGATGAATTATGCATAGCACATAGCAAATTTAAGCAATTCACCTAGGCAATTCCTGCATTTTTGTATTCTGATCCTGACACAGTAGTACATACAGAAAATCATCAATAGTTACAGCTGGAATGCTGTTTATAATTTGCTGTAGCCAGCCCTTTGCTGCCTAATATAAAATAGGCTTTTCCCTCCAGTCAGGGCCTGCATGTGCATATCCTGACCTCGCACGGCCCTTCTGAGGCTAAAAAGGAAAGATCATTTCCTACCAAAAGCCTTCTTCCCCCACACCTTGATTTTTCCCCCCTACACTTCTGGCAAGTGTCCAGGGTACAGCCCTTACTCTGAGCCCTGATTGCTCAGGCCAGAGGCCACAGACCAACAGTCTCAAGAGCATTTCAGTGCAATGCAGTCAGCTTCCCCTGTCACCTTTTGTTGTATTCTGTCTGAATTATTCTTGGCTTGTCTGAGATTCAAAACTGGATCAAGTGGCTCAACACAGCCTAATACTAAAATAGAGTAATTTTTCACTGTTTTATTTGTTTCAACTGCATTCAGGGAAAGCAAAGTACAGGGTGAAGGAAGCCTCAGTGGGTGAAATGCTGAGAACATCCACCTGCAACCTGAAGATATTTATAGTGACTTGTTTCTCTTACAGGTTTATTAACTGCAACAGTAGCTTCTCGTATTCACCGGGCAGCCCAGCCTGCGCTGCTCTATTTGGTACCATTCACTTTATTGCCACTCCTCACCATGGCCTATTTAAAGGTAAGAGGGGAGGCCACATGGGCAGCAGCTGGCAGCAGGGTCAGTGTCCTTGCACTGGGCAGCAGCTCTCGGGGGTGATGTGTGTCCCTGGCAGCCCTGGCCCACTGCTCTCAGGTCAGTCTTCATTTCAGAGGACTGAGCAACTGAGAGAGGAGTTCCTGAAATAGAAGGTCATTAATGCACATAAAGTAACAGTAATTCTAAACTAAATAAGTTCTGAAATATTAAATTCTGTTTTAATTCAGTAAGTGAATTTGTCCTTGTCCAGTTGGTCCTGAAATACCACATGCACAAAGTGATTGGAGAGGTAGAACCTTGTTTGCCTCTTCCCAGTCACCTCTTCTGAACAGAAGTTGTAAACCTTTCCTGTTGAAGCACACATCTAGCACTCTGCAGAGCAGAACATAACAAAGGGCAGGATTTTCAACCTAAGCAATTATTTCCTTCCCATCAGAAACCTATCTTGAGTGTATCTGCTCTAAAAGTAAGACATTCTGGCCTGACAGGGAAAGGTTTTATTTTTACTGTATTTATTGTAATTTGCAAAACAGGTGAAGAATAGATTTGCTATAAGATGTGTTTGCAATTCTGTGTGCATTTTAAAATGTGAATTCTGAGCAGAGCTGAGAGGTTCTGAGGGCATGGTCCTTGTGCTGTTTCCCTGCCTAGGGCGATCTACGTCGCATGTGGTCTGAGCCTTTCCACTCCAAGTCCAGCAGCTCCCGTTTCCTGGAAGTATGATGGAACGGACAGGAAGTGACCTGAACTTCTGCCTTGGTCCTTTTCACTCTAACTTGTGGCTTTGTTGTCACCTAAAGCTGGACTGGCTGGTACTTGGGAAGGTATCAGTGCTGGGACATGTATGAAAGGACTTTGTATTAAAGGAGGGAAAGAAACAAAAGCTAAAATCGCAGAGCTCCGTGTGACTCCGTATCTCCCTGCAGATGTGGAATTGGGGACCCTTTGTGCAACTGCAGCCACTTTCCTCTTTTCCTCACTCGGATGGATTAGTACCAGACTATTACCTTTGTGAGAGAGGAGGAGACAGACTTGAAACTAGAACGGCTTGAAGTCGTTCAAAAACTTGTGAACACTAAACACAAAAACAGTTAAGCAAACTGAGGCTTCTTCAGAGAACCCCTCGTGGACATTGGGACCAGTTTCCTGCAGGACTTCGGTTTTGAAAAGAACTGAGACAGAAGGTCTTCTGTCACAATATTGGGTTTTTTTGATTTATTAAATATTTCCTGTGGTGTGAGGTTACTTATTAAATCCACAGACATTGAGTGACTTCTTGCAGTATACATATAAAAATTTGTTGTAACAAGTTACATTTCCACCCAGATGTCATATTGCAGTGAAAAAGGGCACGATTTTTATACATATATATATACACACATATAGATATATATATGAATAAATAAAAAGGAAAACCTGCTAAGATCATGCTGTGTAGCAGACAGGGGCTTGCTGTAATTTTTAGCATGTAGCGCAGTTACTCTGGCTTTATGTATATGGATCTACAATGAGCTGCTGTTTTCTCCCCCCTCCTACAACTGAACCTGCAGTTTCAAACCAAGTGTAGTATTTGTACTGGTTGTACCATGGACTTTAGGGGATATTTGATTTGATCAATGTAGCAAACTAGGGAAGAAAAAAGTTCAAACCAAGCCCTGTGTGTCTGAGGGGGGAAGAGGTCGGGGGTGTCTTTTGTCTTTTTTTTCTCCTTTTTTGATTTTTTTTTTTTACAAACAGCTCCCTTGCAGGTTTTTAGTAGTTCCTTCTTGACCAGTGCATGTATTATAGCAGCAAATGTCTTTGTGCTTTCTGATCATAGTAATGTATCACTTGTAAATACATTTTTTCTATTTTCTATTTTTTTGTATTTTTTGCATTTTGTTTCATTAGTGTGCTGTATTTTTCCATGCCCCTGCCCCTCAAAGAAAAAAAAAAGAAAAAAGAAAAACTGTCCTTTACTGTTGTGACTGGTTGGAGTTTGTGTGTTGACTGCTTTGTACCTGTGGCCTGTTAAAATGTGGATTTTATTCTTTCTTTTTTAAAACCAGATGTTCCAGTTGTTATTTTATTGACTGAAAGGCTTCCCTGAGGTAACCAAACTTTTTTTCTTTCAAGCACTGCCCAGCAGGGTTTGGGGAGCTCTCCTGAGAGCTCATAGCTCTTGTGTTGACAGGTGCTGGGAAGTGTTAGTGGCAGGGGAGCAGGACTGACTCTGAGCAGTGAGGAGACTTTGGGACTGGTTTCATTCCAGGTAAGGGAGGGGTTGCTCAAACACCTGAAGCTCTCAGCACTGTCACGTGGTACAAGAAGAGCATATTGGCCATGGAAGGAAATTTTGTCCAGCCACATGTGTGCACTGTCATTAATGTCATTAATGAACCCCTTCCTTTGTTCTCAGGCAGGACTGGCACAGGTGGCAGAGGGGTGATGCCTCTCAACTGGCTGGGATGCACTTCCAAGGCAGCTGGAACATCCCAGGAAAAACAGTAAGACACAGCTCAGCCCTTGTGGTGGGGAGCAAGGGTGCTGAGATTTAGCAGATGTGTGTGGGTGTGGCAGGAGGGGATATTGAAACTCTCTCACACACACACCCTGAGTTCTTTTCTTTCCCCTAGCTGAAAGCATTCCCTCTACCATGTGCCTGCAGTGCTCATCCTCAGAGAACTGTCACTTTTTAATGAAATTAACAGTTTTTCATTGAGAATCTGCTTTTTCTGTTCATGCCAGGTGCTAGGTCCCAGAATTGCTTGAGACAGTAAAAAGGCATCAGTTTTGAGCTATACCTCAAACGTAAGGTGAATAAAATACTGAGGGGGGTATTCAAATAAAAAAGACTTTTTTGGTAGCTTTTTTTGTTTTGCTGAGAGATTCCAAGCAGTGGAATAACTTCAGATCCACTTTGCTCCAGCCTTTGCACCTACCTGACAACTGTGCACAGCTCAGGTGCCCTCAGCTTCACAGCAGTTCCCTCCTTTGGAATTATTTCTTTGGAATTCCTCTGGAATTAAAATACAAGGTCTTTCTCTGTTTTGCAGCAGCGTTTTTAGGCCGTGCCTGTTAAACGTCCTTATGAACAATTTCTACACTTAGAAAAGCATTCTGGAGAAAGTTCTACAAGTGCTAATTGATAAATACTTAATGAGAATCAATTTAGCTTTCCAAAAAAAGCCTGGCCTTCCTTGTTGTCTTGCCTCCCTGTACTCTGTGCCCTTCTCCTGCATCAGGAGACCCGAGTGAGCTGTTACTGAGCCCTCTGTCTCTGCCCCTGAGGTTGTGCTGGGGCCCTGCCCAGGTGAGCACCCACTGCACTGGAAAGGGGGTTGCTGCCCCTGTCCTGCCCCAGCTGGCAGGAAAAGGATTTTGGTGCTTGGCAGAGGTTCACTGCAGTTTAACTGTCCTAAGAGAAAGCGCTTTCCCAGAACTCGAAGTTAAAGCAGCAAAGCTTTGTCCCACAGCTCTCCCTCCTCAAACCACACAGGGGGATTAGAAATGGATCCTTACCTGGCTGGTCAGCTGTGGGCCCTCCCTGCACAGGTGGACCTTTAGTCTTTTTCTTTCCAGTCTGACATGTCTCCTCTGCTTGAGGATCAAGCTGTGCAGGGTGCTTTGGGTCCTCTGGATTTTGGGAGACTGTGTAGGACCTGGATTCCTGTCTCACTTGGGTCTGGTACAGTTGCTGATGCCTTCTTTATTGAACTCCCTAATAAACTAGACACAAAGTCCTGCAGTGAGATTGCCCAACCACCTGCTGTCAACAATAACATTTTAATAATTGACTAACATGAACCTTCTTGCAAGAAGTAAAAAGCTGGCAAAAAAAGTGGTAAGAGTAGGGTGTGCTCACAGCACAGTTATCAGGACACGGACCAGAACTGTAGTGTACAAATCTCTGACGGGTCTGGTTCTCTGCTGCATCCTTGAGAACAGTCAGCTTAGAAATTGTACTGTTTGTGTGTTTACATTTCCCTAAGGTCACACTTTACCTTGCAAACATGATGAGTTCCAAAATTTGAATTTGAAATTAATTTTTTCATTCAAGTTACAGCACTATCACATTTTCTTATCACCGTTTCATGTCTTCATTCTATTATTCTTCCAGGCACTTTGTTTTTTTGCTTCAGGATGTCTTTCAAATACAGTGTTCTCCATCTTTTCCAAATTCCCAACATAAACCTGCATGTGTGGCTGTTGCCAGGTCAGTGTTGATAGTGAGGGCTCTCAACTTAGGCAAAACAAAGATCTAATTTAAAATCAGAATAAATTTGTCCTTTTTTCAGAACAGCTCATCTCCCTTTTAGTCTCCTGGGAACTCTCAAGAAGAGTCTGAGTTACATGATATAAAAGCTGTCAGGTGGGGCAGGAAGTCACTGCTAGTTACTATAACCAAGTTTTCTAAGGAAGCATTCTAGTTCAGGCTTCACTTGCTCCATGCCTCGAACCAGTTTCATGTATTCTTAGCACTGTGGGGCAAAAACCACAGAGTCCTTGAGAAGTGTAGCTTTTGTTCTTGAAAAGTGACTTATCTCTCTCCCTACTTGTTTCTAATTTATGTGTAACCTGATTTTCCCATCTCTGTGCCCCAACTTTGCAATGTTGGCTGAGTTTGTCAATTGACAGCAAGTTGTGGGTTCACTTGTGAACAGACCCTTTTCTCCAAGGAGAGCCTGGTTCTGCCACACCTGGGTCTGTGCTGTCTGAGGGTGGCTTGGTAAGAGCTTCTGATTTAATGCTGCAAAACTGGTTTGTGTTTTGCCCTTTCAGCAGTTCCTCTGCAACGGCCCTGAGGAGCAGACACACACTCAGCACACAAAGTTTGCTCACCCAGCAGCAGCAAGGAGTAAGCTTGAAGAATCTTGCTCTGACAAAAGCCATTGCTTTGCTCTGTGAGCTCTGGGCCTTGGTGTGTAACCATGCTGTTTACTCCCAAAGCAGTGGTGTGTCACAGGGCACTGAGCTCTCTCTGAACCTGTGGCAGCAGGGGAAAACATGCAGAAACCTTTTGTTTGAAAGCTTTTGCAACCTTTTTTTTTTTTTTCCGTCCCCCTACCTCAAGGTTGTAGGTTCTCTCCTCACTGTCAGCTGAGGTGGTCACAGCCACCACGGGGGTAACAGGGATAGTTTCATTGTGCACTGGAGAGAAGCTGCAGCAAATTAGAGCTGGTAATGAGGGAGGCTGAGGGTGAAGAGGGGCAGTCAGCAAGAACTGACAGCACAGCAGATCTAACAGAAGCACCTGGACAAGCAGGGAAGTGTGACTGACTGTGCTGGCTCACTGGGGATTCAGCTGGAGTGCAGCATAATAGGAACTGTGCATTGCCAAAGTCCTCACGTCCCTGCAGCTCCTGTTCTACCTGAGTGGCTGCAAGGAGTTAGTGTAAAATAGTATCCCACATCTTCATAGAAGTGAGCCTGCAGCAATCAAAGTGGTGACACAGGCTGAACTCAAGCTTCATCCAGAGAACCCCTCCATAATTTACAACATATTCATGATCATTGGAATAGTTTTCCAGTAGGAATGCTCCAGTTGAATGCACTGCCTGGCAAGTTCTGTCAGTCCTTCTGCATGGGAGAACAAGGAGAAACTCAGCACTTGAGGCCCTTGCCCCAACACGCTGTTGCCCTCCAGCGCCCTGCACAGGGATGACTGACATCACTGAGAACTGGTCTCACTGTGCATGCAGACCCTGCTGGTTTCTGCTCCTGTGTCTTGTGACTGGACACAATTATTCTATATTAATTCATATCTGCATTTACAAAAAAAAGTGAGGGAGTGCTGGTCCTTTAAAATCAGGTTTTTATTTGTCTTCTCTGCTCTCTCGTGTAACAGAATCCTGCTCTTCTTCTCTGCACACAAGTCTAAATAAAAGGCACCACAGGAAAATAACCATTTCCCTCTAGTGTACTTGTTTGGACAAGGAGGCAGGCCGGACCGTACAGGCTCTAGTCTTAATCCTCTCCCTCTTCTTGTGAGTTTAGAGCTTTTCCTTTGGCTGTTGATGCTTCTGAAGTCAATGTCTTACCAATGATCACTGACTGAGGATGTACTACTGCTGAGGTTTGTGTGTCATCTCTTCATTCCCTCTTTGCCCAAAACATGTAGAGCTGCTACTGCCCTATCAGGCACTTCCTTTCCTGCTGATATATATTGTAGATGCAGATTTGGGAGTAGAGGGGTTTTTTTGGTGTTTTGTTTTTTTGCACTGCAGCTTTGCTGTCCTTTGCTCTCCCTACATCCCAGAGCAGCTGAGTGAGCAGGTGCTGGCCTCTGCTGGCCCAGATCGAGGGGTTCTTTCTGATCTGTTTTCACATCTATGCAGACAGCAACCAGTTTGTGCTCAGAGCCCTCTGTGCGTGTGGGTTGTCCCTGCATGTCCTCCTGTCTGGCTCCTCTCCTGCTGGAAGTGAGAAGGGCCCTGCTGCAGGGATTACCTTGGGCCAGGCTGTCCCATTAGGAGCTCACACACAGCTGCATCTCACACCTGAGCTCCACTGAAGTCTGATCTGCAGAGGCACATGACCAGCAGCCTGAAGCAGGGCACAGGGGCATGGCTCTCAGCACCTCTAACTCTGGCACTGGTTGTCCAGTGCCATGTAGTGACAAATTTCACAAAACAGGCAGTGGCTGGCAAGTGCTGTCATTTTGCCACTACCAAACTACCGTTTCCACAGTCAGTTTAGGAAAAGCCCCAGGCTGCCCTATGAGCACAAGCTACCTGCTCCCTCCTGCGCTGACAGCCATCACTTACAAACCTCAGTCCAGCCTCTGCGCGCCATACTTTGTCCAAAGAAGAATCAGCACATCTTAACTAGAGGGTCAGTTACTCATTGGTGAGGAAACCTCCATCAACAGGCTCATTCCAGAGGGTCAAACTCCATCACTGTGCACCGTTACGAGGCACTTGGGGCAGTGTGCTGCTCCAGGCAGCTCCCTCAGCCTCGGTAGGCCTTCAGCAGCTGGCCTGCGATCACCAGTCTCTGGATCTCACTGGTCCCCTCATAGATCTCGGTGATGCGAGCGTCGCGGTAGTGGCGTTCTGCTGGCATCTCTGTCACATAGCCCATCCCACCCAGGATCTGGATAGCCTGAAACAAAGGCAGCAGCTTAGAAAGGAAGTGGGCTCAAGAAATCACTTTTCTACAGAATGCACACGTGCACACACAGCCATTTAAAGAGGAATTGAGCCCACTGCAAGCCTAATGGGGAGGGTGGCACACACAGGGATGACTGCAGCTCATTTGTGATCACAGGAATACACAGGATTGATCTGCATAAGAGTGATGTGGATATTCCAGATGGGCAATTAATTGTTTCAAAGGTATCAGTTAGTGACCCATATTCTACGATACTTTTATTAAAGATGGGGGACACTAAACAGAGGATCTCATCCAGGTGCAGCGGTGATGACTGATGGCCCCATGCTCTCTCCCACATTGCTGCTGCTTCTTAAAACTGCCACTGCTCTGGACAGCAGCAGACACAGGCCCCTTCAATAATACAGCTACCACAGGCCAGTATAAACCCCTGCCATCCTCCTACTTCCCCACAACCTGTGAAGAGATGGTTGTGCTCATCACCTTCAACCATAGCGTGCGTTGTTTGCTTGGTTGGTGTGTTTCAAATATAAATCAGTAAATTCCATCCCACCTTCCCAAAGCACTTGTGAGACATCCAAAATCCCTTCCCATGATGCGTATCAGTTGTCAATTGACAGTTACCTGATGAGCGATGGACGTTGCAGCTTCTGATGCAGCCAGTTTGGCCATTGCTGCTTCCTTTGGGAAGGAAAACATCACTGAGGTTGCAGCTGTCACAAAAAGGAACCCCTCACCTGCACGAGGAGCCTGAATGCTCACAGAGCAGCTGTGCAGAGACAGGCCTGATGATGGTGCCAGCTGAGAGCAGCCACCCTCTCCCCTGGGCTACAGCCAGTGCTGAACTCAGGGGGCAGCAGGCCCAGGACCTGCTGGGGGTTACAGGTGCTGAGCACAGCGATGCTCTATGGAGTGGGGCTCCCTGGCCTTGAGCCCATGTCCTGTGCTGTGACTGCTGGACAAAAGCAGGGCTGGAAATACCTTAGTGAAGGGCTTTCCATTGTCCTTCAGCATAGCAGCTCTCCAGGTCAGCAGGCGCGCACCCTCCAAGGCCACAGCCATGTCTGCCAGCTTGAACTGCAACAACAAACACTGCCTTTGGTCCAGGGCCTCTCCCTGCACAAGGTGACAGCTGAATTCTCCCACCCCCAGGGTCATCTAAGGAAAAGGAGCCTCTGTAATTAGTTTCAACAGCATTTGAAAGCAGAATTATCACCCTGTTTATCCCAGACAGTACAAAGTGCACTGTGTGCCTGATACCATGCCCAAGAGCACACACGGACTTTCCACCAGCCCCCAGCACCCTGTGGAACTGCCCCGTGTGCCCAGCTCGTACCTGCACTGCCTGGAGCTTTGTGATGGGTGACCCAAAGGCCATTCGTTTCTCAGCATAGTCCACAGCACAGTCCAGAGCTGCCTGTGCTATTCCAAGTGCCTGTGAGGCAATACCAATCCTTCCTCCATCCAGAGTTTGCTGAGAAAGACACAAAATATATATGTCAAGCCATACTTGATAAGAATAGTACACGCACATATTTCTGGTGTTGCTGGAAAGCTGCTGTAGCCTTAGAATCCTCTGGTCAGAGACCTCCTTGATTCAGAAATGTTACCAGTTATGCAGGAATCGAGAGCTGTAACAGGCACTGCCACTGCAGAGAGAAGGCAAGAGTTCAACAACAAGGCAAGAGAAGGAGAAAGGAGAGGGATTGCTTCTTAGCTGGGAGAAAACAAGAGGGTGCAGAGTAAGGGGAAACAGCACAACAAGGATCTGCTCTGGAAGGGGCTGGCAAGAACTCTTCAGGCAGACCGAACTCACTCTGCAGCTGATTTTACTTTGGAGATCTGGTCAGTTTTCCTTTTTTACCCTCATCCTTAGGACACACAGGTGAAAGCATTTTTCAAACTCATTAGTGAACCAGTCAATTACCTGACTTAGCTCAAACACCTACTCTGCCCCTCTGTGCACAGGAAGAAACTGCAGCACAGGGAGAAAAGGTTTCATCTTCTCAACCCTGGGCTGAAAATCTTTAAAAGAACCTGTCAGTCACCAACCACTGTTAGTTCTGGACATAATGGAATGGGCTCTGCTCCAGAGAGCTCGGCCTAAAATGTCAGGCCAACAAAGGGTGTTTTGCCCCTCTAGAGAGAGCAATAACAAAGGACAATGCTTCACTGCAGAAAACAAAGCTGTTCTTAGCTGCCTTGCTCCTCCTCAGAAGTCACATGCATACCATAACTCAGCTGTCATTCACCTTGAGACACTCTCCAGAAGTTGTTGTGGGCCTCCCGGACAACTTTCCTCTGCCACAGTATTCACATGGGGAAAGGCCATGTTTTCCCTTTAGCTATGGGTACAACTGGAGGAACAGAAGACTGGGAAAGAAGAAAAATTAAAATATACTGCCCCTGCTGACACAGCCACTCAGTGGCATCAGCACTGCTCCAGCTGAGAACTGCTACAATAAAAGTGCTGTCAAAGATCTGGGTAAATTAAACATTCATCAAGCTCTGGGTATGATTCCTCCCACGTTGGCAAGAAGGGTCAACAGCTTAACATGACACAGAACAGCTTATGCAAGCAGTCCTCACTGAAGTGACTGCCTCTGGAAATGGTTTATGAAACGTGAGCTTTGGGATCTATGGCTGTACACACCCACAGCTGCACCCCATCCCTCTCTCACCATGGCGATTTTGAAGCCCATTCCTGGCTGCCCCAGGAGGTTGGCCTTGGGTATCCGGCAGTCCTCAAATATCAGGTTGGCAGTGGAAGAGGCTCGGATTCCCAGTTTGTCTTCTTTCTTCCCCAGTGACAGCCCAGCTGTTGGCATGGGAACCAGGAATGCACTAATGCCCTGCAACAATACCCAAAATCTTAGGAATGGTGTCTTACTACCTTTCCCACTTCCTTGGCTATCAACAGGCTCCCTCCATTTTACATAAAAGCCATGTGTCCAGGTAACCAGGAGAAGGGAGGGGAGAGCTGAGACAGAACAAAACCAGCACACATCAACCTCTCCTCTGTTCAATGTCTGCACAGCTCTAAAAACAGAGTCTCAGCTGTGGCAAAGTGCTTCTCCACAACTCCTTCGCTCCCACCCCTTTTTCCTGACTGATGCAAACCATCTCACCTTGTGCTTCAGAGATTTATCTGTAGTAGCAAACACCACGGTGGCCGAGGCGTCCCAGGCGTTGGTGATCCAGGCCTTGGTGCCGTTCAGAACCCACTCGTCCCCATCCAGGCGTGCCATGGTGGAGGCTGCACCCGCGTCGCTGCCGTTTCCTGAGCAAAGCAGCACCAATCAAACCTCAGGTGATCTGTGACACACTGGGGCAAACCTACCCCACACCTGCACCCCATCAGCTCACGGCACCTCTTGAACTGCGGCAGTGTAACCACTGTCCCTCCCACAGCACAGGGAAAGGCCCATGTGTGTAAGATGTGTCCAGAGCTCTGCTCACACAGGGAATGAGTATTTTCAGCAGGGACCATAGGATTGGCAGTTTATACCTTGGGTACTGCGACTTCACTCACACAGAACTGCTATAAACCACCCTTTTACAAACTGTTCCAGTTTCAAAGACGAAAAGTCCATCCTAAACCTGACCAAGGAAAGAAGCTACACCACAGGCTTTGCAACAGGGATGGTAACAGTCACATCACCTGGTTCACTGAGGGCAAAACATCCAATTTTCTCTCCACTGGTGAAAGGAGCGATCCACTGGTGCTTCTGCTCTTCAGAGCCAAACTTGAGTATTGGCCCTAAATACAGGGACTTCAAGAATTTAGTGTTGTTAGTGCCTCTTGAAGCTACAACCAGTCGAGTAAGTCTCTAATGTGCTCTCCAACACGCCAGACCCCTCCACAGGAACAGATCCACCTCTCCCAAACACCCCTCTGCCATGCCACCCTCACCTCACGCCTGCCCTCACGCTCACGTTATTGACGCTGACGATGACGCCGGTGGACGCGCAGCCCCTGCTGATCTCCTCCACAGCGATGGAATAGGCCAGGTAGTCGAGACCTGCTCCTTTGTACTTCTCTGGCACATCCATAGCCAGCAGCCCCAAGCCACCCATCTTCTTCACCTGCACATGGGGAATGGACAGGTCACGTCCTCTGCAGCACCAGTGTGTGCCAGCAAATACAGACAGACACGTGGAGAGCAAGACGCGTCATGAGAGGACTAAGCCCGGGGGGAAAGATGCACACAACTCCTGGTGAAATGGGAATCTGAGCAAACTGGTAACTGTCCCCAGATCCTTCAGCAGGAGCTGCACAGTCACTGTTGTTTAGGCTCTTGCTTGTTTAAAGAGCTCTGTTCGGTACTGGGAAGGGGGGAGCCTTCTGAAGGTGAAAGACGGAGACAGAACTCCATCAGCATTTCCTCAGCCTCCCACCAAAGCTCTGCCCTTGCATGTCTCCTGTCAATAGAAATGGGAAACCTAGCTGATACAATCATCAGAACTTTACCTTTGAGTCTGCTGAGGCTTCAGCCTAGGACTGCACAAGAGAAGAATTTTACAGAATGAATGACTGCAGAAAACATTGGTGCAAGGTGATTTTTTTCATTCCCAATAAAGCCAGATCTTGCTTCCCAGAGAATTTTTTTGTTAGTTACATTGCAATCCACCCCAAGTTCCCCAGCTAGACCCCCTGCTCTGGAACCATAAGCCTCTGCTTGCTTTTAAAGGAACCGGGAAGAATTTTTAGATACATAATTTCCCTCCCATGTGGGCACCCAAAACACCAATCCTCCACATTAAATCCAGAAGATGAACAAGACAGCCACTGATTCTATGCATGTTGCTTCATCTTATTAAACATTTGTTTGCATCTTGAATTTTCCCCTACACATTCAAAAGACTCAGAATCAAATGTAAAATTCTCAGATGAGAACAGTAAGGAGTAAAGTTATTTTCTTCCTTAGGGTAAGTGTGACTTTCCTGGCTACCGTCCTTATACCTTATTAGAAAGAGAAATGTAACAAAACTCTCATTCCTCCAACAATATTTGCCTGGAGTATCTTGGTTAATGTAATGGGATCTATTTTGCTGGAGCTTTGTATTTCATTGCTTAACATGCACACTGGTGTGTCCTTCCACATGAGAGATCACTGGTTTGGCTGGAATTTCAATTTATTCACGGCCCCAGAGGATGAGCAGCATGTACCTCTTGATCACTTTTTTCCAATATCTGAAATGCATTCACATCACCTATGCTTCCTCATTATAAACCACTATGTGCGGTCTGTAAAATTATTTAATTTTATAAATCAATTTTATAATTTGTATTACAGCTCACAGGTAAGTCGGTAAGAGAACTAAAAACTCAGTGGTACTAAAGCCAGATACAGAAAAGCAAAAGTAAAGGTGAAGAGCTCGAAATGCCCTGTGGGAATTACAATGCCCACATTCAGAGCAACGAGCTGGTCTGCACTTCAATTTTCTGCTAAACCGGAGCTGGATGTACATTTTGCCTCGGCCCGGGTGGTCCTGCCCCAGCGCAGCAAGAAAGGGGTCTCTGCCTGTGCCATCCCAACCCTCGCACCCACCTGCTCGGCCGGAAAGCGGTGCTCCTTGTCCAGCTGCGCTGCAAGCGGCATCAGCTCCTTCTCCGCGAAGTCCCGGACCGTCTGCCGCAGCATCTGGTGTGTCTCGGGCAGCTCCGCGCTCTGGTACACGGTGTGCAGCCGGCGGCACCGCAGGGCCAGCGCTGGAAGCGGGGAGGAGACTCAGCGCCGCCGCTGCCCTTCACACCGGGCTAAGGGTGGGCGCCGGCCCGTGAGGGGCTCTGAGCGTCCCCCCACCCCGGGACACCTTCTTCCCGCGGCCGCGGCCCGGCTGAAGGGCGGCGCCACTGCCGCGCCGGAGGGAACTCGCCTCAGGCAGGCCCTGAAGGGCACCGGGACACCGCCTNGAGAAGAGAGGGGAGGAAAGGGGAGGAAGGTTCTTTATTCCTACTGCTGGTGACAAAACCATGGGGGGACAAACACAGCGGCACCGCGGGGACACCCCGGCCACCAGGACAGCCCCGCGGCGCTGCCACGGCCACGGGAGCAGGATCCGAAGGGGACAGCACAGAAGAGTCCATGTGCTAGCAGCCCCAAGGCCACACTGTGAGAGATATAAATACATGTCCTGTAACAACGCTGGGATCCAGGCAGAGAGGGCGTTTGCTGGTGTTCATTTTCCTGCTGCTGCAGAGGAAGAGGTGCTGACTCCACCAGGCTGCCATCACTCAGCCTTGTCCTCGGCAAGGACAAGAGATGGCAGTATTTATGTCCGAGGGTCACACCCAAGAGTGAGCCAGGCTCTGGGGTAGCACAAAGTAGCTCCATGTCGCAGGACAGCAGGGCAGAAGACTGAGAAACAGCTGAAGACGATGTGATGAAACACAGAGCTGAGAAGTAGAGTTGCTACATTTGGAGCTTACTGCTTCACCACTACCTTCCTCCTTCATTTCTGACTACTAAACACTCGTTTTATTCTTCCTGAACCCTCAGATAATGGAAAAAGCATCCCCAAGGCTGCTGCTTCTCTGCAACAAGAGACACTGAAAATCCTCAAGTACACACACAAAGGAAGACATTTCCTAACAAAAACAGAGGACAAGGACAGAAGTACCCAGTCCATACTACAAGAGATGACCTTCCTTCACAAGGTGCAGTATGTATTCCACACTTAAGGAATGAAAATAGCTCTCCAGGAAGTTTGCTGGCATGGATCCAAAGCCCTTGCCTCAAAAATGGGAAAAACAGGTCCTGTTACTAAGGGGACAAACACTGGAAAAAACATACTATGAGTCTGTGGGTTTGGTCCCTTTTTGAAGTTTTGAGCAGAACTCAGTATGGTCCCAACTTTTTTCTTTTTCCAACTCAGCATACAACCTGAAAGAAGTAGTCTTTGATACCTTTTCCCTTGCTCAAACTCCAGCTGACACTGAAAGCATCTCTCTCCTTTGCCTGCAGCACCAGGCTAGGACTGACATCCACCTATCAAGGATGGGAAAGCAGTGGAATTTCTTTCAAGTTCACTGGCATGAGTAGCTTTGACCCATCATTAAAACACCAAAGCACACACTCCAGAAGGAAACTGGTCTGCTAAACCATGTTTACCAATTACATCATCCCTGCCACAATGAAAAGAGGCTTTATAGAAAGTACCTAAGAGAAAATGAATCCTAGGGAAGCTACAAAAGTAGGGACAGGAATTTGGAAATCCCTGACTTTCTGGATTAATCAACCTTTTCAGTGCTGGGTTGCCCTCTTGTAGGGACTTTCTTTTTCCTGCAGCATGCTTTTAGGGCAAAGACCTTCTAATTTGGCAAAGCAAACAGACTCAGCTAAAAAGCGCAGGGTGCTACTGCTGCCTGCGAATCTCCCGGTTTTCCTCCAGCTCTCCCTTTTATTGCTGAATAGCTGACACATTCACCAGTGTGAAAGCAACCGCTTCAGTGCCGCTTCCTCGTCTCTGGCGACGGCCAAGGACAGGAATTCCCTTTTCCTACCGGGACCAACACCGGCAGCGCGCTCCCGCCGCCAGCAGCCGCTAGAGGGCGCGCGCCCCGTGCGCGCCCCCGCCGGTGTCCGCCCGCCCTGGTCCATCCATCCGCCTTGGAGGAACCTTCACAGCGACAAGAGAGACAGACGGGAATCGTCACACTCCTAAGAAAAGCGAGAGGTTGCTTCATGTAGCAAGTGTGAGAAAAGTAACATTTAAAGGCACCTGGATTATACCACATACAAAATTCAGCTCAATATGCCACAATTTGCCAGGGAGTAACTGGTAGGCTCTTCAGACACTGTTTCGGAACACGTCAGGATGAAAAGCACACTTCCAGGCAGTTCTGCCTTGTGGTGAGTAACTCAGAGCAAAGCAAATGCTTCCCACCTCAGAGGCACAGCATGAGGGCTGCTGAAGGTGTTCACTGCAAGAGGCATCTCGAGCTCCACCTCAACAGCAGCTTTAACTAATCCTGAAGATCCTAAACAACATTGCAGTAGTGCCTGTGGAGATGCTGGAGGGGAACGATGGTGGCAGAATTGTTCGTCATCTTTCCATCAGGCAGACCTTGCCTCTCCACATTCCCAAGACATTTGTTGTGGTTGCTCATGAATAATGCTCCACCCAGGACAGGTCATTTGTTGTGGTTAATCATAATTAAATATCTTCCTAAGAGCTGGAGATTCTTTCATGGCTGCTACTCCACACACTCTCACTGCTTACTCTGCTGCCAGCTGATGTTCCATGCCAAAGTTGCTTTCACTAATCTGGAAATAAAGGCAGTGGTTTCCTACTGCTGTCTAAGCATTAACAGGCTCTACGCTCTGATGTCCACCCCACTCAATCCTGCTAAAATACAAACTATGCTGAATCCCTCTTAACACAACAGGTAACCATTGAAGAGTTAGGTTTTAACTGTCTCAAGAACATATGGAACCAGTATTAGGAAAGATCTCCAGTCCAGACACAACCTAACTCCCCAAACAAGAGACAGGAAAAGTACCAGTCTCGAGAGCCAGCAAAACAGGCAAAAAAGGGGTTTGATAGCTGAGATTTTGCACAGTTGGGAGGTGGGCCCCAGCATAGCTACTGGCAAGACACAGGTCCTCTTCCCACTGCATGATGCTATCTCCCATTGCCAGATCACAGAGCTGTGGTATCAACCAACCTTGGCAGCGTGACTTCCTAAACCATAAATAAGCAGCTGAGCCGGCAGAGCAGTGATGGGAACAATGAAAAACAGAACCATGTACATTCTCATTTCCAAGGATCCCACTCCATAACACTGAGTGATCCGACCTGAGAAGCTTTTAGCTACTAGTATCTCCACTGCAACAAAGAAAATGAGCTGGTGCTGTTCACAGCAACTCTGACAGACCAGTCAGTTTACAAGCACAGACTGAAGCCTAGGAAGCTCTGCTTCCTACTCATTTTCCTAGTGATTTTCCACATTCTCCCTTTTTCTCTGAGCCCCACCAGAGTGACACCTCCACTCCAGTCAGGCTGACAATGTGCTGTCCACTTAAAGAGCAATACATTCTGTAGCAAGGGCCAAAATTCCTACAAAAGGAAGAAGGAGAAATGGGAAATATAGTGAGATTAACTTCAGCTCTAAGGTTGACCCGAGCTCCAAAATTCAACAGTTAGCTCACAAAAGCTCAAACAGAAATGCTATCAGAGGGATAGCCCCCTTTTTCCTCTATCATGTATCTCTAGTGAAACCTCTGGCAAAACAGAGATTAAATGTTTTTAGCGGCAACTCAGGCCCCCAGAGGCAGATGGAATATTCCTGCACTCCTTAGAAGCTGAATTAGTCTCTTTCCCACTGAAAAATATTGGGATACACCCTAAAAAACAATGTCAGCCATGCCACAAACAAAACACTGCCACTGAAGAGATGATCTATCCAATTGAACAGAAGATCTGCTCTTCAAACATCACTGGCGACTTGAAGGGGTTAAGATTTCCCTGCTAAGAAATAGCTTAACACAAACAATCTGACCTGTTCAAAAAGGATATTCACCCAAGAGGTGAAACATCAGAAGTACTAAAGGTGCAACCTACCTAGAAAGACTAAGAGCAAGAATTGTCTAGGAGGCCTCTGATCACTGACCTAACCGAGGTTATCAGAAGATAGCAGGAACAGAGGAGAGGCAGGATATGCTGAGTGTCAGATAGAGAGGTGTTGCAGGGAGATTTCCTTTCAGGAGCCGTCGTCTTTGCTTCATGTTCTCAGCCTCATGCACAGAGAAAAGGTTTGGCAAGAAGCCTTGTTGCACAAGACAGCAACTCCAGTCCACTCCTGCACATCTGGAATGGTTAAGGGCATCACAGCATCCAGCAGACAGAATGATTACTGTCCTCCATTGTAAGCATAGTCGGCCTTGTTGTGCATAATCAACTTGTTATCCACAAAGTAAAAGCTGTCCGAGCGCGTCTCGTACGGGTTTTCAACCATCAGCCGGACTGTGAAAGAGAAAGCTCCGTTACATTCAACAGCCAGCCACAGTCAGGATAAAAAGGACTCTGCCACTCCACTGGATTTACCAGGCTGATGCTCTGCCCTTTCCAAGGGAGAGAAGCAAACTGCTGTGCTGAGCACACTTCAAAGTCTGCAGCCTGCCCTTCCTTTCTTCCTATTCACAGGACAAATGCTGTCAAAAGCAAACAGAGGGGGAATCAAGTAACCTCACTCAAAATAATCTTAGAAACTGCCAGAGCCATGAGTGGAGCCAAGCAGCCATCATGTCTGTAAGCAGAAAGAGCTTGTTTGTGGCACTCCCCACACGTACATGGGCAGGTGAAAGCCCCAAACCTACCCCACAGCCAGGCAGCCCCAGAAGGGCCCCTGTGCCTCTGCTCTATCCACCCCCTGAGGTCAAACATACCCTGCGCAATCTGTATTTGCAGAGATCTTAGCAGGCTTAAAAACAGACCTCAGGGAGAGCCAGTTCTGTTTCAAAGCAGGAGACTCTAGTCCTAACAAGTAAGTGCAGAAAATGGATGGGTGGCTATAAAAACACCTTTTCTTTGGTGTTTTGTTTTCTTCTGGGCTACACTATGAGGCATCAGGCACGTCAGCTCTGTGACTCTGATCAGTTCTTGCAGCCTGAGACTTAGCACAGGTTGTCTTAGGCTTTCACTTTCAAAGGAGGAGACTTTGCAGCACAAATCTCTAATTCAGACAAGACTACACATTGCTAAACTGGGAACCTGTATCTGTTTGTTCCTGTCCCCTCAATCCCAGTCACAACTTCTTTCACAAGTAGAGGGAGAGAATCAGCAGATGCACACACAAACAAAACACTACTCAGTGTGGCAAAGGAGCTACTTACTAAGGTCTTCTGAGAGCTGAGGGAATTCATAAATGTGTTCACATGTGTTCCTGCTACTGGGGATGCAGAAGCCAAAATCAAAATCAAAATTCTTCAGCAAGCGATCTCGGAAGTAATGTCTCTCAATCATTCGGAAGTTTGACACCGGCTTTTCTCCCACTGTGAATTCCACTCTGCATGGAAGAATCAGGAAAGAAACAGCTATTGGGAAGAACAGAGCCTTGGGCATGAGGCTACCTAAGAGTTCTCTACAGAAAGTTTGATATTTGTAGTCTAAGATAGGCTCTCCTGAGTCTTCAACCCAGTTTTGTTATAAACTGTAGAGTAACACTTTGTAAACATCCGATTCTCCCTTTTTTCCATGAACTCATACTCACGTTGCACCAACAGTCCGAAGACGGAGAAACGCTGGGGTGAATTGGTACCGAACAAAGCGACCTGCACTTGCATCCAGCTCACTGCTGTCATCTTCATCTTCTTCATTGTGCTCTAGAAAACACACCAGCCCGGAGTTACTCTGCTCACAGCGTACACATGAGGTGATACTGGCTAGTGGGTGTATCAGGACAAGCTGCCTACTGCTTAGGTACTGAATGTAAACACATTTAATAATTGGTCTGAGACTTATACTGGCACGAAGTAAAAAAGACTTGCTGTGACAGCTGGTGCAGCCTTGGTGGCTCCACCAAGGAGCTCCAGAACTGGAGCCACCCTCAATCTCAGGATATCCCCCCTCACAACTGCCAATGCACATGAACTAATCTCTATTATAACCAGCCCAAAAAAGGAAGACTGCCAGTCAACAGTTCTCTCCAATCCAACAATAATCACATTTTTATCATAAGTTTGTCAGCAGAGATAAACTCAGTCCTATGCTCAAAGGAGAGGAATTTAGTCATCAGGACATATACCAAAGACCCTTCTGCTCAGTTTGCATGGGTCATGCACTGCAACCTCTCAGCTCTCTGAGTCTCTATCCTTGCAATGTTTGCATGCTGTACCTGAAGCAGATGGCTTGGCAATTTCAAATAGTACTGTTCCAGTTTCAAGGTCCCGGATTTTAAACCTGGTGAAGTCAATGTTGTAAATGTTGTCCTCAGGTTTGCATAAATAATCTAGAAGTGAGAGAAAAAATATAGTAACACTTCAAAACACCTGTCACCACTTACCAAAACAATTTCTTCTTTTGTTAGCCTCAGCCCGATAAGATATATACTGCTCGTTGTTCTGCAGAAGCTTCATGAAAGCGGGACAAAATTAAGGATGTGAGAAACAAAGGCATAGTGGGTGCCAGGTAGCAGAGCAAGGAAGGGATGAGATCGGGACAGAAAAGCAGAGATCAGTTGACCAGAAGAAAA